>JASVER010000098.1:3223107-3345086 GCA_030449065.1 Oceanodroma leucorhoa
GGAGTAGGGAGGTGATCGTGCCCCTGTACTCGGCACTGGTGAGGCCGCCCCTCGAATACTGTGTTCAGTTTTGGGCCCCTCACTACAAGAAGGACATTGAGGTGCTGGAGTGTGTCCAGAGAAGGGTGACGAAGCTGGTGAAGGGTCTGGAGCACAGGTCTTATGAGGAGCGGCTGAGGGAGCTGGGGTTGTTTAGTCTGGAGAAGAGGAGGCTGAGGGGAGACCTTATCACTCTCTACAACTACCTGAAAGGAGGTTGTAGTGTGGTGGGTATTGGTTTCTTCTCCCAAGTAACTAGCGATAGGACAAGAGGAAATGGCCTCAAGTTGCGCCAGGGGAGGTTTAGATTGGATATTAGGAAAAATTTCTTCACCGAAAGTGTTGTCAAGCATTGGAACAGGCTGCCCGGGGAAGTGGTGGAGTCACCATCACTGGAGGTATTTAAAAGATGTGTAGATGTGGTGCTTCGGGACATGGTTTAGTGGGCTTGGTGGTGTTGAGTCGACGGTTGGACTTGATGATCTTAGAGGTCCTTTCCAACCTTAATGATTCTATGATTCTATGATTCAGTCCTACATGTCTACATGGAGCTATAAAACTAAAAGGCCAAGTTCCTGTGTGCTGATTTTGTTGTGGTCATGAGATATATACTGCTTTGGTGTCCTGCATTAGAAACACATATTAAATCGCCTGTCAGGACCTCGTGCCGAGCCATCGGTGGGGCATGGTCATTCTTCCTCCGGATGAAGGGATAAAGAAGCCCTGTGCCCTAAGATGACTGTTAAGCAGCCAGTAAAGCTGCACCCTCACGAATGCTAGGCAGGCTAATTTTTTTAAAATGGAACTTGCTTAAATCCTTAAATTACGGTCAGTTTCCTTAGGAATGAGGAAAGGTAGGGGTGTGGGAAGTGAGCTTTGAAACCAAATTGTAAGCTCTAACACCAGTTTCACAAATGTAAAAAATCTGGGATGAAGCCAGCACTCAAACTCACCTTTCACAAACTCCAGGCCTTGGTCTTAGCTTTTCAGTTCACTTTTTTTTTGCTCTATTTTCCTTTTCTTAGCTGTAAAATTTCATGTCATAAGGCAGTGTGTTAGCATACATTTGAGTTGTTTAGTATGTGTAATTTTTAAATTCAGAGTTATAAAGCTCCTAGCTAGCATAGCACAAGAAAACCTGGTTTATCAACATAGAAATCAGGTCGTTTTCAGCTTGAGCTGGATATATCAGAGGGAGCACAGCTTAAGTTTGTAACTCTGATTTTCTTTTCTTACTAAAAGGAAAGGGAATTAGTACATTACATAGTATTATTTACTCTGAGAAATAATTTCAGTGTACCCAGGGTGTGTTGATGTTTCATTCCCTCTCATTTCTGTGTAGCACTATTAATTCTGACCAAGTTGCCATCAAATGCATATTTATTTTCTCAGGAGTACCCAAATATTTCCAAGGTGGAGTGAGAAACAGAAAGTTTCACAGCTGATATGTGTTTCCCTCTTGGAATGACATCACCGTTTAATTCCTCCAGATATTTTGCTCTTCATACCATTTTGACAGAAAGAGAAAGCAATTGCCCTTTAGGTTAATCTGGAGAGTTTTAAAGTGGCTGAAATCAAAGTGAATGAAGATCATAATGCAAGAAATTAATCTCTGAACATACAAATTGTGATTTATAATCTAAAACATCAAGTTACATTTTCATCTATAGTAATTGGAGGAACTTCAGCAGAATCCCAGAGGAAAGAATTTTCATTCTTTGTCTTTTTAACACATGGGGAGGTGTTTGTGCCTAGGGGTCAGTTTTAAGAAGTTCCTTAGTAATTGAATTTAATTCTAAATATACTCATTTATGAAAAATGAAAAAGGTGCCATTTCTACCAAAAAAAAAAAAATTACTTTCTTTTTCTCTTTCTGTACAGTCGACATATGGCTGTAGAGACACAGACTTACATAAAATGAGTACAAAAGTGACTTATACAAAATGAGTACAATAAAAAGCCACCATACAGAATAGCAACAACTGGTGCTATTTCATGTAATGATGTCTTTTTTAACCAGTTATCCTAGGTTTCAACCTATGATAAGGCCACTGGTAATAAAACAGCAGAGATCTGTCCTCTGTAGTAGAGTAACTCCAAAAGTCTACATTGCAATGCAAATAAACAAGGCATTTTACTGTGGGCAGTTGAGATGAATACCACTATAGGCAGAAAATCTTGGCTACGCCCCAGATCCTATCCATATTTGAATATATAATCCATGAGGGAGTTTAGGGTTGTTTCTATGGATTAGAGGGGGAGGATCAGAAGCAAACCCTCCCATTGATCTAAGTTAACTTTTTCCCACTGAAAGGTCTTGCAAGTGTCTATGAGAGGCAGTTGGAAAAGAACTTTCTTCACCTCTCCATAAAATGTAGCAGTGATTAATTGTCTTCTTATTTTCAGTAAAAGATTTTTCTTTTGTAAAAATTCCACATTTCCCCCAATTTTTGGCTTTCACATGAAATACCAGAACAATCTGATGGAAGCATGTTGCACAAAAATGTTGATTGAATTCAATACCTAATCTTCCCATCCAAAAAGAAAAACAAAAATTTGCTTTCCAGTGAGCCGTTGCACTTGTTATATCCCTTCTTTTTCCCTGAGTGGAATCAGAATATGAGTTAGATATTAGTAGGAAATAGAGGTAGAAGAATACAAACCAGGTTCGGCTAGACAAGCTGATAAGAACTGATTTAGAAGAAGAAGAGACAGTGGTTGGAGCTCTTGAAGTCAATGGCAAACCACTCCTTGCCTTTCAGACGGGAGCAGGTTAACAGAAATTCAGCAACAGTTTGTATTAGGCATGTGGTCCATGCAGGTCCAAGAAAGCATGGAGGAAAGAGACGGTCTGCACCTCAGAGGAAAACAAAATCATCCACATAGCTTTTTGTTGAGTGAGTGAATCAACAAGTCAGCCAGCATCTGCCCTGCTCATTTTCTTGGCAAGAATCCTTGTGGCAACAATGTCATATAAACTTTTCTTTGGAGAGACTTTGAATCAGCTAATTAGAAAAAAGCTTAAAACAATAAGTGCAGAAGAAGGGGAAAAAAGCATACAGCCCAGGATTTAGATTTTCAATCAGACTGTCTATATAATGGAATGAGCAACAGAGCATCCCCATGAGATTACTGCTTAAGCGATTCCCCAAGATGTTTATAAACACGTCTACAAAAATCCTCCTTTCCCATTATCGGGGATGGTGTTGGATGCATTCCTTGAGGCACTTGTCATACTCAGTGGCCTTTACTAACATTATGTGGCTTTAAATCATATGTCTGCTGTTATTAATTTCAAATGTCCTTCCTTGGCTTTAATTTTTACATTTCATTTGGGCCTCTCTTGTCTTGAAGTATGTTAGAGCTCTATAGCTACTTCAAGAGGCACAGGCATACTTCCTGATGCTCCTCTGGTTTTGGGTAGCATTTGTAAGGGCAGCAAGCCTTGAGGCCATCACTTCTGGCAACAGCTGGTGATTTCAGGTGCCTGATCTGAGGCGCATAAAAGGGCCAGATTTTCACACGCAAGCAACCAATTGTTTGAAAATCACCGGTTGTTTGCAAAGCTTGAATAAATGCCACAAGGAGCGTTACAGTAGTAGTATGCGACTGTCTTCACAAGCCAGCCCATGCTCATCAGTGGTGGGCACCTCTGAAGGAAAAGGGGGGCAAAATTATTGTCAAAGAAATTTGAAGAGATGGTAGAAATAGGCAAATAATACGGCTAACGGCACAACATCTAAGCCATTTCCCCATGCTCTAGCCAAGATTCTGCACACTGTATTTATTGTTCAGTGTGGTTCCACTTCTGTTTGGAAGAAAGAATGGGCTGATCTGCCCTTAGATATGCTGTTTCACCGGTTTCTACATCCTTTTGCAGTTGCAGTAGCTCTGGGTTAAGTAAGTGAGTGAAGCTTTAACGCATGAGATTAGCTTTTCAGTGGCATTACTTAGGGCAATAATCTACCTTGCTATTGGGGCTCTTCGCCAGGTAATGCTGGACATGGTAGCACCTCTCCTATTCTGTCTGCCTTTCCTTCGCCTTTAGGCTTCCTTAAAGATGAGTCTGGGAAGGCAGAGGTGCTGACAAGCACTCTAAGGACGTTGCCAATCACCTCCCAGCTTTTGCAATCTCCTTTCTGGATTTTCCAAAAAGTGACAATTCCCTCTATCAAAACTGAATTTTAATGCTGAAAAGCATTTTTCTTTCAGTGCGACACTGTAAGACATCTACCTCATTTTCAAGCTTGCTATAGAAGTAGATTTAAAAACATTCACATGAAAATATCCAGGAAACTTCAGAAGATATTTGCCTACAAGGAAAATTATGCCTTTTTTTCAAAATTTTCTGCTTTTGAACTAGATAAAATTGGTGATTGCCCCCTTCCCTCCCCTCCCCCCCTCCCCCTCCCAGCCCAAGTCACATGGGCTTGTGTGCTGCTTTTTACTTCACAATACGAAAACAAACATAAGGTCTGTTATCTCTTATAACCCACTGGCAGTTCATAGCACATCCACACTGGATCAGCAATAAGAGAGGTTAAGCAGAAACTAGTGTGGCACTGGGCGATAGTATCTGCCTAACAGAGAAACATTCTGCAGGAGCGTGGCCATTCAACACAGCCTGCATTTCTGCTTTTTGTGGTTCTCAGGGAAGAGGACATACACGTATCTCTAACCGGCAATCTAGAGAATCAAAGTGGTTAATAGCCAGAAGTCTAGAAGTAGCATGTCAAGTATGAAGGAGAGAGTGTCCCCTGCCTTCATACACACACAGAAACAAGGCTGAGGTGTTTACGGAGTTGCATGCATATTTTTTGGTCTGTCAGACACTCCCTGTGTGTGGGCTATTGTTTGACTGCAAGTTCTAATAAATAAGAGCTGACATTCAATAGAAACCTCTTATTCCCCAGCTGCACAGGATGACAAACCAATGGGGCCAAATTCCTGGAGGCGGTACATGTGCCATGTTCTGGAGACTTCACCACAGTAAAGGTGACAGCTTATTGTTTGTGGGGAATGCATTGGGCACGCTCTGGTGTGTATCTGAGCAGCCCTTTGCATCACATAGCTAAATGACAGAGGCAATTAGAGGCAGAGAAATGAAGACTTGCAGCCTTCAGAGGAGGGAGGTCTGGAACAGTTTGTGCTGAGAGGGAAATCTGGAGCCGTGGGCAGCTCTTTGGTGGTGGAAAACCAAGCTGGAGCTAAGAACTGTCAGAGAAAGGAAGGTGGGTTTCTGGGAGAGAGGAGACGGTGCATTTGGGGCACAGCTTGGACTCCACTCCTTGTGTAGTGGGAGGCAGGCAAGGCTAATAATTATGGGTCTCTAATGAAAAACATAGGTTTAAGAAACCAAATGCAGAAGTATAACATATTCAAAAAGCCTGTCTGGAGATTTATTAACAACAAACAAATAAAAGAGAAAGGTCAACTGCATTTAATATCATGTGGTATACTTGTATTAATCTCTGTGAAAACCTAAGTGAAACACCCTTTCAAAGCTTTTGGCTCTTTGTCCATTCTGTGGAGTTTTTTGGTTTTATATTTGCAAAAGACCAGCTGTCCCCCTTTTAAAGGGCATATTCTCCCACCCTACACAACAAAACAGAAATCCCTACAAGTAGAAAACAAGACAAAACACATTCTCCCTAAAAATGCACCCCTTGTCCCTACCTGCCTCACAATTGTTTTTTTTTTAACTGGAAAAAGGATAAATTTGTGGCGTTGTATTGTATTTTGAAATTGAGTAAGGCCTATGTGGAGCCTCGAGGATTTGGGAACTGGACTTTCTTTAGGTGTTTGATTCCCATGGGTGCTATAGTTTGACAGGGACATGTCCCCCACCTGCATCCCTCACCTCAGAGACCGCATGGAGATGAGGTGAGAGGAGAGTGGGACGGAGTGGCTGGCCTGATGTCCTCGGTGGAAGGAGAAGGGGTTTCTCCCAGTGCCAGACCAGTGCTCTGTGCCTACTGCCTTCCCATAATAGCCAGCAAAGAGAGTATTAGAAGTCACAGGCACTGCAGGGGGTCATCACTTTTGGCTCTTCGTCTTTGCCAAGCTACAGTGGGTTGTCAACAGGGACCTGCATTCCCACCAGAGGTGGGAAAGCAGCATCCAACGTGCTGCCGGCGAAGGACTCAAATGGGAGGCAGCGAGCATCAGCTGTCACAGATTCATTCACGGTTAATGCCCAGGTACCATTGGCAAGGTGGGCAGGAAGAGCTGAGATGCCTGAAAAACCCCTTCTGTCACCCCAGTTAGCATTACATGTGTTGCCCAGTTTTCCTCATTATCACCCAACCCTGGCTTAAGACCATATGGTCACAAGATGGACAAACACACTCAAACCTCTCTTCTGTGTGTAATGTTTAATAGCTACTCCGCTCCTCTAAAGATGTTCATACTCCTAGCCCCCAGCTCCCAAGGGTGCTTAAGATACATCTGAAGCAAAGCTCCAAATTCTTGAAGCGTTAGGGCAGAGATATCTCCTTCCAGGGATTTTATCCAAAATCTGGTCCCACTGCTCCTGCATTATACCACTCCTAGGAAACTGATAGTGAGAGTGTCACAGTATCTCCTGCTGGAGAGATGAACAGGGTAAAACAAATGTGTATGTATGTCCCCCCCAGGCTTTATCTACTTTTCAACACTGCAAGCTGACACCAAAGGTAAGAACAACAATTCCCCCTCCGAGCATCCAGCTCTGCTCTTCACGGCTCCATGAGACTGTTGCTGCAATTACATTGCAGAAGAAAGAGGCCCTCTGATCGTCACATACAAAATAACAGCCAGAAATCTGAAAAAGCTGAAAAGAAATATATTTTCTTTTCCCACAGAATTACCTGCTTTCCATAAAGATTCTTGAGTTTCTTATAGTAAATCCCTCTCTTAAAGAAAAAAGATACAGCTGTCCCACGAGTCCCTATACCATCTCTCTGCCGCAGGGCAATTCCTGTAAAGACTCTTTCAGGGAAAAGCACTTTTTTTTTGATCCATTTCGCACTGCTGGAGAAAACTAGGAGAGCTTGGGTGGAGGTTCTGGCTCTCATATGAGTAATAGCCTTTAGCTTACTTAAAGTTTCCCCTACCGCACATGCTATTTTGCTTCCCTCCCCTCCTTACATCCATGTGTTGTGGTGCTATACACTTCTAAACAGCAGCTGTGCTGTGCCTCAGGAGCGACAAGGGATCTCTCAAGGATCAAAAAGCACATGATTAGCCAACCCTTTTCTCACTGGTGCAGCCTGCATATAGCAAATTCTCAGCCCAGCCACATCTAACCCTGGTCCTACAGTTTCTCAGTGAGAGCTTTAGTGTGCATCGAGTCTATTTCAAATGAAGGGCATCTTTCTGCTGAGTCCCATGGCCAGTGCCACTGTCCCTGGAGAGGGTTTTGCTGTAGTTCTCCTTTCAAGATGTGTGCAAGCTCTAGGAATGCCAATAGCAGTGCATCATAGCCTAGGTTCAATGGGATCATTTTTAAGCAGAGATGAAAAAACCCAGAGCTGACTGCATTCCATACTGACATGGGCTGTCAAGTCAGCTGTTTTATGGAACAGGCTAGGATAATAGGCTTGTGCTACCCTGAGGTTGGATAGATTTCTGTTTTGCATACTGTTAAGCATTTTTACTGCTCTCAATTCAAGAGGCCATGCACATTATTTCTAAAGGTTAAACATTTTCTGGCGGAATGGAAGAGGGGACAAATTTATAGTAAAAATGGCAGAATTGGGAGAGAGATGAAGATTTTTTTTTTTTAAACGGACCTTTCTTCCTTGTTGTGGAGGAGTTAGAGAAATTCTGCCTGGAAATGTCCTCCTGAGGCTGGGAGCGGTATAGAGATATGTCAGGAAAAAACCCTTGACCAAAGAGACCTTTTCCTCCTTCAGTTCCTCTGTTGACAGGCCAAACTGACAAAAACACAGCCTGTGGGAAACCAAAGATGCAAAGAAGCAAAGTGACTTTCCAAAGGTCACCCCTAGGTCAGTGGCAGAGCCAATTCTCAGTTTAGGGCTTAATTGACAGTTCTGCTTTGGTATTTAATTTTGTTCTTATTTTCAGCCTGTGCATTTCTGTCCATGCATGTTGGAAGCACCCCAGACAAGGCTCTCTTTCTCTCTTATCATTTTGTATGCTGTGACAAGCTCAATATCTCAGGGCCTGTTTTTCTTCCTTTCTCTTGTGCTGTAAAGTCTGCAATTTCTTAAAACGCTGCCTGCGTTTATGAGTGATTTCTCACTCCTCACAACTGGAAAGAGGGGAGATAATTGAAACCAAATGTTTCATTTGTGTTAATAACGAGTGTCATTTTATTTTATGTCATGCTGTTTCATGCAAGAGCACTTCAAAGTGCAGAGAAGAATAGAGGAGAAGAACATCATAAAAGAGCACTGGAGGCCACATAATGAGAACCGATCACAAAAGGAGAAGCACTCTCAATCCAAACCTTGACCACAGTCTCACCAGAGAGAAAGATTTGAGGAGAGGAAAACATCATGCTGCAGGGCTTTACCTCTCAACAAGAGGGGCTGTTGAGGTGCTCTGAGGTGCCTGGAAACCCGGCACCTTCAGGGTTGAGATAAAGAGCGAACGCTCAGGCTTAGTCTCCAGCAGATGACAATTCCTCCCTCCCTGCTACATAAAAGACCTTTCTTGGCATACCCTTGTTGGTACGGGCCAGGGAAACCAACCGTGATGCTGATGAGGTTTGGCCTCTCTCCCACCTTTGAGGGTGGGTGGAAACCATCCAGCGCCTCCCTCGTGGAGCTGAAGGCATCTGTTATCTCCCTGTAACCACCATCTCTGTGTGGGCACACACGGAGAAAAGCCCACTCCTTCGAAAGAGCCATGGGCTGGGAAGCCGGAGGAGCTGAGGATAGGAAGAAAACCAGCAGCAGCACAGCTGAGCCAGCCTCGGGGCTCCCAGGTTCAGGTCACAACTCCTGGGCAGATAGTGGTGAGTTATTTTTGCCTCCCCGTGCCCTGTGGCAGGTTGTTTATTGCTTGACTTCCTGCAGCTGGATTAAAAACACTCAGCGGTCATGCACTTCATTTCACGAGTACTAGCTACCCCTATAAAAGTTCAATTGGGTGGCCATGCCTGATCCGATCCATTTGCCCTGGTGGTAAGGGTAGCACGAATGCCTGGTATTAATTGGCTAATGAGCCCCTGTCTGTAGTTCGGGCCAGCCATAACTCAACACCATATCTTCATTACAACAGTTTTAATTACAAGTTTGTACTCTATTTTCTGTGGGAATCTTAGCCGATTTTGTACGTGGGACCTCAGTGCTCATTTAATGGGACCTTATCCAAAGTTTTCTCCTCTTTACAGAGGAGAAACACCCCTCGTGCTGTATTTATAGCACACAAACCCCATCCAAAGACAGCAGTGTAAGTTTCCTCCATTTCCTGCTGCCCGTGATTCATCACAGCATCTGAGAATRTCACATCTGCGTCTGTCCCCCCCTACAAGTGAAGAGCAGAGAAACATACTACAGACAAAAAGCACACCCAAGCTTTAGGTGCCCAGTGTGAGATAGGCAGGACTTGTTTTTTCATCATCCTAAGCATTTGATAGCACAGCATGCAGTCAAACACATAGTACTGTGGAGTCTTCATTCAGACATCCTATGTGAGGGACAAGATAAGGACTGTGAATGAAGAAGTAACAGGAGTGAGCTGTGCAGCCTCACACAGGCACTCAGTGGCAGAGGGCTCCTACAACTGCCTCCTTCATGGCAGCATCTAGGTATCTAGGTTCTTCAGCCATGACATCCTATTAACGCAACTTGATTTTTTCTCTGCACACCCTCCAACAAAGGAAATGGAGCTGTGCATGCTATTTGACACCCTCAGTCATTGTGACATTCACATTTCATCCAGGTTTACTGCAGCTGATGGACTGTCTCAGCCTTCTTGCTGTGTGCTGCTGCTCTTACAGTTGGAGGCACTCCTGAGATTTATAGGACAAAATCTTGGCTCCACAAAATCCAATGGCAAAAGCTGCCAGGTTTTCACTGTGCAGTCCCGTTCTCTTCTTGGTCCTGGCTATCAAAATACTATCAAGCACCCAGACTATCAGAGAAAAGGCTTCATCAATTGGAGCATTGCTGGAAAGCAGAACCCATAATAAAATAATATAATGGTACTTTTATTTATACAGCTCCCCCAGAGCCAAGGCACTATATAACATAATGAAACACTTATACTGAAAAACGGAAGACCCCAAAGAATAAGATTCAAAAATTAAATCTCCTGGATAGTTTTTGCCTTTGCGCCAGATTACACAGCCACCGCTTATGTTGACTGAAACCCACTTGAAGAAGGAAGTCAAGAAGTCTGCAAAACGCCTCTCGTACTTGGAGGTGGGCAGGGGGCCCTGTGGGTTATGCTTGCATACGGTGAGGGTCTGCATCCAGACTGCTGCAGGCTGCTGTTTGGTCATGGTGAGGTCTCGTTTCCTGTGTGCAAGACTAGAGCAGGGCCTTGCTCCACCAGCAGCACGTTTGGGGCTATGTGTGTCTGCGGCCGTAAAGCTGAAATCTGTTGGAGGCTGCCTTTAAAATAACAGGACTCAGCTTTTTCAGGCCTTGAGTGGGAATCCTTCCCCACAAGCCAGAGGGACTATAAGATTAGAAGTTGACACGCTGATGTTGATGGAGGCTCTGAGCCAGGTCACATGAATGGTGAATTTCTCACCTGCTCCCCCTCTCCTGACCAGGGCCTGATGAACCATGCTGCCGCTGCAGCAAAGCACATGAAATCTGGGGAGCCTGAGGGGCCACTGCCTTGCGGTCCAGCCGCGGGTGGCTCAGCCCCTGCCCAGTGTGCTCAGCCTGCCTCCTTCCCTTGGCATCCCCCCAGCTGAAGGGCTCTCCTTTCTGGCCACACACCAGAAAGAGCTGGCAAGTGCATGGAGGGGGTGGAGGACGCCAGCTCCATCCCATGGGAAAGCCCAAGCGCTTCTTCCCACCCTGCCCGCTCCTGCTTTCCCGCAGTTCTCCCTGCCCTCCAAAGTTGCCTCAGAGCCTGGCAGTGCCAAGGGGAAGCCTTTCCACCAGCAGCGTTGTGGGCTCTCGCCAAACATGGAAACCAGCTCTGCCCTGGGAGATGCAAAGGCTCAGGAGCAAGAACTTTGTCAGAGTCGGGCGGCGCAGCGTTTCTGAACACTTGGCGTCTATTTATCTGGTGTCTTTGAAGTGTCACCCTTCTCTCCCAGAGCTTCTCATAAGTAGGCCCTTCACAAAAAGGTGTTTTATTTTCAGCATGCCTCAGTGAAGAGATTTATTAGAAAGCCTTAGATACTGGAGCCAAAATTTGGTCTGCTAACACCACTTATATTGCTATCCTAAGGGTTAATGATCAAATTGGATGATGGAGAAGGGAAGCACAGGTGGGGAGAATGAGGGTGTATGCAGATAGCCCCATGTTGTGCGCACATCTGAATCACCCCATGGTATACGGTGATTCCAGTTTGCTGCACTTCGCATTGCCCTGAATTTAAAGCAGCAACAAAGGTACATCATTAGTACCACCCCAACACAACCTTCTCTAGCCAAAATATTTCTTTAGGAGTATTAATTCTTGGCTTAGAAAAATCCTCTTTTTTGTCTTGTTTTGTTTTGAACAAGTGTTTCCCAAAAGTATTTCCCAACTGGATCATAAAAAAAAAAAAAAATCTACATTGCACTGAAAAGAATAATCAGTCCCTGCTGTTAAGCTCTTATATTCTGAAAGCAGAGTTAATGAAATGAATATTGTCTAATTAAAGAGACCTTCATAACTGTAGGATCAAACCTTCAGATGGAAGTAATCAAGTTGGGATAGCATAAAGCTGTTGGGATAGCTCAGGCTGGATCTAACTGTTGAACCTGCATTCCCAAGAAAGACACTTAGGTCAGGAGATGGCTTTTTAATAAGAAACCCTAGCCTGACACTTGAAAAAACCACTGGGCTGTGGAAACTCTTTGTCCTTAACAGGAGTAAGAGCAGGCTGAAGTCTTGCCAAGGTTTTCACCATCTCCCTCTGCCACCGGTTGCAACATCTCTGCCTTTGGAGCACTGCGATTGACAACAGGCTCAATCGCAGTTTAGATCTGCCCTTGAAGCTTCGGGCCGGCAGGCACTGCTGCTCTGACAATCTCCGTGACCCCGGTTTTGTCAGCATGTAGAGGTACAGCCAACTGTACCTGTGCTCTTTGTCTCCCTCAGCTCGATCTCCTGCTGCAAAGCCACTATAAACCCATCTTAAATGTGCAGCCTCCAAGCCAAATTGATGTCTATGCCAATGGAAATAAAATATATCCAGGAATCTACCACAGTCTTTTTTAAGTAGTGTAGAGAGTTTGCACTCTGGTGCTTGACTTCATGCAAATGCATAGATTTTTTAAACTATTATTACTATTGGATACCATTAAAGGATTTATTAAATGTGACCCACTGAACATGAGAAAGAGGCATTTTCATCCCTCATCAGGGAGAAGGGGCACCACTGAGTCCTTGAAGAGAAGCCTGGTAATGTTGTGAGACAAAAAGATTTTCCTACAGGATACTCTGTCGGAAGACAATGATTAAACTAAAGTCAGTGCTTTGCAGCAATGTGCCAGCTTCTTTAAAATCTGATAAGAAGTTTCTGTCTGAAAGGGTTAGAGCTGCTAAAAATTAGCTGAACATCTCTAAAATTTTGTTTCTCAAAAACTATGACTTAGAGAGATGTTGGTGTACTAATTTGCAAAAAGATTTTGGAAAAATCATTGGAAATCCAGGGAAACAGAAATTTTGCTTTACAACCATCTGTAACCTCTATGTAGGCACAGCCCTGTCTTAAAATAAATAATATATCTTATTGACTTGAAGAAAAAAATTGGCTGAGACACATTCAGTACTCAGACTCCAGAGAAGTTTTGTTTAAACCAGGAGTATAGCATTCAGTTTCTACAATCTGAACAATAATAATTCTAGAGCTTAGAATATGTAGTTAACATGTATTTGGAGGGCTGTTTTACTTTTTATATGTAAGCTCTCAATTGCTCAAGCAAAAATACACATTTTTATACGCAAGTGGTTAGTCAAGTGCCTAGGCAATTCTGCAAGAATGAATTGGATGACATAAATAGTAATTTCATGTTCAAAATCTGGATAATATATTTGTACTTACTACAGCACATGTGTAGCTCATGGTTGATGTGCAATTCATAACTCTTTCTTTGAAGAAAAGATGAATGATTGGGTCTGAGCATTCTTAACAAAACCAGAAGTGAGTACCTCTTTTGGGAAAAATGTCAAATCTGCATTGGCTTTTCCTATTTTGCCAGCATCCAAAGGAGAAAAGGAAAAACTGCATGCTTATCACTGAAGCATTTAAGAAGCTGACATTCGTCTTTCATGAGATAATAATTGTCTTTGAATATTAGTGCAGTCAAACAGAATAAAAATAGTTGTACATGCAAAGAAGAAAGCATTACCAGTGCATGAAACATGGGTAATCAAAAAAAAAATCTAAACAATCCTGAATTAATAATTTCATTTTCCTGCAAGAACAAAATCTAGGTAAAAACCTAAGGAAAACTATAAATACCTCCATTCCATCTCTGTCACATAGCTACAGCCCCATTTTCTTCACAGTTGTGTCAGGACCAGGTCTCTTGCCTAACCCACATGCGTGTCCAGGTATGTCAGTATAGAGGAAGACCTTTGCCAGCATTACCAGCTGTGGTGTAGTGGGTTAACCGTGGCTGGCTGCCAGACTCCTACCAATCTGCTCTCTTATTCCCCACCCCAACAGGACAGGAGGAGAAAATAAGATGAAAAAGCTCATAAAGCCAATACACCTGCTGTCCTCGGAGACAAGTTGGACTCCTCCTGCTTTAAAAAGTCAGCAACAAACACTCTGGAGCTGTAAGCATGAAAGGTGAAAAAGAAAGGACAAAGCAAAATCCTAACAGTCAAATGCTGACTTCCATGAGGGACACATAGAACTTACCTGGTGGTACTGGGGTCCCTAATGTCCCTGGCTGAGGGAGGTTGTTAGGTCTCTGACATGTTTCTTAAGCAATGAGTTTAGGAGCTGTACTTAGGCTACTGAAGGCATAAGTAATCCTACAGGAGAGCTTTGCCATGGCATTGTTCTGAAACTCCTCTAGGAGTCTTTGCTCTGAAATGCTATCTGACACTTTTTTCAGCTGTCCTCAAGCAATGAGACAACCTTTCAGATCTGCAGAAGAGCTGTGGAGATCATGCTAATGGGCTCCTCAGTGACATTGGGCAAGTTCTAGCCTGGGGCAACTCACATATCAGTCACATAGTTTAGCATAGACATTAGGAGATTTGGGAATGGGGGAAAACCTTCAACACAGAGGACCATGGCTTAGGGCTATTCTTTGTGTCTTCTATACATTACTAGAGATTCATCTGTGGAATAGAGCTGGACTGTTATTTGAGTTCAGTGCTTTCCCTTCAACAGCTGAACGGTCGAGCAGCTTATTCAACAACTAGTGAAATCACTTTCCTTGCTTTCCAGACTACTTTTTACTTCAAATGCTGGCTTTGTAGGAGGATTAGAAAGCTTAAACCCAAATCCTGTCCTTTATAGTGACATAGCTGTCTCTGAAGTCATGGAAAGTTGTAGTCAACATATAAGAGTCTAGCATTTGACCAAGGGCTCTTATTCAGTCATTTCCAAAGGAGGCCAATCACCGCCAAACATATGCCCTGCAGGAAAGGATGCCAAAATGCCAGTCGTTCTCTGTGAATGTGCTAGAAACCAGCAGGGGCTGCAGGGGTGCAGCCATTCTGTGGCGGAAATCATCCTGTAAGGGTTGCAGTTTGGGCATGGCCCTCAGGCTGGAGTTATTTCAGGTGACCACAGCTGATGTGAGGGCTGCTTGGTGATCTGAAAGGAACTGAGTCAGCAGGGGCAGAAGAAATTGACACTGCTGGGTCATCCTGGGACACAAATGCCTGTCCAGCCAGCCCAGCCCCTCTCCCTCATCCCCCTGTGAAGCTCATTGTAATGTCCTATCTGGGAATGACTCCCAGTCGCTTCTGGCCCCTTGGCTTTCTGAGGTACGTGGCATATGTTTTGCAGCTCTTAGCCATATGAAGATTTCATGATGTAGCTCAAGATGGTCAGGATGGCAGCCCCTCGTAGGTTGAGAACAGTGCTTTGAGGGTGTGGGCCAGTTCATTAGCTGGCACAATAGCCAGCAGAGCCTTTGAGATTTAATTAGACAGTCAACAGCTGGTACCCAAATATAAGATACAAACCTTGCACTAGAACAGGCTGGATTCTTTGCAGCCAACAGTCTGATGAAAAAGCAATTCCTCTTTGTTTTTCTAGAGCACTTGCAAGGAGCCATATTTCTACAGAAATTCCTTTGTTACTGAAATCAGTTCTACAAATAGCTCGTGTGGAAGCAGGGGGGGAGGTCCAGTCACACCAGTTGCATGGATTGGTCCAGTGAAAGTTCTTCAGATCTTGGTGGGGGGAAGAGGTGGATTCTCTCTTGTTTGTGTTAAACCTGTTCATTGAAAAGGTGACATTTTCCCACAGAAAAAAATGGAGGCATTTCTGATGTGAATAGTAAGATGGATATCTTTATTGCAAGCTTAATTTTGCTCATTTCAGTGACTGTAGAAAGAAAATGGCACTACTGCCAGGCTTGTCCATATTTTTCTATGTTCCGCATCCAGAATATCTTGTAAGTCTGAACAAGAAATAAAGATCTCAAAGATGATCTTCTCCCACTTCCTGGACACTCATGGACAAATATTGCCTTTCTAGCATGAATGGTGTGTTGCTGGAAACAGCAGATGAGGTAGGGCTCAGATGTTCTTTGAGCGCCCTGTGGGCGCTGGCAGGTAAGCAGACATTTGCAATAGGAGGGATGGTGTGTGAGACATAGCTGTGGAGTCAGATTGGTTTTTTCCTCATGACCCCTTGCAAGACCCCAGTGGGTCACTGTCAGAGCTACTACTAACAGGTGGCAAATCAAACCTGACCACTTCCCTGCCTCCCCGGTCAGTAGTTCACAATTGCAACTGCTCCTAATAAGACCTACTCAAATAAAACCTGAGGAGTCCTTTCCCTGACGCACACTGTTAGTGTCTCAAAGGATTCCCTTCTTCTTTTCCCTTCCCCACCCTACTGATACTTATTGACAAGAGCTGTCTCCCCATATGTTATGCAGGGCATTTTGAATCTGTTTGCTGTTTAGCAAAGTCCAGGCTGCAGCATAATAAGATGCAGGGGATTCCTAGGCATAGTTAGTGAAGTCAGACTTCACGTATGTCAAGCCAGTAAATGCAGGCTGATTCATAAAACCACCCTGAACAAACAAGTTATTACCACTCGTGCACTCCTAGAGGACACTGGAAAAGTGGACAATTAAAAGGGGAAAGGCGCACTCTCTTACGGAGTCTCATTACTTGGAGGTGCAATGAAGGAACAGGGAGCCAGCAGTACCTCAGGTTAGGTGTTAGGTGTTTTGCTCCCTTCCTCCCTCTCCTTTCTCCTCTGGTAGATGCTCTACATCACTGGACGTCTCCTGGGGCTTTTGGGATAAACAAGTGTGACTGCATGGACAAAAACATGCTGAGCCTTGGGTGTCACCATGAAAGAGACTGACTTCCCAAAAGAGATGGATAATCTATCATTATCTGTGTGAGGGTCCTAATCAAGACTAGAGTTTATTATTTAAAGGGGAAGCATGTAGAGAAGACATGGAGCCATTGTTAAACCTGTTGTATATGAGGGACACTGAAGAACAGGTGTTCAAAGGTATTTCAAAACCTGTTCAATGTTAGGGTTGGACCCTAAATGTCTTTGGAAATTTGGACTAGAGAGATAAATGTTGAAAGAATTGTCTAAAAACCCCATATGGATAAGGATTAGGGAATCAGTTGGGTCTGTGACGCCTATGAGGTACTAAGGATCTAAAACCAGAGGGACAGTTTTGAAGATTTTTCAAAACCAGGGAAGTCCCACTGTACTGAAAAGTACCTTGCTGCTTCTAGTTTTTAGTCTCCTGCCTCTGTGCGTACATACATGATTTGAAAATCAGACAGTATTTCCACTTGTGGAAATGCAGCTTGGGGTCCAAGTGAATTCTGAGTCTAAATGAGACAGTCAGTATTATGCCAGAGTCTTGTGGAAAAGAAGGCTGAGCATTAAGCTGAT
This sequence comes from Oceanodroma leucorhoa, assembly GCA_030449065.1. NCBI lineage: Eukaryota > Metazoa > Chordata > Aves > Procellariiformes > Oceanodroma > Oceanodroma leucorhoa. The sequence continues at coordinate 3,240,332 of JASVER010000098.1, forward strand.
GTCTTTCACTTCTCAGCTCAAGGGTTAAGCAACAACCCGCCTTTCTTACCCCTGTGCTGATACAGAGTGGTATGAACAGCAGTCACTCAGGACCAAGAAAATTGGAAACTTAAATTCTGAGTAGTAGAGGTGTTGACAAGACATTATATTGTTGTAGCCCTCTGCACCAGGACAAGCTGTCTCTGTTGCACCTTTGATGCTGAATTCCCTGGGAAGTGACAGTGCTGTTCCTCAAGTCTTTCAAATAAGTGGGTAAAATACCTAAGGAAAAAAAAAAAATAGGGGCAGGACGAATAAATGGCAAAAATACATAGACATTTGTAATACGACAAATTTTTGGCTAGCTTTGTACTGAAGAAAAAAGAATCAAGGTTAATTGAAAGATATCATTTATCATTGATGATGCTTCCAGTATTGGGAGTGGCTGGAACATGAGTAAATGTTTTCAAAGCTGTTTTGTCTGATATCGTTGATGGCGCCTGCAAAGATTATGCATATATGAGTTTTCATTTCTCTGTAGCTGCAGTTGGCTCTGACACTGGAACAGCACATTGCAGAACACTGTCCTGCGGGGATGCTGGATGTGTGGAGCTGCATGGTCCTGCCACACTGTCAGAAGTAAAAGCGACCCTCATCCTCTCCTCTCCTGCAAACACACGCCGTCACTTCTCAGGAGAGCGACTGGTTGAATCGTTGTCTCTCTTCACAGAGGCATGGAGGGAAGGGGAGAAGCACAATGCAGCACGAGAAGGTGTCTTCTGAGCCAAATGAACTGCAGGGAGGTCAGGCACAGCATGTTCTCTCCAAAGAGGGCCTCTGCAAAATCCCTGACAAAATCCTTGCTGTGCGGTAAATCCCCCAGTGGAGTATCAAGTCTGCTGCTCCCGCTCAGGATGAGAAATACCCCGCTCAGCCAGCACCAGCAATGCTCGAGAGCCAGCCCCGGCCAGCCCAGCCTCCCGCCGTCTCCCTCCGGGCTGTGGCCAGGAGGAGCGTCAGTGCAGCGGCATGGGGAGACGTCACCGGCCCGAGGATGTCTGGCTCTTTTTGCCGGCTGCTGGTGGGTTGGAGGTTCCAGTTTGATGAGAAGGGAGCTGGGCTGGGAAGCAAGATGGCTGCAGGACACTGTAGCCCCAGTGAAACCGGTGGGGAAACTCCCCCCCTCTGCCTCGGTCTCCACAAAGAGGGTTCCAGCCTCTGCTGCCCGTATGCACAAATCCCCCACTTCCCTGGCCCTGCTGATAAACAGGCACCTGGGCCTGTTAAAACCTTTTATTTCTGTAACAGCAACCGGCAGGTGAGCACAGGTCTGGGCAGACCTCTGAGCGGTGCTGGGGACAGCTCACCTGAGAGCAGGCAAGCGAGGGTCTGGGTGATCTGGCCTCGTCCGAAGGCTTTGCTGCCGGTCAGTACGACTGTTGTATGCCTTGCACTGGAGCGATCCCGTTGCTGTGTGGACAGCCTGAAATCCCTGAGGTGGTGACAGCCAGCCCGTGCCACTTTGTGGTGAAGTGGATGAGGGCAGCGCGGCCTCCGAGATGCCACAGCTGCGGCACTCGACCCTCCATAATTCCCGTGCCTCAGTTTCCCTTGCGCGGTGCRGCAGTGCTGGCAATGACTCTTGCTTAGAAAGGGGAAAAAAAAATCACATTTTGGGTATGTTGAGAAGCTAGAGGTGGAAAGCTTTCCATTTAATAACACATGGCAATGAGAAGTTTCAAAACAAAATCAGGGAAAGGGAGGGGAGGGGGGCAGTTTCAGTGGAAAGGTTTTGTGTATCAGCAGTTTGGATCTGTTTTGATACTAATAATCTGGACTCACTTTTTCTTTCTTATTATCACTGGCATTATTTATTTCTATCTGATATAATTAATGAAGAGCCTGTTGGCTCCTGCGTTGAAGCAGGTGTTCGGCGTCCTTCCCCTTGGCAGGCAGTACCTGCGCTCAGCTCCAGGCACGATGGCAGCCTCTTGGCCAACATTTGGTGGGGGTAATTAAGGGCTGCTGGGACTTACTTTACTTCCCTGCAGGTGCACAGGCTGGCGTATGATTTCTGACCAGCTATATCCATTGCATGTGTATGCAGGGAAGGGACTATTGCAGTGAAAGGCACTGCAGGGGCAATGGTATCACCATGTGAATATCTGCTTTCTAATTCAGCCCTGCAAGGGATGCTTAGCTTCATGGCTGTTGCCTGACACCGTGGTTTCTTCCTGACCATAAGCCGTGCCTCCTGCCCTATCCCACCAGCCTCCCAGCACCTTCCTGAGAGCAATTTAGCACAGCTCAGTGCCCATATTGGGGAGCTCCAAGACAATGCTACTGCTTTCTTAGGCTGTTAATTCACAACAAACTAACTTGGGAATAAGGAAACACAGGAAAGAGAGGCAACACCATCTCACCCACGCCCATCCCACCCCAAAACCATGAAAGCATCTGTGAGGGTATTCCACAAAGCAGTGGCACTCTGTGTGCAACCTGATCCTGCCAGGGAGCCAAAGGGAATAGTATATTTCTTCCTGCTGGCTTTGGCAATGATGGCACAGAGAGCAAGTGTTCAAACCTGTTCAGGAGCAGCATGGAGATCCCACAAGTCTAATGAGTTGGCCAAAGAGGTTTCTCAGGCCCAGAAGTATTTCCAAGAAGTGCTGTGTCTTGGGATAGTAGGACTTTGTGCAGCACAGAAGTGTGTCGCTGCTTTGACCATGAGATGTGTACCCAAACAGCAGCCTATGCCTGGGGAATTGCAGAGGATTGAAGAAAAAAAGTAGAAACTGACAGTGTGAAAAAGCTGCAGCAGATATGGGTGAGTAATGAGAAGAGTGGAGCTAAGCAGAGCACTTGCTGGGACAGATCTAGACACCAGGGAGGGGAAGCAGAAGTACCACTGGTCCAGAGCTGTGTCTTATTGCTCCTTCAACCCAGTACATGTACCTCATGGATGGGGAAGATTTCACCAAGGACATATTTCTGTAGGACAGGGAGAGGGGAACAGGTCTGGGGGCTCCTGGCTCATGAGCAAGATACCTCCAATATTTTCAGAATGACAAAGGTTTGCAAATGCTACTGACAGCCATTGCCATTGTGCTCAGCTTTGCCCCATTCCCCAAGATAGATGTACATGCTGAGACCCCACAGCATTTACAAGCCATTGTTTACATACTCCAAGCTTTAAGCACTTGCAGTTTTGTGGCCTGCCCCACACACCCTAAAAACTTGTCCTTAACAGTTATCTCTGGATTTGAAACTCCTGTAAAAACAAAAACAACTGGTTTTGGCTGCTCTGCCAAACAGTCTCTCTCCATAAAAAGGAGACTGATTTTTCTCTCTGGGTAAAGTAAAAGGTTACAACAATATTTAGTTTGAACTTTCTTGAGATCAGGCATTTATTTTCACTCACTCTCTCAGCGTGTGCATGTGTACATGGAAAGTACCTTGAAGTGAGTCAGCATTACTCAAAGTGAATCATTGGTCACTGCTTCTCTGGGACGTTCATTCAGTGTTGCATGCAAGTTTTCTCTTCCTTCCAAGCCAGGATGGGATAATTTGTGCTGCTTCCAGACTGCTGTAGACATTAAGGCACTGGCTTAGAAACCAAACAAAGGACTATCTCATACCCACTGGTATCTTGAGGGAAGGCTTGATAATGGACCACTACTACAGCAGTAACGTGAAATGGACATGTTGTTTTAATCTCCTCTCCAAAACAAGAGGCTTGCCTGCAGCATCACGGAAAAGTTTGTTGCCTCATGAAGGAGCAGTATCTCCAAACAGAAGCAGCAGAAGTGTCAGAGCTCTTACCACTCTTCCTGTCATTAGATTAGGCACCCTCTCAAGTCCCAAGGCAATGTAGATTTTGAAGTGAATTTGGAGGACACCAAAGAAACATAGAGGAAAGAGAAAGATCTGCATAGCAAGGGCTTTGGAGAAGCAATATCTTATCTGCTGTTTACTTCAGATCAAATTCTCAGGACACATCCTGGTATGCAAGGATAAATTTCTGGTACTCTAGATAGGTTGTCCTTGTCAAGAATTATTTCAAAGCATTTGTTTTCTCTATGAGCCACTTCACTGCATTCATTCCACGGACACAGGAGCTGTTAGTCCTTCTATTTAAAAACTGCCTGTAACACTGTGGGAAGGCTTTTTCTTCCCATTTCAAGAAGCCACAGCCTTTCCTTTCAGTCAGATACAAACTCCCACAATAACCTCCTGGTGAGGAGCTGTCTCTCCTTTTTAGCAGTCTCCTCACTCTCCAGCAAAGAGTGGTGACATTGCCCTGTCCCAGGCTTGCAAGGAGCAATGCCCCAGCATCATTCCGTCAGCCATGGTAGACCCCCTGCAACAGCCAGGCTGCCTCTGCTAGGAATGCTTGCATGGGTGACACCTTGGTGCTTTCCAGAGGAGGCCCAGCACGATGTTTTGAGTGCAGGGAAGGAAGGAGACCATGTCTTGTCTCACCCACAAGGCTCCCGGGCCTCACAGGACCTGGCCCAGGTGGCAATTGCTCCCTGATGTTTCTTCTCCGGCTTCCTGTGACAGAGTCTAGTTCTTCTTCACATAATCCATATTTTCTGCAAGCATCAAAGGAGATAAACAGTGTTGTCATCTGCCTCCTCTGGCTTTAGAAGGCATTCATGATGGGAGTGCTGGTCTTGGAGTGAGGCTGCCTTATACCCCCCACTATTTTGACTAAAACTGAAGTACGGAAGAAAACCTAAATTTGGTTTACTTTGTCAGACAAAAGTGACCTTCTTTTGTGGAGAACAGGTGAAAAGTATGAGCTTTTGTGTGTTTTCAATTTATTCAAGCAGTTCCACATTCAGTATGAATGCAAGAAAACACAAACACATTTGTGTTCAATGGATGATGAGGGAAAGGTATGTGTGTGGATCTGCTGGTCCAGCGAGCCAAGTCTGGTGCCAGAACAGAGACCATGGGGTGTTTCATCCTGCTTAGGTCAGCCTCAGTGGCTCCACAGCACTGCCCATTACTTCAAGATGCATGGGATAGATGGGCAATTCTGGCAGTGGCTAGGCACCCAACCGGTGCCTCTCAGGAACCCTCCCCCTGGCCATCTACTTAAATCGTGTTCAGTCACCCCTGTGGTTTTGACTCATTCAAAAGGTGGGTGCAGCTGAGGATGGAGCTAGGGGGTTGGAGGGAACATCCAGAAGTGAGGCCAGCTGAAGCTGGCCATGGTGGGTGGCGAGGGGAGATTTCCCTCACTAGCTGGGCTGCTTCTCTCCCCCCGGCTTGTCAGCCCCGCTGGGGCTCACTCGGAGCTGGAGGGCTGGAGCAGCTCCCTGTGCCTGGTGCCAGCGGGAGAGGGAAAGGCAGCCAGGGAATCTCTGGAGCTTCCTCTGCCGTCGGCTGGAGGGAGGGTGAGGAAGAGCCCTGCTGGTGAGTGGCTTGGGTAGAAAAAGAGAGAGAGGGAAAAAGAAAAGTTAAAATAGGGACAAGAACGCTGGCATTTATGAATGACTTGGCATAGCATCTGCTCTTGGACGTGGAAACTGACACAGAGTTTCCAGCAGTCTCACGTGTCTGAAGGAGAGTGGCTAATATGCCCAAGATGCCTGTTGCTTTAGTCACTTCAGTTCCGGAGAAAGGCTGGGAGTGGGTGGGTGGGGAAAACATCCTTTACAAAGATTTTTAAAAATTTTTTTAAAAGAAACCGATTCTATGCAGGCTGTGAAGGGACTGCACCTAAGGAAGTGATATTTGGACAGCCTGTCTGTGCTGTATGGAGAAAGGCAAGGGGTGGATTGGAGCTTAATAGTCTTTAACCTTTGGAAATTTAGCATACGGCTGAGTTGCTGAAAAATTGATATTCTTGGTTTTGGATATGGGGCACTATCAGGTACTATTTACTCTCTTGTTTTACTGGGGGTGAAGCCTGCTTTGTGCTTGTAAAGCAGCTGAAAGCAACAGGAACCTCACCATAATAGGATCATCCTGAATACTCTGCTTTCATATAATGAAATGGCATGAAATTATTTCTTCAACACACTGATTGCAAAATTCCTTGGATGCAAAGGCAGCCACAAGCCTAAGACTCAAGAAGCTTTGTCAGCTGAGATTATGAAAGCAGGAAAAGGGAGAAATCCAGGTGATCCTTTAAAGATGGAGACAGTGTGGGAGGAGGCACCGAGAAAACCTGTGCTTGGTCCACCTGGGAATGGGCTTAAATTAAATTAAAGCACAAGCCTATAAGTAAACCTGAAAGCCAGGTACCTAAAACCCATTTTTGAATTAGGTTTTGTGATGACTGAGAAGGAAAGAGAGAGTGAGTGAAACTAACCACAGAACCACAGCTTCTGATGACCTTGGCTATAAAGAGGGCAAGGCTTTAGGGGGAGAAACAAAAAGTTCCTATTGCTTTTGGGTGTGTTGTGGCTGACTGGGATTTATTCAAGCAAGACAGGTCTTGCAGGATGGGGCGGGCAGACCAGGGGATGTAGAAGGACATCAGTAAAAGTAGGATTAAGGTCAAACACAGGACTAAAAAAGCTTGCGAGTCTCTTAGAGGAAATGGTGAGGGGATATTAATAATTCCTGTGAGATATTCTGTACAAGAAAACAAAGTCTGTCCAATCTAAAATGAAGTTTTTCAGTAAGAAATTTTACCGATCAAAGATGCTGCTGCATCCTTCTGAAAGAGAAAGTGTTATAAAGGGCTTGTAAAAGGGCCTTTTGAAGATTCAGTATCTTTACTATATGCCACCATAACAGACTGCTGTGCTAGTGACCCTGCATAGTTTTTCTAACCACAGACCAAAGAATAATTACATATCTCAGTACCTCTTGAAATGGTGTCTTACTTTTCGACATCCAGAATGTTGGAACAATAAAAAAAAGGGACCTACCAAATTTTTTCATGAGTAGCAGTATAAGTTCTCTATCTGAAGTGCATATACGCTACATTGAGTTAAACATCACAAATCTTTGTAGCACAAGATCCCACACGGTCTTTGACAACCATCTAGGCTTACAGCTTCCGAGGAGGTGGGTACAGAATTTAAAGTGGATTAGACCCACCACCGAAAGATACAGCATTTTGCACATGTGCAATCCTGTTAAAAAGTTAACTTACTGCTTTCTTGTCAATCTTTTTAATGATATGCCATTAGGTAAATTAAAGAATAATTTTGATTTTTAGCCAATAGTAGTGGCTAAGCTATTTTTTTTATATTACCTTGCAGGTTTCCTCCAGTAGCTAGAAAACAAGATAGAAGCTTGACTACTGACATTTGTTGCTATAAAATGTTACCAAATGGTGCTGCCAGCTCACAAATCTTTATGTTCCTAAGGTCACCTGCACAAGGTCACACACCAATGGACCACTCATGTTCTCCGGTGTTTCCACAATCCATTTTTAAACGCAGTGAAAGCAATGAAATTCACACTATCTCTCCTTAGGGGATATTCCACAGACTAATATGTCGTCAGAAGGCTTTTTTTGGTTCCTGTGAAGATGTATTGACTACATTGCAATCATATCTGGAGATTCTGATCAGGAATGCGTATCTGAAAGCTGATGACAAATGTGGTTTTCTTTGCTTGGCATTGTTTCTGACTCTGCTTTTCCAGCTTCTCTCCAAAACCTTAATTCTATGGTATATATGTTTTGCAGTTATGTTCAGAATGCACAGTGTTGGTGATATTGAGAAAGAACCAGCTGACAAAAGGCATTTTTCCATTGGACAAAAATATTGAAAACATTTTAAGCTTTCTCAAGATCATTCTTATTTTCCTTTCCTCCCTCCCAATTTTCTATTAGAAAACAAACAAAACAAAAAAAGGTTACATTCATATCTTTATGTTTCTGACAGCTTAAAATCTTTGGACATTTAGATAGAATCAACAAATGTTATTAAAACACTTCCAGTTCTAAATGTCCTGCATACAGCACTAGGAAGGGGTAATTGTTACTTCTTAACCTTTTTAATGGAGATTTTCTTGTAGACTCGCATTTCCAGCAGGCCTGTTCAGAAGGGTGTAGGGTAGTACTGCAGTTGCCCAGCCAACAAAGTTAAAACACAACTACGAAATGTACACGGTATTAAGGTATGGGCAAACCACAGATTTACAGAGCAGCATAGCAATGTCATCTGTTTTGCTCTGCATTTCTTTCCTCGCAGTTCTTAACATTTGGTTTGCTTTTCTGGCTGCTGCCAAGCRTTGAGCTGACATTTTCATGAAACTACCTATTATCGCACCCAGGCCTCACTGTAATTCTTCACCATTTTTCGTACTGCCTTGAGAAACTTTGTACTGCCAAGAAAACTTTACTCCTTGCTCATCTCCAGTTTTCCAGGTCACTTATGAACATGTGGAAAAGCACGGGTGACGGAGCACACCTGTCAGTGGGTGACCTCCTTCCTTTGCAGGAATTGACCATTACCCCAAATCTTATGTTTCCTTTTTATGAACTATTTATACCTGTCAAGACTATTCCTGCTGTACCATGGCTGCTTAGTGTCCTTAGAGGCCTCAGGTGAAGGGATTTGTCAAAAGCTGTAAGAAATCCAAGCAGACTATACCATGTAAATGGACCTTATGCAAATGTTTGTTCATCCCTTCAAAGACCTCTAAGAGGCTTGTAAGAAAGGACTGCTGTTTACAGAAGCCATGCTAACACTTCTCAATTAGATTTTATTTATCCAGGTGCCCTCTGGCTCTGTACTTCATTGTAGTCTCTGCTTTTTGGTATTGTTAGACTAACAGGCCTGTAGTTTCCTGCAATCTTTAAAAAAAAATAAAAATAAAAAGTCAACCTTCAGTCTTCCAGTACCAAAGGTGTTTGAAGTGAGAGGTTACATATGCTGTTAATAATTCACCTATTCCATCCTTTGGATTGCTTGGTGAATGCCCTCTGCTTTGTTGACTCATTACTGTTCATTTTGTCAACCTGTACTGTAATTTCTTCCACAGCAACTTCAGTCTTTGAGAGATGCTCTAGTGAGTTGCCGTTTTCACTCCTTCCTTTTTCCCCAAAGGAAGGAGTTCTCTTGTGGGCATCACCCCAGTTTTTCTGCAGTTCATGGTGGCTCACAGCATTCATTTAACCTCCCTGCAGCACTCTCCCCTGCTTTCAGCCCTCCTCCCACACCCTGGCTGTCAGTCGGACCTATTGACTCTGCTGAGCTTTTTGCTCCTAATGATGTAGAAAGAGGATTTAACAAATATCTCGAGTCCTTTTGCTGCTTCTTCCTCTTTTTCACCTGAATTTCTGCATTTAGTGCCACAGTTAATTTCCCCTTTACATGCTTTGCCTGGAAACAACTTCAGCTTTTTGAATTCTTAATTTTTCTGTTTAACCACATTGGCTTCCTTACTCTCCTTAGTCTTTCAGAGGAACTTAGATACAGCTGAATGAACTGATAGATGTGACAGTCATGCTGAAAGGGACTGGAACAAGCTTAGTCAAATAAGAGGAGGCTTGAAGGCAAAACATAAATGCCTGCTTATCTTTTATTCTGCTTTCCCTTTGCTTCCTGCCCTCTCCCCCGCAATCAAAAATTAAAAAAAAAAAAAAGTTCTTTTTTCCAGAGGAAGTAATTTACAAATATGGTGTCCTCATTTCAACCAGATGCATTTCTGTACTTCAGCAAACAGGTCTGGGCTAAGAAGAAAAGGCCAGTCACAGTAAAGTGATGCTGATATGACAGCATTGGAGACCTCCCCTGGAGTTCTCTGCTTTTTGAATCTCATGTGTTTCATGACTGTAATTCAGTGGTTCCCTTTTCTTCCATTTCCCCACTCTTTTCCCATAGTTTAACACACCATAGGGTGGGAGCTGGGTGGCCTGTCCAGCTGCTGTTGCTGTGTGTCACTGATGGTCCTTCCACAGGGCTGCAGAGCCATTATGGTTTCTAGTCATACTGCCTGCATCCATTTAAGCTGTGGCTGCTACTGTAAGAGGTGGAGAGATTTGTTTATTCCTCCCTCCTCCTTGCCCCCAGGCCTGCATCATTTGCCAGAAGTCTTGTTCTCCATTAGACAGAAATAATCTAAATTAAAGAATGACCTGAATAGCTTAATTGTCTTTGGAGATGGGCTTATAATGGAAATGGGGATGGTGAGAAAGGTGCATAAGCATTTCTGTTTGACCATTTCCAGTTGTCTGCTTTTAAATCAAGTTTTGTTGAGTTTTTATGAGCTTACTTCTAAAAGAAGCATGTCCCCAGCTAGCCGACCAGTCTTTAGTACAGTTCTAATCAGCTTTTGCTCCTTCTTTAACCTTTTCAGCTCTCCTCCAAGGTGCTTTGGGATCCCTGGGCTATTCCTCAGTCTGCTCCTATTTTATTCATGTTTTTCTCTTACATGATTTTTTCTGAATCCTGGAACACAACCAATGATTCTGGGCAAATGACAATTAGTGGATTTGTAAAACTAGCCGTAAGAAAGAGAGCATGTCAGCAGATGCACCTCTGGATGGATGTTCAGGAGTATTTTGGCTTGCTTGTTTTTCCAAAGGGTTTTAGAGTTAAAATGCTAGTGGTCAAAGAATACTGGGCATCTAATTTCTGCATATACTTAATCTGCCATAAATACTCTTCTACTTTAGCTGTCGCCACTGTGCTGATAAACTCCAGATTTCCTTCACTTACACATTGCCACTGAAGCATTGATTTATTTTTTAATGGATACATAAAAAGTGTCTAATAAAAAGGTAATTGCTACCCCAAAGCAATTTCCCGCAGAAAAAAATACTTATCAAAAATATATTTTTCTCAATTTTCTTCTTTTTTATAGGGAAGGGGTTTTATACCCCTTCTCTCCTCCAAATTTTTAAAACAAAAGTTTTGAGGTAAACATGCTAATTTGGGGAAAACCTAAAATAAATCATTATTTCTTTCCTCTGCCCCTTTAATTCCAATTTTTTTTCTCAATTTTCCTTCATTTTTCCAGTAATATCCAGAAGGAGTCAGGAGAGTGAGTTACAGAGAAATACCAAATTAAGTTTTCTTCCTGGAAATGTGAAGGGAAGGCCTCTAAATTGCTAAAGTCCTCATTTGGAAGGTATTTGTGGAATCTGTAGGGAAAATACTCCTCCGTTGTTGATCAGTACTTTGAACAAACGTTCCTGCTAACTCTTTGCTGCCTAGGAAGAATGCAACTCAAAATGCACCTAGCTTTGCATCAGGTGGGTCTTGTTTTATTCCTTCAGCTTGGATTTCTTTATGGTCAAGTATCTGCCTGTTGTTCTAGCAAAAGACCACCTTCCACATGAGCTGCTGTCACTTTTTCTGGTCCTGTTGTTTCTGTGAGTCCTTCCTCAAGAATGGTTGAATCCGGTAACACCTGTGCAGTAAGGCTGTTACTTGATTATATTCACGACATCATGTGCATTTACGATGCTCATGGAAGAGATGATAAATGCACAGCAGCAGTGAATATCTAACTGTTCTTTAAAGCTGTGCTGGTGATAAGTGACACACCCCTATTGGTGATGCTAATACCACCCCATGCTACCTGTGGCCATTTCCCCGTAGTGCAGGCAGTGGAGGTACCCTAGAGGAGGTCAGCCATCATCTGAAAGGCATGAAACAGGCAAAATGACTCAAGTTCCACTGTGCAGTGGTGCAGGATGAGGACTCTGTCTCAGCCAGGTGAGACCTGAGGTGCTTGGGGCAGAGTGGTACCTTTGCAACAGGAGACTGGCATCCTTGCAGCTGACAAGGGAAGATGTTCGGTGCTCCAGGACTGAATGCTCACCTTGGAGAGATGGTGGTGTTGTTTGGGTGATGGCAGGCCATGCTGGAGGGCCATGAAAGGTGTGCAAGGGTCTGCATGGAGAACGATGGAGCTGGTGGGCTCCACGAAAAGCCCTGTGCTGGCCAGGGTACTGATCCAAACCATCCTGCGGTCCTGAGCTTAACACCTTTTCTGTGGATTTATCTTAAGAGATGAGCCACCTCACCCTCGGCATCAGGTACCCAGATGTGACAGGCCCACTCCTGCCTTGTCGGATGGACAACAGGTCCCGAAAGGCCGAGACGTAGTCTGCTGCCGTGGCCTGTTGTCAGCTGGTTTGGCTCCCTCGAACACAGAGCAGAGCTCGGCAGCACCAGAGACAAGTGCAGGCATGTGCCGTCAGCTTCACTCTGGCGTTGCTGTTTAAACAACATAGCGGGCTGGACCTGTCTTGATGAAGTGCAATACAGAGAGGGAAGAACTGGCCTTCTGCCCAGACCACGACAATGCAGATTGAATCACTCTCACATTCCTCCCTGACTTGATTTTGCACATGCAAAACCACCCACAGCGGGGGTTTAGCTATGTGCTCATGCCAAAATAGAGACTCTGTGGATGAGCAAGACTCCTGACATCTCCTGTCACGTCTTGTGGTTGGGTCAGCTGTGGAGCTTTTTGTTGGCTACCAAACACAGGTCCAGGAATGAATTCTTGTCTCATTGTCTTTGACTGGTGTGGGTGTGCTTTCTACAGCACTGCAAGAAAAGCCCCTCTTGGTTATGTGGTTGTGTGCCAGTTCCATGGGCCTGCACTGTCTTTCGAAGTCTTGAAGGAATCCCTTGTTCCGCCAATTGTTTCTTGATCAACAAACTATTTGGAAAATAAGGACACTTTTGCACCACTTTCATACAATCTGCCTCAGAGGCCTGGACATCTGTTAGGACTGTCAGGTGCAACTGTGGTATGAAGAGTCAGGATGGTGTCTGTCTTGTGTTTTCTGGCCATTTGGAAGTGTCCAGCCAATGTATTATTAAGTTTACGTTTTTGTGCTGGATAAGGAAAAATAAGTGTTGTGTTCAGAGTTTTTCTTAYTTTTGCATTATTTTGTAGGAAGACCGGTTTGTAGGACCTAGCTTCTGCATCAAGAGATAAGAGGTTTCAGTAATCTCTGAATTGGTATTTTCCTTTATAAAATCTCTCTCTCTCCCCCTCCCTCCCCTGTTGTCCGAGGCTTTAAAAAGAAGTGCAGCCTTTTTTATTTTCTCCTTTCATTATGAAAAGCCAAAGTCCAAACCTCTTAGTGACTTGGCAGCTACATTGTTGTATAACGTGAGTAAAACGAAATGTAACAAAAGGTAATATAAAAGGTTTTGTTGAAAAGTGATGGTAGGAGAAATCTATATGCAAAAGCAGGAAGTAATGACCTCTTGAATGAGATTGTAAATCAGCAGTTAATTGCAGGTAGATGTTTAATAGGGATTGGAAGTGTCACGCTGCCCTCTGATAAATCTGAAACAAGTGATCAAGTCTCAGAGCCTGCTTTTGCAAGAAAAGTGTGCTGTGAAATCCATGCAGATTAGTACTTCCATTGTTTGCAGCTGGCTCAGAACAGCGTTCACAAGCAGAGTGGCATAGCCTTGCTCTAGCTGCAATGTGGGTGCACTTCAGATCCTGTTGTCTCGTTCTGCACTGAGTATAGGATTTAGTTTATTACATCTTCTGTCCAACTGTCCATATGGAAGAGAACCTGTGCCTTCGAAAGATTAAAAAATACAACAAAATAATAATAAACCAGACCCCCAGGTTGTTAATTTGGAGAGCTATTAATAGAATAGATCAAATTTATTTTGTAGGTTCCTTAAATGAAAAGGAGCACTTAAGGGTGAGCTAGGATGTCTGAGGTCCCCTAAGAACCTTTGGTTCTACTACTAATTTAACTTTTTTCCTCATTAAACTAAGAGAAGCCCAAACCAGAGGTCCAGCCATGTCRTGCTAGAATTGTAAAGGTACAGGGCAATCCTTTCTGTATAGAGCGTCACCTGAATAGATGAGATAGGAAAGACTAGAAAGGAAAGGGAGAAAAGAAGAAGTGGAAGAGATTAAGTGGGTCAGCAGCAGTCAGGATTTTGATCTTAGGTTTCTGGATGCAGGCTAGTTTCCAGTTATATGGCCTGTAAACAGCAAGTGTCAAATGAAGACTGCTTGCCTCTGTTCTGCTTCACCCTGGTTATTCACTGTCAGGTATCTGGGGTCCCGAGGTGTCACAGGGAAGCTGGTGCTGCAGCTGCTTTTGTGTATCTGTAACTTACAGGTTACTCTTGGGGACCAGCAACTCATGTGCTCTCACAAAAGGAAAGATGTCTTGGCCTGTCATTGGTGGTGGAGACCTTATTTCAAGGTATCGTTTGGATCTAAAAATGCTGCCTTTGGGTGAGAGGGAGCAGATGGGGCARTTCCTTAATTTTACTGCAGTGGTACAGGGCATAGTTTTTGGCGGGTGGCTGCTGCTGCTGTTATACAGAATTGACTACTTCTATTTTTTTTCTTCTTTTTTTTCTCTTCTTTCTTTTTCTTTTTTTTTTTAATGTTTCCTGTAAACTATTCAAGGTTTAAACCAGAGCTCATATCTTCTTTGCTTGACTTGGCTTAGTCTGAAGCCCCTGTCATCTCTTAATTAAATTATTTTACAAGGGGGAAAGGGTGGTGGTGGGAGAACACATGGCACCACAGAACCAGAGAAAGTGTTTTGTGATTAATTGTCTCACCAATTCCAAGGAGTTTTTGTTTCTCATTTTTCTCTCCTTTCGCCCTAGTGCCTGCCAAAAGCTACGCAGGGCAGCAGGTGCTGAGAGCTGAGCTGTGCTTGGAGAAACTGCTCCGCGATGCTTTTCCTTCTGGGAGAGGATTCGGTTTTCATTTCCAACTTCTCCAGTTCAGGTTGGCAGTGTGCAGCCTTGGGAGGAGCAGGCAGGAGGGGGAGCTTCTCTGATTCATTGTGGCAGTCTGCTCCTCCTCTGATTTCATGCCTGATGTACAGCATACTGAACACCCCTTTCTGTCTTTCTGACACGTCTCCAAGGTCCTCTTCATTGTGATATCGGAACACTGTGTGATCTTCAGTGTTGTTATGCTCCCAGCATTCCTGTAAAGCCAGTACAAGCACACTCGTCAGTTCTGATAACAATGGGTTATCTTTGTGAACAATTAATTTTATCAGCACTTGATGGAAGTTGGACACTTATCACGATGGGAAGAAGACCGTGTTTCAACACCTGCACCTTTCCAACATCCATAACCTTTATCATTTTCTGCATGCTACCATTTACTTTTCAAGGAAATTGGCTCTTCTTTATGATCAAAGTCTTGGACATTTTTTATCATGTAATCACAAAGTTAGCTGACAATGAAAATCTGTATTACATTAGGGCCTGTAGAATGCAGATTAAAAAATGGTCCCTGCCTTGGAGATGTTACAATTCCCTCTGCAAGGATCCACTTAGAGGGAAAATGCATTCCAGAGAGGCTGGCAGGTGGGGTCTGTGCGAGTGCGTGAACATGGACGTGCTTGGGTGCTCTGCTCCTGAGGACATGAGTACCAAGAAAGCTGTACGAAATGGCACGCTCATGAGAGTTTATTGCTACAGCTTTGGAAGAGTAAATAACACTGCTGAACGTGAATTTGTCCTATTTGGTTTTCAAGGCAGAATACTTTCAAAGCAATGTAACACTTTCTCATAAATATGGGGCTGTAAATCCTTCACTTGAAAAGGGTTCCCGTACCCATGTTTCAACCCCAGGGGTGATGTTTTCTATGATGTAAAACTTTGTCTCTTCTGTTGAGGTTCCCCACATGTCTCATTTGTTGCAAACAGTATCTGTGGTCCCACTTGCTCACAGAGGATGCTTGTGGCATTGTGGAAAGAAACTTTTCCCTGGGAATCATTCCTACTCACAGCGATGGCTGTTCCGTGTTTGAATCTGCCTATCCTTGTAAGACGTGTTTGCCAAAGAAGAGATTTTATATGTGTAGAGGGAGCATTGGAGTTGTAACTTCCTGGCACTCAGCTTTGCAGGCAGTTCTAAGAAAACACATCCGTGTGCTTTCACATCGTGAAAGTGATGTGGAAAAACTTTGCAACCAATTTGGGTGTACAGAGAAAATGATTGTGATGGGAAAGTTTAAAAGCAGCAACCCCAGATGATCAGAAATGCTCTGCGGATATAGATAGAGGACCCATGGCCTGTCTGTTTTTGCTTTTTTCTCCTTGAAGGAGCTGGAGGGGTTTACGCTTCTAGCAAAGAGAAAAAAGGTAACATAAGGTTCGAATTATTTTGCGCACTTGGAAAAAAGTTTGTTCTTTCAGAGTTAGGAAAAGATATGAAGTGCAAGCAAATCTCTGCCTATATTTACATATTTTAAAAACTAGAGCCAACTTTGATTAGAGTCTGAATGAAATGGAATACTTGTCAGGCCTTTTTTTTTCTGCTGGGAATGAAAGCAGAAGGATAAGTGATTGTTTTCAAGATAATCAGGGCAATGTAATCAGAGTTACGGTAGCAGTGGGAGTCTGAAGTGAAAATCAAAGTGTTTAGGATACTTCAGGAAGGCCCATCAAGATGGCCTTCACACCAGAGAACTTGCAAAGACGGGCACAATACCTGGGGGAAGGATGAAGTTTTTACTATGGGATTCATCATTTCTCGTCAGAAATGGCAATCTCTCTGCTAGGTGGAGAAATGAAGAGAAAGCTCTGCTGGTCATCTAAGGACTGGTGAAAGGTGGTGAGGGGGAAAGAGTCATCATAAAGACATCATTGTTTTTCATGCAAAAGTGAAAGATAGCAAGCTCCTCCAAGTGCAGTGTCTGCCGTTTCCACAGACAGGATCTCCCCTTGCATGTTATGCCCATATTGCTGGTCTGATCCTCCTCATGTTGGAAGGAGCATTGTACCAAGAGGAGCCAACCTGCCTCTTCTCCCTGTAGAACAGCCCCCCACAGCTGTTTATCCAATTAACGTAGGCAATTACCTTTTTTCACAGGACTCCACTCCCATTTAGTTTCCAAATGAAGAAGCTGGGTACTAATTTCCTCTATCAATCCAGTGGTCACTGATTTTTAATGGGAACTGAGCTTATGGCAGAATCAGCTGTTAATAAAGGGTTGCTTTTCTCTTCAAATATTTGCATGAACAGCAGATTTTACAATGCCATTCTCTGAGATATTCTTCTCTGCATGGGCTAGTTAAGCAATTAATTTTTTGTTATAGGCAAGCTGGGAATGCATGTATAATAAATGTTCATCATACAAGCAATTGATCTGCAATGATTTTAGAAGAATCTTCCACACTTCTTGAAGGTAACAGATATATTTTACAATACATGTATTGTAAACATTAAGTTCACATGACTAAAATGTCACTGTCTGCAACTGGGATTTCCAAGAGTGGGGTAGACTCTAGAGCCTTTTAAGTCTATGCTTGGGTTGGCCCTTTCAGAGACCCAGCTTTTGCATCCAGCTGCAAGAATAGGCTTCAGTTATCTTTGCTTTGGGGGAAAAATGCCCTGTTGAGGGCCAACTGCTAACCTATTGTAAAATGGCCTGGCCTTATTTTCTTTGAGCCTGGGGCAATGTAATAGATTTTGTTTGGGCTGGTTTCCACTCGGTGATGTTCTCCCATTATCTTTTGCCGACCCAACCATGCAATGTAAAATGGGATCTTTATTTTGTAGCCACCCGGCAGGCATTAAAATAATTATAAAATGGCTGATTTGTCTCTACTGCTGCCTTTGCTAGGGACAGGTGTGAGCTTTCTTGTTGTATTTGCAGGCCTTGCTTGGAAAACCAAAACTTGTCACTTTGCAGACCTGTCTATTTGTAGTACCCAGTCTGTTGTCATGGAAAGAAGGAAGGTGGTGTGGCAGTCTCTTACTCTATCTACATCACCAGGCTGCAACAAGGGTAAGATTGAGTTGCAAATTTTGTGTGAAACGTGTTAAAGTGACTAAAGGTGAACACCCACAGGAATGCCACCCTGTAAATTTAAAAGACCAGATCAAAATTTCTGCCTTTAAAGAACTTAGAGAGAGACGTATTTGTCACTGAGCTATGAACAGCCTCTGCTCTCCCTGCAAACAACATCTGTGAGTAACATAACCCAAAAGACCTGAATCTTACTTACAGCAAGGACTTGCCCTTATCCAAGGCATTGCTGATATTGTTAAAGCTGCCGGCCCCCTCTAAGTGTGGATGAAACAATGCTGGGGTAAAAAAACAAGGGCCAGTATACTTAATCCTGGTTTAGGAGGCAAAATACTTCTTTATCTGTGAAGGACACTTTTTATTGGCATCTATCCAAGGATTTTTTTCTGACATGACTGTTTAAGCAAAATGTCCCTTCCTATTTTCCCAGCCCCACTGATAAAGATATGGTGGTACAACTTAAAATTTAGATCCTTCCTGTGGGCCGCATATAACAATTCCCTTTTTAGTTTCCTCTGTGATCAAAGTGTTAGGAGCATTTCATGTCAAAGCAAATCAATACCAATCTTTTCAAGATCCAATTACATTGACTGTCTTTTAATTTGTTTCCCCACAGGAAGTTTTTCCTGCCAGTGTACCTGACCTGTGAGCCGTCAGATGTCAGGAAGAGAGATCTCAGGAGTCCATGTGCCATGGTGGGAGCGGGAGGATCCCTTCTGAGGGATGCCACTGGGAGGGATGCAGAAGCTTTGAAAGGATCTCTAGAGCAAGAAGACACATTCCTTGTGGAGAGGGCAAGTAAGAAAAACAGATGAGCATCAAGCTGCAGAAGCAAACAAAACGGCAGCTGCAGAGAGCAGAATGCCAAGGGCTTACACTGTGAGGTCCTACCATACATGTCCCAGTGCCCAGATGCTTAGATTTATTTTGGTTCCCAGCACATATTTCTGCACAGGAGTGAACAAACAAGCCACCTGAAGAAAACTTAAGCGCATCCTTGGAATTATTTTCCTATGCACGTGAAGCAAGTACAAGTAAAGAGAGTTGTTTTTTTTTTTTAATCTCAGCTATGAAGAAAAAGCGTGCTATAAAAATCATGTTGTAGCTTTTATATTTAGCCCTAATTGTGGCCCCTTTTATAGAAAAATTATGAAACCACAGCACATCTTCCAAGTAATATAAATTGTGAATTACAGGCTCCTGCTTGGTGCACTTTGAAGATTTTCTATTTCATGTACAGATCTTCCACTTTCCGCTGAAAATGGCAAAATAAATGTCTGTGAAGTCAGATCAATCCTTAAAGTGAAGTTTAGGCTTCTCTATTTTAATTAAATATCACCATTTTGGGTTCTAGTTGTTTGCATCTGTGGAATAATTCATAGCAACAGTTGATCTTTAACACAATCCTGCCTAGTCACATTGTGGTCACGGTTAATGATTTCAGTGCTCTGTGGAAAAGTTTTGGGGTAGGGGTGTTTGAAGCTTTCAAAAAAACCTGCCCAAATTAATTAGGATCCTGACACACAGATTATTTTACACAGACTTGTTAAAAGGCAGATTATTCAAAAGCATGGAAGTGATGTAGGGACCTAAGTGTAGTCACACTGATGACGCTCCTGCTTGCGTAATGCTGTTGTTGAGATCTGAAAGCTTTTCTAACTTCATGAAACAGACGTCGTATTTTTGAAGTGTGTTGAAATCAAAGCTCCCTGAAGTAAAGATGAATCTAAAAATGTTACTAGTAGCTTTAGCATAGCCTGTACACTTATCRTACTTGAAACAGAGGACCTAAGTCTTCGTGTAAAGGTGAATATATTTCATTAATATAGACCTGTGCCTCCTTCTGATTGCAGCAACAGTGTCCAGACTACAAAGCTATGGTATTAATTTCTTTTTTTCCTAGAAGTTTAAAAATGCATGGAGAGTTTGTGTCAAGATCCTCTGAGTGRTTTGTTAATGTTTTTGCTTTCTAAAAATACAGTGGTCTTTTTTTTTTCTTTTGTCAACTTCCCAGCCATGTTATGCTCTTGGTCTTGTTCACTTTCTCTCCCCTTCTGCTTCAAGTTTGGAGCGCCAAGGCCTTCTTTTGCGTTTTATCAAATTACACACTGAAGAAAGGCATACATTTCAGAAACAGATGGATTTAATGTGCATGAAAATACATGCCTTTTAAAGAAACTAAATTAGTAGTTCCACTTCTACCCCTTTTTATTGAAGACAGAGCTCTCAGAGATCTCTGGTCTAAAGCATAACTTTACAGACATCAGCAAAATGAGATTTATTTGCATGGAAATTTGACAGAACATCAGAGAAGCCATCAACAACACCAAATCTGACAGTTTCTAGTACACACGAAGGGAACTGGGACAGTACTAATAAAAATATATAGAAAAAAAGGGCTTTAAGAATCCATAAGCAGTGGACATTTCAAGACTCTTATTCACCATATATATTGAGTGCATCTGCAAATTCACAGCCACCCATGTCTCAAAACACTTGTCTTACAATAAAGTTAACTGGGAACAAAAAAAATTTTTTARTGGCAAATTAGTGTTTATTCCTTTTCAAGGTGTGGTGTCTCTCCTTGTGAACTGAGAACCAAAATTAAGACCAGATTTTTTTTGAAAGCTCCTGGCTCCCCGAGAACTGCATTACACAGGAAAGGTGAAGCGGAATAGCTGCTCTGTTGCCTACCCATGTTTCACCAAGTGTTGCCTTTGGCTTGGTGCAGAGGGACCTGCTCTGTGCTGTCTCTGTACTTGCAGCACAGAATTTGAGAAGAGATGGATGAAATTGCTGTGGGAGGATGGGACAGAGGGAGCAGTGCACATTTCCCATGGAACAGAGCATAGGACAGGGCCAAGTCTCCTGCGGACGTGACTCCTTAACTACATCCACACAGTTAAGGAGTGGATGTCACTGGAGTCAAAATACTCTGTTGAAATAACTCTGAGTGACCCGACTGCAGGATTCTTTGTGGTGTTTCTGGACCAGGCAAGAAAGGCAAAAGCAAAATGCCAATAATGCTTTACCCCCTGCCCCCGGATTGACCACAGAATATTTGGACACCTGATTATGTCTACGATTCAGCAAGCCACTTAATTATATTCCTGACCATTAACATATAATCAAGTCCACCCTTTTTCTGCCTGCTTAAGTCTTTCAATGAATAGGATTTGACTGCTGAACAGGCTTGGAGCTGAACATGTGCTTTGGGACTTTGCTAAGCCCCTGCCCAGGCAGCTGGGTTTGCAGAAATGCTCAGAACCTCCCTGCACCCTCGTTCCTGGATGCTCTTGATTTAGAAAGGAATTCTTTAAAGGAAGCACTTAGGTACATGCTTATGAGTCTTCCTGACCAATAACACATGGAGATTGGCCCAGAATTGTGCTTTATCAAAATAAGCTGCCTCCTCAATGGGAGCTGTTGAATCAGACCGTCAAAGAAGAAAATAATAGTTGACATAAACATTCATTCTTCTTTATAGAAAGCAAATATTTTCTCTTAGAAGTATCTGAAGCTCTGTTAGCAACTGATGAACATCAAGTATGTGACAAGTCAGTTCTAAACGGCAGCAAAAATCATGTGCTCAGCTGTGTTGTCTGATTTCCCTGATGCAGCAAAACTGGATGTGTCACAAGAATTAGTTTTCTTTTGCCAATCCCTCTGCCAGTAAATGGCCACATTCCAACAATGCATAGACACAACCCCCCAGCTGAAATTAAATGCTAATTCGCAGTATGTCTTAATATTTCAGATCATCAGCTAATCTTCAAACTGAAAAGATTTTTTTTAAAGTTTTCCTGAATTGGATCATCCGTCTCTAATACGTATTCCAATGATCTCAAGGACTGTCTGAATTTAGGACTTTTTTTTTAATACTTCCTCTCTCAACTTGTGATTAGATGATTCAGTATTTTGAATGAATGCAGCTAATCCAGACACATTTTACTACATGAATGTGCAGAACTAGCAGTAATTTGCATTCTTTAATTTTACACAATGTTCTAAATGGTATATAGCTGAGAATTAGTTGCTTTGGTTTTTGTCTGCAGCTATTACAACTCCGTACTTCTCCCCCTTCACCTTCACCATACAAGGTTCTGCAGTTCACCCCAAAATGTGTCAGAATCAGAGTGTTGACCTGCTGAAGCTGGCAGGGAAATTTTGTGTTTCCTGGGTTGAAGACCAGAATCCCAAAAGACTTGAAAATTATTTTCATGATGAATCATGAACTAGTTACGTCCTCCTCATAACCATACATTTTGTTTAACAACTCTCCGTCAGATAACCTGGTTATCCATTACTTTACTGGGTCCCAGTCCCTTGGTAACTAATATAAATGTAATGTAAACATACTCTTAGGGTCTTTTTTTTTAACCAACCAACTAGTTCCTTTTGAGAGGAAATCTGGGTGTGGATGATAGGTGCGTGATAGGGAGTGTTCCTTGTAGATAGTATGGTTGAGACACAGCAGATTTATCTCTCTCCATTCCCGTGGTACTTCACTGTTAGCCCAGAGGGCTTTGTGCCATCTAACATATGTGTGCCCGTGGTATGCTATCAAACAAAGTATTGTGGTGGAGCGAGATCTCCATGGTCAAACATGTCTGAGACTTAAAAATCACGAGGAAAGTATTATCTTAGGGCTGCGGGGCTGGGGATGAGGGGCCCACAGTGAAATTTGTTGAGCTCCTCTGGGACAGGTCGAGGTCCTGGTGCACTCTGCACACTCGCTTCTGGAGCATGGTGTGCTTTCACAGGGGAAGGGCTAAGCGCCACGGGAACGCTGTACAAATTTACCGGGAGGAAGGCAAACAAAGAAGTCAAGAGATGTACATAGGTGATAACAAGGTAAATATTAGAAAAGTTGGCCTGTATTATACGAATATAATAGGATATCAGTAAGGAACAAATAGTCAGACATTCATGGCTGGTTAGGCTGAGAACAGTACCAGTCTGGGCTGATAACACTCCGGCTTGCTGTTGGTACAACCTAGACTGAAAGTGGGGCATGTAAAAACATACAGGAAGACTAAAATGTCAAGATCTCTCCAGTTTTTGCTTTCTCGATTTGCGTGGGGCGGATCTGACATTCATGGAGGAAAGAAATGTGGCAGCAGGGTGTTGTGTCGGTGCAAAGGCAAAGACCTCTCCATTTTCCCCTTTCCCATTAATTTAGAGAGTCTTCACCTTGAGGACATCACAGCTTAGTGAGCCAGGGAGCTACCAGGGTTGTATCACATATTTTTTACTTGTTCAGTGAAAAGTCTGACTTTCCTCATACCTGAGCTATGGATGTTAATGGAGGTATCCACCAATTTCAGTAAGATACATACTGGGCTCTGCTGTGGAAGGGGCATAATTTTTGATATTTTAGTCATAAATCACAGTGCCTCATTCTCTTGTGCTCTGAAAGGGAAACTGCTTCCCTCTCCATTCCCCCACAATCTCCTGTCACTTCTGGGCCACAGTCTCCCATGCTGTGAACAAATACTGTCTTGCAGCCTTCCTTTCTGAACATCGTATGATGACAAATTACAGGAGACAGACATCCTTTTCCTGTGTTTTTGCTAGGAACATTAACACACTGGAAGGCCATGTCGAAAAATAATAATTCATCACTATTTTATGCAGTAATGGGTAATATTGTCTTAAAAATGTTGGTATCCCTTAACACATTACATAAACACAGCAGTTTAGCAGAACTGGAGGAAAAGACTAGCCAGGYGGGTTACAACGGTTGAAACATCAAATTATCAAGCAGTTTCCTTCGGGTGCCCATGCACTATGCATGTTGCAGCAAACTCCAGCATGGCACAGTGCTAGCACAGACAGCAGCTTTCCAGCTGCGAGATTGCTGCCTGAACTGGTGGGATGCAGTGTGTGGACATCAAATGGGGGCTTAACAGCATGAAGCAACATACTTGAGGTGGTCTTCTTACTCAGTGCCTAAGCTGCAAACTCAGATCAGGGAGAAGTCCCACCTCAGCTGAAGTCAATGGGAGGTTCGCTGCTGGCATCATCCTGCATTTCCAGAATCTCAGATGAGCTCAAACTCTCTTACCTTAGGTTGTCTTGGGTACCCATTCATATTTCAATGGGAAGAAAGCAGACAGGTTTCAACAAATCCACTTCACAAAGTCAACACAGATTAAAGTGGTTTTTTAAATGGCATGCACTTCTGCAGCAAGAAAGGCTCCTTTACAGCTCACTATGGTTTTAGCAAGATACGTGACAAGATGGTTTCAAAATACTTTGTTTCCAACAAACATGCATTTTCTAAACCACTATTTGTTTTCTAATGCTGAACGAATTGTTCTGTTTATTATTGTGTTCCACAGTACCATGAGAACGGCTTTTAAAATGACTGTTTTACAGAGAATTTTAATGTCAGATTCCAAACAATCCTCTTTACTTTTAGATTTTTTCACTAATGAACGTATTGGATGGGGACTGTAGAGGGGAGCTGATAAAGTATTTTTGGAACAGATTGTGAATAACCTAGATGAATTATAAGTATTCAAATTTATTTTACAACATGATATACTTACAATATTTCTTAGTTCTGTGTGCAGTATGATCAGTTTTGTTTTGCTAAAAAAAGCAAGTAAGAAAATCAGATGATCAATAATCTGCTTCCTGTTTATGTTTCCATCTTAATGTCAACAAAAGAAATTATGTTTCTTAAAAACTTTGTGAGGAATGATAGATGTTCGGGTTTGTGTATTTTTGTGCATGTTTAATTACTTGATGAAAAGTGGAGGTTGTCCATGCAGTTCCTGTACAATAGATACTTATTATTATGATTCATCTTGTTTTAGTGACCTCAAAGCCTTAAAATTTTTTTCTGCTGTGTTACATGTTCCTGTGCCAAAGTTTTATAATATAAATGACTTCGGGTCTAGGGACACAAAGCTTTTTCTGGCGATGCAGAAGGGTTTAATGATCTCCTACCCTGCACTCTAGTGGCCTGTCTATTAGACCTATCTTTCCATTGATGGCAGTACCTGTCTCATAGAAGTCTAGTCTACATGGATGTGCAGAGTTAGATATAGAAAGGAACTGGAGCAAGGGATAAATCCTGGTCTGCAATGGGAGACACGAAAGTGTTTCAGAGGCACATATGTAATTTCTCCTACTGCAGTTCATCCCATGTTCATAAAGCATTCACATGTCTCTCTGGGGAGGAGATTTTGTGAAGGGCTGACATATGTGGCCTCTTAGTTTAGATTGCCTTGTGTCATCTAGAAGTTACTTCTTGTTTTTTATATAGATTCAAAAATCAAAGCAGGTTATTCCCTGTTCTCTCTCAGAGCTGTTCATGAAGAAAAAAGTCCCAGCATACATAAAGCAAGAACAGAGATCCAGGAGAGATCCAGGTCTTCCTTTCAGAGCTGGCATTTTTAAATGTTAGCTATTTCCTTGATTTTAGTAAAGCTAGAAAATGGTTGTGGCTCAAGACCACTATAAACGGCTATAGTAAGCTTGTTAATGGTTTTTTTTGTTTGTTTTGTTTTTTTTTTAATTTTTAAAAATTCATTCTTGGGACATAGATGCTTTCGTTTGCCAAAACAGCAACTTTGAACAGCAAATGCCTCACACCAAAGTCTAACAGGAGCAGCGTCATCCTGCCTTTCCTGTTTAGAAGCTAACTGTCCAGGCTGAACTTGACTTGAGATATCTGGATGAACCACAGCACGAGCCCTCCCCTCATCCTGCCTTTATCTGCTTTCACTTGGTAATCATCTTTGGAAAAAATGCAAACCTTCTACTCTCTGTGCTTCAGCTTGTTCGTCTGAGAAGTCACCCATAAATATAGTGAAAACCATACCTCAGAGAAGCTGTGAGAAGCATGTTTGCAAAGTGCCATGAACTGTTAGAGTGAAGCAAGTGTGCTCAGGGAATACTGGTGCTCTGGGGCAACTCTTTGCAGGCTACCAAACATGATGTTACCAAAAGAGAACAACCTGTTTCTCTTACTGTTTTGATAGCAACAAGTGATGTTAAATAACAATTTTCTATTAGCAGACATTCATCTGCTGTCTGAAATACTTGCTAAGTCTAAGCAGCATAAGTCTGCTTTGGGATAGTTCTGTGCTATCCTTACAATTCTTTGACCAAACTCTACCAAAGACACTCCTTGATACCTACCTCACACTCCTGTGGCACGTAACAGTAATTTCTGGGGATGAGGAAGCCAATGTTTTACAATCGTGAAATGGCAAGCAGGAGGAAGACTGAAGTAGCCACATTACACAGAAAACATATACTTTTTTTTAAAAAAGTGACATATGATGAGATTTTTATTAGGGAATCACTTCAGTAAAATTTTCTGTAGCTGCAGTGTTTGAGTGAAATACGTGATTCAGATCGGGAAATTGAATGAGTTGACATGAAGTCTCTAGTTTCCATTCAACACCTGGAATAGGAATGTTTTTCATTTTAGGCAGCAAAAAAGAAAAGGGTAACTTTTACTTTTCTCCATACTTTTCTATTCTTTTTGTCTTTCTTAGTAGAACCACAGGGAAATGAAAAATGTTTTAAACCAATCGAAAAATGCTGAGTTGGAAAAATACATAAAACATGCTAAAAATACAAAATATGTAGTCTCAATGCTGAAGAATGATAGTTTCATCAATTTAACATGTTCAAAAAGCATTATGGTGAGGATTTGTTGTTGTTGATTTAATAGTCCTTTTCAAAGGAAGAAAGTATGGTAGGTGAAATTGCCTGAAGTTTGGTTATACCATTCTTGCTTGTGTTAAATATTTTCTCATTCTGGCAAGGTGATCACACAGCAAGATTTGTAGCTGATATAAATCAGTATAAAGGTTTCTTTAAACCTTTATTGAGAATGATTTTTGGGTGAAAAGTGTTAAACAGTCCCCCTCTGAAGACTGGAGTAGAGGTCAGTGGGCACATGCACAATGTCAGATATGGTAAGACGAGACCTTTGAGTTTGCAACAGGTATGTGTACAATAAGGTACATGTAAAGCTGGGTTCTTCCCAAAGTGACTGTTTCTAAAGTAATCTTGCTTCGCAATATGACAGTTGTGGTATTTCCCCCCCTTCATCAATATGCAGGGAAATGAAATCCAAACTTTTCCCATTGGAATGGTGTGATATGAGATCACTGAAGCCTTGGTTGTGCATCAGAGAACTGCAGTTCAGTTGCTTTGTGTTCTGCCCCTCCTCATGGTCTGGGCCCCCAGCCAGGCTGCCTCTGCTCGACTCAGTTGCCCAGGACATTGTGAGGTCCTGAGGGATGGGAAGAGGGGTCTGGCAGGGCTAGCAGGTAGGGAAGAGTAAGAACTTACTTAATATGCACCAACTACAGTTCCCATCAGATCCTGGTGGCTGAAGCAGACAGAGGAATGAATGAACATTCAAAACCAAAATAATTCTGAGTTTTGGAATCTGAGCATCTTCTGTCCAAGCTGAATGAGAGGGAGCTGAAGAAGGCCAGCTTCCTGACGTACATACTGAAATATGAAGACTGTATGTATACCCCCTATGTAGAAAGCAGCTTTTTCTTCAAAAAGTGTATATGAGATCACTTTGAATTGGAAAATAGGAACCTGTTGGCTGGAAAGCAATGTTTTAGAGATATTTTGTATGCAGGAAAGCTCTAAGATTCAAAATTATTTCACTCTCAAATGCTGTAAAATTAAATTTTTTTGTAAAGGCAAGAGAGATCCCTCTGCTTACTGATTTTTAGCTCTAACCTTAAACAGTATCAGAGAACATCCTTTGTGWGAAGGATGCCAAAACCTTTCATCTTTTCAATGCAGCTAAGTGATTACAGACTCTAGTTACTGATTTTGTGGGCTTTCTCCTAGATAAGGCAAGGAAATAAGGTTGACACTTTTGCCTGCAACTTATGTTGAATTTAAAAAGTGTCATCTTGTTTTTTCAGAGGCATTTTGCTTCCAGAACTTCTATGTCAGATGTTGCTTTAGCTTGCACATTGGTTTATCTGCTCCTGTGGCTTCCTAGCATTGACGTTTGCACTGAGAAGTTGCTTTTCAATGCATATCTATCTTCCTAGATTCCTTTGTCTGTTTGTTTGCCCATTAAAATTTGCCATGAAACTTCTGTTGTTGAGCAACTCTTCTGCCACATATACAGAAAGTATAATATCCATGACACAAAATTTCAGAAGTAATGGTTTTGTAAGCATTGCTGAAATGCCATTTATGCAATCTATGCACAAAACTTTATTGAATACAATTTTATCTTGCTATTTGATATGCAAAATATCTTGTGGGTGTCATGAAAATTTACAACTCTGTGATAGCCTGGCAATGACCGGATACAAGATAGGTTGGAAATCACTTTATTGGCAAATAAACCAATATTTTGTGTGCAACAATATTGGCTCAGGACTGAGCTGCTGGAATCTTCCAGATATTACTATGTTCTTTTTACTGGTGGTGGTGGTCGTGGAGTTATTCAGCTGAGGAAGGTGGTCTTATTGTCATTTTCAAGGCACAAACTGCCTGCACTATCTTCTATTGAAATCCTCCTTCAAAATTAGTTGCAGTGTTGTGCTGAGGGCTCTGTTGTGGGATGGCAAATGTCAGTCTGGGAAGAAAGGGTGGGACACAAATGTGGAGATTTTCAAACACACCTGGAAGTCAGTGGAAATTGGGTTTCAGAGTACCTTAAGTGCTTTTAAAAATCCCACACAAATTGCAGTTGCAATATCTGGAGGATGTTTGCTTCTCTGTTACTAGGAGCAACATGTTTTATGTATGTAGAACTGACTAGTCCAAAAATGTCTTTTCAGCAATTACAGCAGTTTCTTTTACATCTCATTTTCTTTACAAGCTTAATTCCTTTCACTTCTGTGGCCTGCTGAGCCTGAATTCTTTAAAACTGGGAATCTCCCAGTGCACTGATACATTTGTAATGATTCAGATTTCCTTCAGCAAAGGGGTATGCAGAATTCTTTTTTGATTTCATTACCTTTCTGAATGTTTCAAACATTCACAGAGCTATAAGAGCAGAAGGGGCCTTTATAACTGCATAACAACAGGCTGTAAAACTTCCTCCAGTTCAGCTCTGTGATTTGTAATTGAACAAGGCTGAGCGAAYTGAACTATGCATGTCTTTTTGACGGACAGCCCATTCTGATTTGAAGGCACTGGTGGCTGGAGAATTATTTGCAATGGCAGATTACAGGCCGAGGATAATGACTTTCCCAACCACAGTACCCTGCTCTACAGTCTCTTTTTTTTTGGTGTGTTTCTGCTGTCATTTACACCAACAGTTTCACAGCTTAGCCTATGCCTGGGAAACAGCTGATGGCATTTGCAAATGTCCCTGGTTAGGGCTCTGGAGGGCTGGTTCTGTGAGTCTCATTGCATTTGTTAATGTATCACGTATTTGTTGGATGGAAGCACAAATTATATCTGGGCCTCAACCCCTGTATGAGAAAGGTTTGTTTACAGTAAGGCTATGGTACAGCTGTACCCTAAACTTGGCTTTAAGGCTCCAAGAACATTGTTAGAAATACTGTGATCCCAAGAGATGCAGTCACTTGTTCTTTTGTATAAACTCACTCTTCTGGATTGAGGTGGAACAAACTGCTTTGACAGGTTGACTTTGTACCAGCAAGCTTTAGGCCAGATGAGATATCATCTATTATTCTGCAAGCTTTATGCCTAATCACTTATTATGTCTGCTTTCACAGCCAGCTTGAGGACAGCAAGACCTCTATCTTATGTACTGAGCTTATCCACCTAAAATGTGGTGTTCTTTTGCCTGCTGCTGGGTGAGGCCATGATAGGCAGAGGTAGTAAAACCACCTGTGGGATCATTGCTTTCAGGGCTCTGTTGGAAAGGTGGTAGGCAGAGTCACTCATCGCTTCATCTCTGTGACAATGTCTCTTGATCAGGACACTGGAATGGACAACAGTAAGAGAAGTAACGTCTAAAACTGCCATAGCTACTTCTTCCCTGAACGTAGCAAAGGATCCTATCTGTGGCTTTGGGAGATGCACAATCCCTACCCATCCAAAGTGGATAATGTGTACGCCTGTACAAAGCTTTGAGTCACTATTCTGGGACGTTTAACAATGAAAAGTCAAGGCAAGAGGAGCAGCATGACTGTGAAGTTATGGACAAGCTCTGTGGTGTTGCTCAGTTTCTGCAAAGTGGAAGTCTACAGAGAAATATTGTTATTTTCTATGGGGAAGTAAACAAGGATTTGCTTCTGGGTTGGAAGTTCTGTCTTGAAGGCTTTGCAAGTATTTTGTTGCATGAGATGAAGATATGAAAAGCTTAGAGAATGATAATTAGATATTAGCAACAGAAGCAAAGGACCAATTCAACAGAATGGAGGTTTCACAGAGTGGCTGAGGTACAAAAAAACAATGTGTGACTGTAGAGAGACAACTCATATGCCAACAAACCCAAGAGGAATAAAGGACTGGGGAATGAGCAGCACCAACAACCTCATCCTTGTGTCCTCCAGTGACTAGCACTTGATTCATTGATTCACTATAGGCCCTGATGCTCAGTCTTCATCTTTAATCTGTGAGAAAATTAGGACATTTCCAGTCAACACAGCACACCCAAATAAGAGTGATTTTAAGTGTTTATAGGTCTGAGAGATAAATTGCAGAACAAATCAAGGAACGAAGGAGCAGACAGGAGTAAAAAAAGTTTGTGTATCTGCAAGGTGTGCAAGAGGGATTGACTGGGTGGGAAAGGCATATCATTTCAGTTCATTTCATATGGCATGGGACCACTTACTTTGTCACCTTGCTGTTACTGGACAAAGCTTGGATGTCTGTCTTGAGACACTTGAAGCTGCTGTTGTCTTTCAGCTGAGGGAAAGATCCCTCTGGTCTTCTTCAGGATGTCTGATCACCTATGCTGTGAATGCAGAAGTTAGTTTATCATCTGTGGAGGTGGGCTGGCTCCTCAGGCAAGGGTCTGGCCAATTGCACTGTGCCCATGAGAATCAAGGTAGTGTTGCATTTTGAACCAAGAGTGAAAATATGCTATGGACTCAGATGAGCCCTTTTACGTACAGAAGTGTGTGTTAAAGGGTACGAGGAGTAAATAGAAGGTATTGCTTGAGCTTTATGCAAAGCTGTATTAAGGAAGCAATCTCCTCAGTTCTGTGGTTTTCTTTAGGGGGAACTTCTGAACATCCTCACAAAGGACGTATGAATTCAAGGAATTTCTCCATACTGACAAACTAATCTGTATTTGAAGTTGTGTTTTTAATTCATAGGATAAATTAAATTCTTCTTTAAACCATTCTACTTAAAAAACTCAGACAACACACATGAAAATCATCTGGTTTTAATTCCCTGAGGACTGCAAATTCATAAGTGTTACTTAAAACTTAATGTTTTAAGTTTCTTTTTATTGGTTAATCTGTTGCCCAACTCAGTCTAGTCCAATTTGTACCAAAAACACTGAAATGTATAATTTTGGCATGGGTTTGATATGAATTTTCCTTGAAACACAGTGGTTTTGACCAAGATGCCAAAGAAATTGAATTAATTCAAGTTGTGGAAGACTTAGTGGTGAAAGGAAAAAGTAATAGAAAATATTTGCAAAGATTGGCCTTTCCCTCCTCTCTTTCTTGCCCACCAAAGAACTGTGAATCCCAACTAGCCCTTTCAAAAGGGGACTGGCGGGACAAATCACCCCAGCTAAATACCAAGTACTGCTACCTCCTTGCTCTCTGCCCTTAATAGAGCTCCAGTAAAGGAAGCTCTGAGTTTCCATACCATATCCTCTTTTAAGATAAAAATAAGCATGCTAGATGGTTTCAAGGCCTCCCAGAACTGATCACCCTATCTGATTTCTTCCAGTCCCCAAGCTTCTGTTTTTTATTTATAGAATTTGCTTATTTAATGGCCTTCACACCCATCTTTCTCCTCCTGCCCTGAAGTTTGCTCTCAGAAAGTAGTGAATGGGCACTAAATCCAGTTGCTGTAAATGGCTGGCAAGCTGCTGTTTGCTGCCAGTCAGAGAGTGTATTGGTGCCATGGTGGACATTATGGGGTCATCCTGCTTGGCAGCTCAGCATTGTCTTTTCTTCTCTTCCAGAGAGAGCAGTGAAAAGAGCTCATTGCAGAAACAGAGTAACGTAGTCCTCTTTCCTAGCCAGCTGAAACAGGGTTTCCTATCACCTGCGTGTAGCTTCAGATGTGCTGAGGCTTACTGAGCGCGTAGGAGAGAGATAGTCTTTCTCCTTGGATATTGATGCCAGTGGTACCTGGTGACGGTTTTCCGGGCAGCCTGCAGAGAAGCAGAGAAGTTTTCCAGGTTTTCTAGTTTTATTAAGGGCTTTTTTGTAGAAAGGCGAGGTGGAAGGGAAAAGCAGACTTAAATCTGTGCCTCTGCAGGATCTCACGCGGACTGTGGCGCTCCAGTGGCTTTCTTAGTCCAACATTTCTTTTCCCTCCCCATTAAAAACTCTGCAAAACCAGGATATGTGTGACAGAAAGCTTATCTTCAGCTGAAACAGGTAGTATCTGAATCCAGGTAATGAAAATACACCAGGGGGAGGTTGAAGTCAGTTGTGACTTTCTATGTTTGGATAATGTACATGCAAGTGTAAAAATAATTCCCGGGACTACTAAAGGAAATATGAAGTGGGGGTGAGTTGCATGGGAATCCAGCACCACCGTTGTGCTTGATGCTAATGAACAGCATGCCTTAGGATGCAATGGGAGGTCCTTCTGTTGCCAGCTAAGGTGAAGGTTGGTTGGGGAGAACAAAGGATATTCTGGCAGTTAAAGCAAAGCGGGGGCTGAACTGTGGAGATCTGGCTTTGATTCCCAGTACATCCACAGGTTTTCTGTGTGGCCTTAAATTGTGTCATTTCTTGGAACTTCAGCTCTTTATAAACAATGCCATCTTTTGCTGCTACCTACTGCCTGTGCTGTTTGCTTGGAATATAAATGCTTTGTGGCTCAGACCATTTTCCAAGCACACAGTGATATGTAGGCATCTCATGCCAGGGATCCCATCAGGAGCTGATGCTGGAAAGAGAACTGGGAGCTAAAGGCATTTTTATTTCTGTGTTTGGGATCTGTCGTAGAGCAGTTAACATCGCTCTTGAAACTGCTACCTGATGAAAATGCTTTCTGTCCTACAGAGAGCAAACCTTACTGTCAGCCAAAACATAAAGATCTGAACTATGCCTTACAGACCAGATCTTGAGGTTGCCAGCTTTCAGAAGTTTTCTTCCTTTTTCCTTTGTTCTATCTTTCTGCTTAAGTGCCTTTTTGCCTTTTTTTGTATATTGGCAAAATTCTGACTTTGTGGTAAATGCCAGAATTAATGACACAGTTTGATGATCTGCCCAAGTGGTAAACATTGACTGAAACACATCGTGTGTTTATTTTCATTTTTTTGTATGAACACAGTTTTTTGTAGTTCCCAGCACGAAGATTTGTAAACTGCCAGACGAAGACGCAATAGACACCTCTTTGCTTAGACWTTCTACAATGTGAGAAGGCACCCTAGCATTAAATCCCCTTGGTTTTACCTTGTGATTAAGACAGATTCAGAAATGAACTAGCTGGCCTATCAGGAAATAAATGACTCCCTTTTAAATTGCATTATCTTTCATGTAATTTTTACACTAGTGCAACTCTAGACTTAAGCAGTTTCATTCCTGGTTCGCCAACAAAGCACATGAGAAAAAGCTCAGGTTCAAAATGTTCCAGAGGAAATTTCACCTTATTAGTTCAAATCACCAACCCTGATTTCAAATGTAGCACAGCATTTTCCTTACTGTAATTCACACATCCCTGAAAGTATTGTTCCTGTCCTCAGATGATCCTTTGCAAGGAGGAAGAAGAAGGTAGGACAGGGCTGCAGGAGAGATGTGTCACCACAGTAAAAGTTCCCCTTGGCATTTAGTATCGTTTGTATTAGTGAGACACAAATTTAACTACACTGAAAGGATTTGCTCCTTTCAGCCTCTCAATAATCTAAAAATTAAGTTTATAGTGTTCTGGACTAGAAAAGGGTAAACTTCACACAGTCTTCCATATGGTGTTTGTCAGCATGATCACTTCCATCACTTAAAGGAACCAAATACTAGTCTACAGCGCTTGCGTCCAAGAAACAGTTTGAGAAACAGATTCAACTTGGGCACAGCTGGGTGACAAATGAGGCCTGTTGTATACCATCCTTGTATTATGGGACACCTTAAGAAAAAATGTGATGACCTGCCCGTACTGTTAAGGAAAATAGAAGCTGTGACTGACTTTATACACTAAGAAATGAAAGGCCATGTTTCACAGTAGGGATTTAATGATACATCATGAAACATGGCCTGACTATGTTTGTGATAACAGAAGCTCTGGGAGGTTTGTTCTGTGGCTTTGAGCAGTTTAACACCATGCACAATTGAAATAATACTAGGGTAGTTTAGACTGAGTGCTCTTTATGCAGGGATTCATTTGCTTGCATGGTGTCAGAAGCCCTTAATGTACAACAATAATCCGGTACTCTGCTTCCACTTCTATTCTTTCAGATTTAAGGGCTTTAAAATGAAAGGTTTCTATGGGTATCTCTTTCCTTATAAATATTTATGAAACGGACAGTACTTTAAATATCATTAAGATGAAATGATCATGCTGCCTACTAATTTTTTCATCTAATCTTGTCCTTCGCTCAGGACTCACTGTTTTGTCTGTCTGGCCAGGTTCAGGGTGGGACAAGATTACTGTGAAATCAACAGTGATGTTTCAGGGCTGCTAAAGTGAGTGGATTAGAGACATCCAGCACGCATCATAATAATGGTTGGATTACTGCTAATAATTTAAACCAGATAGTGACATTTGCCAGCACAGCAACTATAGTGTTAATATTTGTTTTGGTAAATCTGCTTCACSAAAGAAAAACATGAGGATTTCTAAGCTAAAAATCTCATCCTTGCTTGACTGTGACTCTAATGCTATACTGTGATAAGGACAGGTCTATCTTGTTTCTGAATAGCTTTAATGACTTTGCTCAAATGTCACTGAATCCAGAAGACTTTGGCACAAACTCTGCTTAGGAGGCAGTGAAATTCTACCTAACTCTTCTCATGTAAATACCATTGAGAATACTTGCTTTTACCTACTTAGARGAAGAGTTATGGCTTGACAATTGGGTAAAGCATGGTGAACTAGTCTTGCAAGAGGACTGAGAGGCCTGATTTCTGTCTGACGCGCTGCAGACACACACTGCACAGAAGGCAAGAAAAAACCCCAAGGGTCCACACTGCTTGAAACTTTACATGATTTGACTTGCAGACACTTGATTTTCAGGAACACTAGGGTGGGTAACCTGGATGACGAATCCCCAGAGACCTGTTTCGGACATGCTGAGAGACTTATGAATACTTTCCAAGCTTTGGGCCTGTCTTCTCCTTACTGTATCATGTGAATCCAGATAAATTAGTTGGCTCTGATGGCACCTGATAGTAGTCCTAGGTTACTTTCACTCTCTCCAGAGTTTTACATCCACAATGATACTTCATCATAAGGAGCCTGCAACAAACCATAACCAGTGGGTGCTTCCACAGTCCCTAGGGATTTCACACGCGGGACGAATAGCCTGGGAACCTGGAGTGGTGGCTCTTTGCCACTTTAGGATCAAGTTTCTGTCTCCAAGCTTATCTTCACTATTGTAAAACATATAGAATATGTTTGCTTTCTTAGAGAGAAAGCACATTGAAGATGTAGTTTTCCCATGGAGTATGTTCACGAAGGCCAAGTTTTACTCAGATTTTGGGTTCTTCATTTCTCTTTTTTTATAAAACATTTTTTTTAGCAGTCAGGATAAGCCTTTACATGCTTAATCTCCTCCTGCATGGGAGCTTATTATGCTACTACTGACTATAGGTTGGAGCAACAGGCTGGGGTGACCTGAGGACAGCATGGCAGGAGTTTGAGCCTGCAATGGCTTTTTCACTGCCAGGTTACAGTAGGAAATTACAGTAGGCTTCTGAGCATAAACCTGTTGCTGCAGTTAATAGGGTGTTAATCGGGTTAGTGGAGCAGGAAGACAAGAACAGGGAGGTGGTATGTGGGAACTATGGAAGTTCATCAGTCTTCTGACCCACTGAAAACAATGTGAACATATTTCCTGGACAATCCATACATTTATACTCATGACTTCTGTTTTTCTCCATAATGAGAATTGGCTTTAACTTTTAAATCTTGCTCTTAGTTTGAAGTGGCATGTTTTCATTGCTCCTCACACCTGTGGGGTCATGCTCTAGGTATACTTAGCAAAGCAATACCATCAATTCTTCTGGCACTCTTGGTAAAAGTAAGCTATGTTAAATTTATAAAGGCATGAGCTTCTGGAGTCCTGTGATAATATATAGTGTGAGGGGTTTATTTTGAGAGGAAATTAAGAAAAAAAAAATAATCTAGTGCTTCTTGTTTGAGCATCTTTGTTAAAACCATCCTTAAGGATGGTTCCTTAACTCAGTCTATTCCTGAACCAACATGCGCTGCCACAATCTCCTCAGGCCTATAACTAGCCAGAACCGATCAGCTGCTCACATTGATTAAACAGCACTTCTGCACAACAATCTAAAATAAAACCAACTGATGTGATGGAATAGAAGCACACTGTAGCCATGAGCTGACTGTGAAGCAGGCGATGGAGGCAGGTGCAGCTGCATGCACCAAGCCGATTAGGGGACCGGATGGAGTCGGCAAGGGAGAGATCTGAGATATGTGCACAGCGAACTGGTTTCACACTGAGAACCAACCCACACCTGGGAGAAATGGAACAATGCAACACAAGGAAGGGAAAACATTGTAAAATTGGTATAAACACTATATATAGTGTTCTATATATAGAACACTAAAATACTGTCCACGCTCAGAGTTGCATCAGTATCACTCTACTCCAATAGAGAAATAAGAGATCCACCCGCTCCTACACACACACATTCTGGAGCTGAAGTTATTACAGAAGGGAGAGAAAATTGTTTATACATAACCTGTAGGCATTTTTATTCTACTCTGGAGGTGCAGAGCGACTTCACATTGGGAGAAAAGGTAATTTATGCCCACACAAAGCCTTTTTTATTCCTCTAGAATGAATCAAGAAAGGTCTTTAATTACAAGGCAGAAATGGACTTGTAATGCACACCAGCGTAGGGTGAGTTTTGCCCTCAGAAGAGCTTCCTGGTAGCAGTGGAGGGGTAGGACTCTTAGCAAACAGTCATCCCTTTCACGCTAACTAAATAGCATCTTCTGCGTGTATTGTTTGCATCTGATTTTTTAATTTGGGAATTAAGTAATGGCAGCAAAACCTTGCACGAACTTTTGGCAACAAAAGCAATTTAGTCTGTTAGTATATCTGAGTATTCACTATGGGGTTTGCTGGCCAAGGAGTGCTGAGAAGGGGTGATCTCGGTTGTGCTCCTCAGCAGCAAGCTTCAGGGGCAAAACATTTACAAGCCTGGTTGGGAGGTACCTTGAATTCTAATTAACACTCATTTTAAGCAACCTCATGGCTGTGAATGTCAGTTTCTCTTGATCAGAATGGATGTGATTTGGATGATCCATCCATAACCTCAAATAGATGTTGTGCTATCCCTCCTCCAGGTGTAAATGGCTACGCAGTGTTCAACCTCTGGCATCTATCTGCCTCAGCCGTGACAGATGTGTTTTCCATGCGATCAGTAAGTATTTTTTTGCGTGGCTCCATGTGACAAAAATGGTAACTGGGAACCAAAAGTGCTATACTGGAAAACAAAGCAATGATGAGTGCGCTATAGAAGGGTCTGCCTGGAGAAGAAGCTGTGATTTCCATAGGCCCTACCAAGCCACAGAGCTGCAGCACAGGCCAAAATAATCCACATGCAGTCCCAGATGAAAAAAAGAAGGGCAGAGGCACATGAAATTGAAGGAGGATAGAGGGGGAAGTCTGTCCAAACTGGTCCGAGCTTCAAAAAATGAAATAGAAATTGAAAAGCTTCTGAGCCAAATTTGTTTGCACGCTGGCTCAAAAGACTTGGTTCTGTTCTCATCCTTCCCTTGAAAATCACCTCCTGCTGTTATCGTCAGAGCGAGTCTTTTGGCATTTCACAGGCTTTCAGTCTGTTATGAATGTTTCTTCAGTGAGTCAGAAGGACCATGTTCCACCCAAGTGAGGCTGAGAGACTTTCAGTTTGACATCAGACTTTTTAAAGTCCTTCAGCTTTTGTCATCCTGTAATAGTTAAATGCAAGAAGGAAAAAAAAAAAAAAAAGAAAGAAAGAAAATTGTAAGAATTTGGTAACACCGGGAGAATCATCCAGAAAGGACAGATAGAAATACATTCAAACAAGCTAACAGAGCTAAAATACCTGTGCGTCATTAAGCAGCCTGAGTATTTTCAGGAAGTGAAAGGGGAAGATGAGGTGAAAAAACTGCTAAAAAAATTGAGTTTCTAGGCCTGCATTAGTGATTGTCACTTCTTTTAGAGACAAGGCTTAAATATTATCATACACAGGGCAATAAGAGTTTTAAATATAGAAACAGCCTAATTTCTTTCTGGGAGGGGATTCTCATTCAGAGAGCAAGTTTTTAACTGGACACACCTCAGTATTTTGCAGAAAATAATCCACTGTTGAACGCATAATTAGACCCACTTCAGATAGGGAATATTGTATCAGTTATTTATTGGGGTTTGTATGCAGAGCCCACAGGAGCTGGAGATGGGATTTCTAGCTAACTAGATATAACTGTACCTATCACAGCTTCCTCTCAGCTGGCTTTCTGACCTGACCTCAAACCAGCTGGAAACATTAAGCGTAATCAAAGTTTAGGCATTCTGTCTCACTCCTTTTGTTAGTTGTTGGGTTAAATCATCTGTGGGTAAGGTTTCAAGTACCTCTGTTAAGACATTGAGATGTAGTGCCATTGTGTTTAAGTACTGCATCGAGTATTTACAGACAGGCCCAGCTGCGCCCATCCAGATTATTGGTTTTGCCCCATAGAGCAGTGGCTGTAGTCATTACGTGGTCAAAGTAATGAAATAGCCAACAAAATAATAGTAACAGCCTTTTCCCTTTAACACAGAACAGTGTCCATGAAGCTAGTCCTCAGAGGCAATGGGGGATTAATCTTTTTAAAAGAAATGAATAAAAGAAAGATATTACATTCTCTTTCAATACTCTTACCAAAGAGATTTAAGCTCTAGAGGCATCTTGAAAGTGAAGGTTTGAAAACAAGGAACTTTTTAGCAGGCTGCCAGATCCTGAGCGGGTGTAAATCAGAAAAGCTGTATGTCTTTCTGCATGACTGTGCTCGTTTACACTCTTTTCACACATGCACCCAAAAATTTCCAGAAGAAAAGCCCTGGTCTTAGAGACATGTGCTTAATTGCAGTGGCTTCTGCTTAACCTTAAACACTTCTCAAGTGTTGTCTTGTTTAGGAATGCTTTTTTCCCTAAAGTGAAGCTGCATTTTGTGAGGAGGATTTTGATGGTGATACATTTCTCTAGTGTCAAATAAAACAAGCTTAAAAAAAATGTGGAGATGTCAAACAGATATAACTGATACTTGATGTATTTGGAGCAAAGACCAATCTTTTGACTCTGAAATTCAATTGAATTCTAAGTCAATGCTACCTTGTTTGCAGGAAAGATTTCTTGGCAGGACATCTGATGCACCCATCATAGGCGATAAGACCAGATCTTTTGAACATCAGCACACCTGTGCTGCTCTCAGTTCTGCTGCTTAGCAGGGTTGTAAAGCATTTTGTGCTAACAAAGAAATGCAAAGACAAAAAACATTCTCAGTATGAAATGCATGCGTGAAACACCAAAATATATTTAAAAGACAAAACCCCACAAATTAACATGGATGGAAGACAACACTTCACCCAATCAAGTTGCAAAACAAAAAAGACATCTGAAAACAGGTAAAAATCACAAAAAGTTGCTTGAAAAAGGGGATATTAAAGACAGAGTTTCCAGCAACAAGATCATTTTTTTTCCCCTCCTTCCTTTTTTCTTTCCTTTCTGGTTACTCAGATCTTTGGGAAAACTCAGAGCTTTGGGCAGTTAATTCATTTCAGCAGAGTAATGATAATAGTGGAGCAGACGGAAGAGCTATCAGCAAGGAGCTGGAGAAGTGACAGTGCCCCTCCCCATCTCTGGATCAGGCAGAGATATTTCCATGGATTGCTTTTCCCAGTAATAAGAATACTTCGCTCTTCTGTGGGCCTTCTATCTGCTAACTGCCAAGGGTTCATGAATTCCCCAGTTTGCCTTTGTGAATTAGTTGGGGCTTTGTAAATGGGGCAGAAATGAGGGAAGATTAATTTTGGGATGAGGGGGACTAATTCCTCCAGAACGTCTTTCTCTATTTAACATTCCCCCTCCCTTCAAAACCCTGGCTTCCCCATAAACTAAATTGTCAAAGCCCTTTATCACAACATATCTAAGAAGTGCAAACTCGTGCCTGCCGTTGGTTTTGTTCTTCACCTTGACCTGCAGACAGGTGAAGGGAAGGAAGGGGTGAGCGGAGACCTGAGTAAGGGGCTTCCTTGCCAGTCAGYGCAGCTTTCTTGGTGCCCAGAAGAGTGTTGGGGAGAGGCTGTAATAGATCCTGCAAGACACTCTCTCTTCTCCCACTGGCTCAGACTGGGTTATCACAGTACATTAGTCCTGCAGAGTCCTATTTCCACTGCCGGGGTATTGCCAGAGAGCAAGCACAGTGCTCCGGCTGTGAGCTTGGCACCTCTCCTCTGCTCAGACAGGTGTTGGGAGGGCGGAAGGGGAAGATGCTGTGGAGATGGCTTGTAACTGAGGACCCCACCCACTGCGGAGGCATCCGTCCCTCCACAGCTCTTAAGCCAGGTTCCTGCGAGCTGTGCTGTAGCAGAGCTGCTCCAAGCATCTGGAGGGAGGAGGGTGTGAACCTGGATTCCTGCCGCTGAGACTCGTGCAGCAGCATTTGCAAAGTATAAGACCAAAAAGGCAGTGATTTTTGGCCACCCCAATATATACCAGGGTCTGCTTCTGAGACCTGGTCTCATTAAATTCACCACACGCTCCCTCTGTGAAGGATTTTAAAGACCATTTTAAAGACCTCTCAAGGTCTTATGGACACTTGTCCTGTGGGGCCAAACGTCCCTCATTTGCATTGTGTGTCATCTGCACTGCTTTCACCAGTGCTGAGCTGGGCCTGAGGCAGGACAGGATTGAGCTTTTATTCAGAGGGAAATCCAAATAATCCCATCTCCTAACCTGAAATTAAGAGAATCAATAATAGGAGGTGCTCTGTTGTCCTACACAGACTTTCCACCCAGCTGTAGATCTGAATTAGCTGCTTCTACAGCAAACACGTTTGTTTCCCCCAGTGCCAGATTTCCTTGAAAAATGAAAGATAAATGAGTTATCGTCTTGTGATATATGGCTCTGGAAATCAAGGATGATTTCCACATAGCTGGGGCAAGGGAAAAAAGCTCATGGATTAGCCTGCAAGTCAGAGTAGTGGCCTATTACAGCACTTTAAATAAATCGTTCTGTATAATTTCTACCACCCATCAGTTTGCTGAGATTAAAGAAGAGAGATATTGACCGTATGTTTAGAATAGAAGTCTCAGTGTCCAATAAGCATAACGTTGCATACTCTGGTTGATGCCAAGTCTTTGTAAGCAGGACAAAAATGATGCTTTGCACTTTTGTTTTAACATTTAGCTCTGGTTTTGGCTCCTTTTCTGACAGACGGTTCCATTGTCGCATAGCTAATCCTACCATTTTTTAGTTCCCTTTTTCTGCTAGAGTGGGTATTGGTCACTTCTAATCTGAACCCTCTGAAAGCAATGATCTCTGCTGCCTTTGATGGGTTTTGGAGCAGCCTGACCAAAATGACCAGAATGTTACTCATAAGTATATACTCTCAAGACTGTGTGTATCTAAGGCTAAAATCAAGTCCAATGTTTGTAGGTTCTCTAGGGAAAGTTTTAGATCCTTATGTTCAGTACAAATAAGTTTTTGTGGGTAATTAGAGATGGGAGAATCCAGCGTAGTTTTGTGTTTCACTAACTCTTTTGAGCCTTTTGAAAACAAGAAGTCCCAAACAAACAAATCCTTTTTTGTCATGGAAAATCACTATTTAGAAGAATGCAATAAAAATGTTTTTCTGTTTTCTCTTATTAAAAAGAAGTCTGTAATATAGTTTGTGGTGGTTGAAGGTAGTAACTTGCTTTCAAATATTAATTCCGGCTGCAGTAGCTTTATCCAAAGAAGTTTTTTATCCTTTTGTATGGACTCTTTTCTCAGCCTTGATTTACCAGCAAAGACGCTTTCTTTCGAGCATTCAAGATACTGGAGTAGGTTTTATTTTGCGAAGAGCAGCTCTGCCGTCTATTTCCAGCTCCTGCCCTTGAGTCACTGTATGACCTTGGGATCTCTGCATGCAGTCTTTTCCTTCCTCAGACACCCACTGGGCTGTCAGTGTAAACTGTCTGCTGTAAACTCTCCAGTAAAAGATCCATCCCTTAGTCTGTGGATGCAGACAGCCGCACACAGTAGGGCTTTAA
Source organism: Oceanodroma leucorhoa (assembly GCA_030449065.1). NCBI lineage: Eukaryota > Metazoa > Chordata > Aves > Procellariiformes > Oceanodroma > Oceanodroma leucorhoa. Next base: position 3,282,544 of record JASVER010000098.1, read on the forward strand.
TCTGAATCTCAGCTCCCCAGGGTGAGCGTAATACCAGTAGTAAATAGCACCATGTTTCTGACTGGTTGTGTACACTTTGTGGAAGACTAAATTTCAAAATATATGCATTTTGCAACCCTTTATTTATCCCAATACTCTAGTGAAATATAATAACAAAATATATTATGCTAAACCCTGCATCATAAATACACGTTAGCTAATGTATGGAGGTCATTTGAATGTTCTTAAAGTAAATACCAGCAAGCAAATGGACTTCCAGAGCACTGGACGCATGGATGTGATCTCAAATACAATTTATTGTATTGTACTGTGCCTTTCTGTGGGCTTCATAATGTGTTAAAAGCAAGCAAAGGATCTGTGGCTATCAGAGGACCTACCTTAGCCCCATCAATAGCTTTTAGCTGGTTCCTGACTCCTAAGAGTCTACTTGAATAATAGGTGAAGTTTCAATATGTGTACACATGGACATCAGATACGTTTACAGTTGTGTAATCTTAATATCACACACAAGCAAAGTGCCTGGAGTTACACACACTGTATGCTTCCTGGGACTTCTGATTCCCACTTCACAGCCCTCTGCTAGAGAAAACTGCTCTTGTAATTTTCTTTTTACTCCTGCAGAATGAAACAACTTCCTTCTGTGTAGGCTCCTTCGCTTACCACTTCAAGTTTAATATTGCAGCTTGTTTCACTTGCTCCTGCTCTTTTTCTGAGTGGTAGAAATTACATGACATAATCTGGGTGGAGTGAGCTGGGAACATTTCCCAGAGGAGCCAAAGAGAATTCCCAAACAAGTGAGGTTACCCCAAGCTGACATGCCTTCAGCAGAAACACGCTTCTCCTTGCATTTTCACTTGTGGCTTACAAATCTCCGGGGCAGTGTCGGCTCGTTCAGCAGGTGCAATCGCCTGCTTGCTTCCCAGCCCAGCAGGCACGGTTCCTGGAGCATGGCTGGAAAACTCTGCCACTCGGAAGCTACATTCACACACACAGATTTTCTTTCCTTGTTCTGTATTTTTAGTGGATCATTTTCAGCGGATCATTTTCAGCAGCCTCTTCGTGTAGCACTGCGTCTTAGGCATGGGTTGTTTTCTTTAGCACAGAATGATCAAGAATGAAAAGCTTCCAGCATTTCTTGCACAGCTTTGGAAAAGATATTCTTCATGAACAATACAAACAAAGTTTTTATTTACTCTCTCCCTATTTCTTATTCTTTACTTTGGTTAACACTTGCTTTGTTGTTTCTACCCCAATTGTTTCTGCCACTTCAGTCATTCCTCTTTTTTGTTCTTTCTTCCACCCAAAAGGAAATGGAAAAGGAAAAGAGTTAGAAAAGATGAGGAGAAGGAAACAAATTAAATACCTATTTTTTTGTTTTGTTTTAATAAATTTTCCTGTTTTCTCGAGCACTTGGAGGACTTCCTCCCCTTAATTTGTTTAGTGAAACTACTGATAAAAAAAAAATTAAAAGGTGGCTAATGTGACCTCAGGCCTTTCTGAATTTACTGTTTATACTGCCTTTGCACCTCAGGCTCTGCTGTGGGGACTGACTGAGGTAGGTGTGGTACACCCACAAATGCCACGATCACAATCTTACTGAACTTTGCTCCGTTTGACTTTGATGTCATATAAAGACACTTTTGCATGAGACAGTGAGTGAAATGCATTCATCCTGCTGAGGAACAACCCCATGACATAGACCTTCGTCCTTTTGGGTTGAAGATGGAGTGGCACCAAGCTTACTGAACAAATGTCTTACTTTTTGAAAACAAATTTTCATGGGGGTGGATTGGTGTTGACAAGATTATTCTTACATCCAGAGTTCTGACAATTCCTTGTCAGAAACTAAGCACAGCGTCCTCCGCTCTTGCAAACCCTTCAATATTCAGTGAAGGGAACTAGGTGCTTCAGGAGCAGGCAGCTGTGTCCTGCAAAAGATGTTTGTCCCCCAGCAGTCCCTGCTTGGGTGCATGTGGTCCCCCCAGTCCAGGTGGGCATTTTTGTCACCTGATGCCCCATGGAAACATTTGAAGGGTCTTAGGTCTGTCCTAATGTGGAACGGGTTATTTTCAAGGGATAGGGAACTGACTGGAGGATAGAAAGTGACCTAACTCCACTGTGCCAAGCAAAAATAACAGTGTGATACAACAGGACAGTCAGTGAGGGTGTAAAAATGGGGTTTTCCTCAGTTCACAGCTGGGAAGGTGCAGATTAGCAAGGGTTAATAGGGACTGAARTCAGTAGGAAATGGGMAAGTGGTCTGACTTAAGCTAAAGGCTGAGGATAGTGTTCAACGAGGTCTACACCTTAGTATAGTCCTACACAAATTCTGCCACAGCTGAGAGCTGAAACTGGCCAACAGCATGGATCTCCCCCACTTCCTACCTAAAAAGCCACAGCTTGGGTTTTTTTAATTGTTTTTAATTATACATGAAATCTACTTCTTTTTTTTTTTTCCTTAATTAGTTGCCTAGTTCTGCAACAGAAATTTTGATGCCATGCATCTATAAAAGTAACTGTTCCTAGGGATAGCTTTATCAGCTCTCAGTTGCTGTTGTGGTTAATCTGCAATTTTCCTGTAAAGTATGCTTTAAATCTCACCTCTGGGAGACATTGCTCCGTGAAAATAAATACTTTAGAAACAGCAGGGAAACATTTATTAAACATGCTGCGTAGTTGATAAGCATGTGCCTCTGCTCTGAGAAGTGGCATAAAAATCTCTGTGAGGAATAGGGAAGAGAGAAGAGAGAAAAACTCCAGAAGACAGTGGTCACTAACAGGATGACTAAGTAGCTTTTCAAAGGTTTGCCACATGCTCTTTGTAAAACCATAAAAAATGGCTTTGTGGTAAGGCTGGCTTGCAATCCAGTTAAAAAATAAAAGTGGTCACCCTTTCAAGGCTCTGTGTAACTCCAGCAGCTGCAGACAAACTTAAAACCAGACAGCAAGAAGAAGGGAAAAAAAATGTCCAGTTCTTGTCCAGACTTTCTATATTTGGTTGAAGTTTTCCAACAAGGGACTTGGCAGACGATGTGTGTTCCACGAGCTTCCTGAGAGAGGCTGGGGAAAGGGAAGAGGCTCATTATGCTCATGCCGTCTGCCATGAACATGAGAAAAGATCATTAAGGTTTTCAAGTGTAAAGACAATCTTCAGAGTCAAGCATGAATGRAGAAATGACCATCAGGGCAACCTAACCTAGAGAAAGCTGGAGGGGCCAAACACGGTGCATTAGTATTTGGAAAGGGCTTCAGCTGCTGCTGTAGTTTATTTGCAGGCGAATCCTTTGGGTCTCGAATGCTCCACGGCAGTAGTTTTCCACCTCAACTCTCCTCCAGACTTTTTAAGCTGGTTTTCTACAGTGTGGAAGAAATCAGGCATCATTCAAAGAAAAGGTAGGCTTGGGTGTCAACTGCGATCCAGCTATGTCTAGATCACTGTCAAGCACAGCTGGCTTTCTGGACCTGATCGGGTTTGGCCTGTCATTTGCAAAATGAAGGGTCAGCACTGGATGAACGATGAAGACCTTTCCCTAGACTCCTACTGTGGTCCTGTCTTCCTGAAAAGGTTTATGCCATGTGTGTCAGTGTAGTATCTGTATGCTTGGCTACCACAGAGTTTTAAGGGAGACCTGTGGGCCAGTGGTGTGGGGCAGTCCCTCAGGGGGCTGGGATGCACTCACTCCGCTGGGCTGGCCGGGGGAAAAGTTCTGCCTACTAGACTGGTGGAGGTTATCTATTTTCTCTTTAAGCCCCTTCACCAAGCTCAATGCCTACTGCACTATAGGGAAGGTACACACCTCTGCGTATGGCTTCAGTTACATCCCCTGGGTTTCACAGTAAGTGGTGCTTTGTTTTATTCTACTACGAAAGTACCATTTTTGTCATACGCACACACATGAAAAAAATGCATCCAGTGTGACAAAGCATAGCACATTATTGGAGTGTGCGCTCATGCTGTGGTGGTGGATATGGTAGTAAAAAAATATTAAGATTCGGTAAGCTTGAATTGTGTGTTTTTCTGAGTAGCTTTCATCTCCAGAATCCTTGAATTTTAAATATTTTGGCCATGTATCTACTGAAGTCAGCAACAGAATTGTCACTGTCTTCAAGAAGAGTGAAGTCTGTCCAAGAGTACAACTGTTTGCAAGAATAATTTTACACCTGGATTTATTTAAGATTGTATCATTTGTTTGGTATTGTCTTGGGACTGTATTATCTCAGATACGGTTTGTCCCATATTTCAGCCAAAGCTGTATGAAAGACCCTGACTTGTGAATGCGGTGTTAGGGCTTATATCACACCGCACTGGGAACAGACAGCTGCAGGTGAGTTATTCCCTGAGTACTGGATGCTTTGCAGACCACCATGCTTAGYGCCCTGTTTCAATGGATGTGGTTTATTGTGGTAGGATCCTCGGTATTTGCAAGATGACAGCAGTGCTGAGTCAATATGGGCAGGCCAATTTATGTTTAGGGCCCTGTGTTTGCAAAAATATTTTCAGATGTATATGATTATACCATTAATTTCCAACACCACTGGAAGAAGGTTGTTTATATTTTCAGTGTGGCTGACAAGTACAAGTCATGTTGTACCTGTGTATTCTCCAGATTTCCTGCGAGCATGAAGGTGGGTGAGGAGAAAGCTTTCTAAGCTAGCAAGCATTTAACTCTTTGTACTGTTACCTCTGAGACTCAGTTCTTTGTAGGAATAGTACTAGAGAGGGCTTAAAGGCAAGCATATCAAATTTTGGGCCAAATATTTAACCATAGGATCAAGGTCCTGACAGTTAAAAGCTCATGTACATCCTGGACAAAGAAAGTCCTGCGCCATATGTGAACAGGACAATATATCTATTTCTTTGTTTTCCTGCAGGCCCAGATGCTTTAACTTACATGAAAAATGTTTATTTCCAATTTCAAATAAAGGATCTGTGTGTTGACAGCTATTGAATCTGCAGCTGAAACTAGGGACTTTTTAAGTCGTCGTTCGGCATCGGTTACAGCCAACAGCAGGGCATGCTGTTCTGCAGGCTCATATTACCATTCTGATGTGACTTATCCTAGATGATGCAATACAAAATGAAAATGAAAAACTACATCTGGAAGAGGCAGAATGGTGCCTTGTTAACCAATATGAATTTTTCTACAGTAAAACAGGCAGTTCCAGGCTGATCAGTTTAGAAACTGTTTGGTATCCTCTTTAGGGAAAAAATAAGATGATGGTATTGAGCTTGGCATATTGTACAAGCCTTGCTTCTCCAGAAGTCAGATGACCAGGCTTATACTCGGAAATGATCTGAATAAACTGCCATCTGAACATTTAATTACCAGCATTATCATGTGCTTTTGCAGATGGCAATTTGAATGTGAAATCATACTTTTTTTTCCTTATAATTTTATTTCTATTATTTAAATATAGTATTTTCCAGGCTGACATTTAGCATACACAGATTTTCTGTCTGCATCTGAAATGCAGTGATAAAAGATTTGATCACAGACAAATCTTATCCTATTGCCTATGATGCAGAAAATCATTGAGACAAATTGCGTGTTAGTGAATTGCCAACAAGTATTGGGAAGATTATTCATCCTTTAAAATTAAGTATATGCCTAAATTTTTGCAGTACTAAATACAACCAAATGATCTTTTCAACCTGAGTTCCCTTCCTAGGCTTTCTTCCCAAACTCCTGGACAGTATTGCTGCAAAAAAGTACTGTGACTAGTTCATCAAAAGACTACTGTGTAGGGCAAGGTTACTTGGAAAGCTTTACCTTTTTGTTTTAAAATAATTATTTTCAGAAATTAATTCTTATATGGTCATTTTGAGGAGCTCATTAAAACAGCAAGTGTTGTGAATGTCTTGTGTTTTCTTTTTACTGAAGAAAATTGTGAAATTTGTCTGATTAGTCAGTTCCTGTTCTCATTTTCCATAAATCTATTCTTATTTCAATTTCTCCTTTGAGGCTTTGTATGAATCGTGCACACACACACACACACACACACAGAGGTTTGTGTGCTGTTCCTATTGAAATAGCCACCTCAAGTTGTCAGTCTGTATTTAAAAACCTTGACAAGAAAACTCTRGTACTTTTTAAACTTGGAAGTAGGGTGTTCAACCCACAGTCTGTCATGGAGATCACTTCTGCTGTCTAAGGGCAAGGCTGTGGAGCCCTCTCAGTGGCAGACTTCTCCTCAGAGATGGCTATCTGAGAGCAAACAAGTGACCTTAAGGGGGAAAGTCACCATGGTGAGTGGAAGCAGCCTCCATCCTCCACGACCTGCTTTGACGCACACTCCAGTACCTGCGCGTAAGCAAAACTCTCCAAAAGACACTGATCATGCGACCAGCCTGTCAGACCTTGCGAGATTATCAGCCTGAATTTTTCAGACATAAGCTATGTGATAATAGATCTGGTTTCTTCATGCAAACGTTGCTTTTGTAGTCCAAGTTTGTCAAGGTCTGGTACCTCACAGAGCTTAGAGATAGTAAACTCGGGGAAGCAAAACATGTTAAATCCCACATATGAACACCAGGATTTTTATGGTGCTGCTTGCTATCTGTCTGGGAGGGAAAAGCTTTCCTGTGCACATATTTAAATATTTACCTTCATATGAGGCAATTAGTCATTGTTCAAGAAGAGAAAAAAAATGGAACATGCTGTAGGTAAATAGCTGCAGATATTTAAATTAAATCCTGAGAAGGAGAAGCCAAGAATAGCTCTGCAGATAAGCTGCAAGCAGGGCTTTGCCCTGCTGCCTCCAAGTCAGGCTAGGACTGTCCAAACAGTCCAATTCAAATACGCAGTTTCAGATTGCACTTCCTTTGCGTCTTGCTTTTATTTTTACTTATCACTAGTTGGAAACATCCCATTTAGTCATATCTGTATATCATTTTTTTTATTAAAATCACTGTGCAGTGTATGCAGTGCTATAGATGTCCAGCTTTGTCAGGGTGAAGAAAAGAAGAGGAAAGTGGTTTAAATCAGAGAGGAAGGATGTGTTGTGGTTAAAGCACTGCATGAGCAAATCTGTGTACAATCTCTGGCTGTCCCATCTGGCTGTGACCAAACTGTGCAGTATCTTCACTACAAAATCTGTGTTATCTGAGCTGGAGGGTACATTCAATTTTATTTATTTTACGGCTTGAGCCATCTGCGTCCATGCTGCTCGAGAAGCAGGGCTGGAGCTGAAATCTCACCCTCTGCTTGAAAAATGCAAAAAGTGGATAATTTCCCTTGCCCCCTCCCACTATCCCATTTCTTCTTGTTTCAGTGGGGTTACTCTGAGCCTTGAGGTTTCTTCCCTGTCACTGCTGCCTGACGTCTTTATTCACTGGCTGAACTGTYGGTTCCCTGTAGTTGCTGGAAGACAAATGTTTGGGCAAGCTCTTCTTCTGAATGTCACTATCCTCTGGAGTTGAGCAGTTGGCATTTTGGGAGAAGGACACTTAGGTAGCATTACTTTTCAGTTAAGTGTCTCTCCAGATAGCAAGAGCACTGGGTATTTCCTGGCCATTTTGAGAGTTCCTCTGTCCCTGCTCTCTCCTTCACTACATCCACGCTGCTCCATACTCCATGGTCTGAGAAAAGACAGCAGCCATCTTAGATCAAATGGCAGTGCAACCTAAATTTTTCCTAAATCGGCAGGGTGAGAGATGCAGCACAGGGCTCAGACATTCCATCCAGAAGACATGTTTTTCATCAGTGTCATGAAGGAAGCATCATAATGAAGGAAAAGTAAGAAACCTTTCCTGTGAAAGCTGGAAGAGTGGAAAGCTGTGGTGGAAGTTGTGCAAGAAAGTCTTGGAAAACTAAGAGAAACAACGTTTCCTAGGCTAGACAGCTGCATGAACCAGAGAAGCAGGCCCTGGGGACAAGCTGCCCACTTCAGGGGAAGAAGGTGGTGATATAAGTGGAGTGAGAGGATGCTAAAATAAGTCCATTTAGTTCAGCATCATGGGAAGCTTCTCCACTTCAGCTGCTACATCTGTACGCTCCTGTGCAGAGACTGTCAGCTTGCTCTCAAACTGTGACAAGCTTCTCCACTTCCAGAAAGGACATGATTCTGAATCCCAGATCCCACATGCTCGGGAGAGCCCTTGCATCCACCTCTGCTAGACACAACTTAGCTGGGGTGACCCTCTCTCAACGCATTCAGATATACAGCAGCTTTTGCAAACTCCACTCCCAAATACGTTCCATCAAGCAGTCATTGGGGTTTGAGACCACAAGCCACCTTGATACAGATGATGGTGCTAATGGGCAGTGGCCAGTGAGGTGGAGCAGGATCAGCAGGGGTTGTGGCTGTGGAAGAGTGGAGATACCAGGCAAGATACAGCTCAGGAAATGCATCCTGGAGTAAACACTGCAAAAGGTCAGCTCAGGGCACAGACAAACATGTGCTGAGTCCACTAGAGACAGTCATGACATTGCCAATGCTTGCAGCACACTGACTAGCATCCTGGCTCGAGACACAGTTGGAGGAGTCTGCTCAAAAAAACCCTGATGGCAAACATCCCACTGTTGTGAGCCTGGGCCACAGAGCTGCCTGTAGACATGCCTCTTCAGTGTGAAGGGTAAGGCCCTTGATTTTGTCAAAGGCAGTGCCATATACCAGCACTGCTGTGGGAAATGCTACGCAGGCTCTTGCAGGGCATGGGCTGCCTGACCACTTGCTGTGCACCGTGCATCTCCTTTCACAGAAGAGAAAATCTAGTCTGTGTCAGTGGGTTGCCTGCCAGCCTTGAGCATGCCATCTTTTGTCCTGGTAGGTTGGAAACATGATGCCTAGGGCAAAAAGTGTGAGTGCCCAGCTGAGTGGCTAATGATCCATAAGCCTTTCTTTGGAGTTTGTRGGAAAGAAGCATGCATCGTGAGACAGCATAGGGCAGCTGCTCTCACTGTGTCCCTCCCCTCAGCAGGGTTGTAAGAGAATTTCAGCACTGTGACGCAGGACTTCAGCTTCAGTTACAGCACCCAGAAAGATGTAAAGGTGTCTCAGTCTCGCTACCTGAGGGTATATCAACAAGATCTTTTGCAGGCAGATAGTTTTGCTTTGATTGTGCTCAGGACAGGGACATGAGCTAGCCTGCCCCTGCAGAGTGTTTATTGTCACAGACTCAGCATCACACTAACCACAGTCATACGGCTTCTGGTTCTGGCTTCCTTCTGGCTAGCTCAGTGTGTTGACAGAGTGTGCTTGTGCCTGTATGTGACATAGTTTCAAGACTTAAACTGTCACCCAAGTGAAGAGGTGACAAGGTGGAAGTTATCGCTCCTCTGTGGGCTGTGATGTTGCTAAGCAGGGACTTATACCAACTCTCCCTTCCGCTTTGTGGGTAAAATCTGACCTCCAAATTGTGCTCACCCCAGATCTGTTAATGAAAAAGCTGATTGTCATCACGTGGCATGTTGATGAGTCCACAGAAACCAGGATGAGAAAGGTACCAAGGCTCGTTCCATTGCTGTCTGCACTGACAGTCATTAGCTCAGACCTGTGTCCAGGAACAAAGTTGCACCAGCAGGAAATCCCTGGCGTGAGTCATTCTCGCAGGATAGATACTGTGACGCATGTGTTGATGCAAAAAAAAGGAGTGAATTACAGAAGAAACCTGTCTCCCGTTCATTCGACTTGTTGCGGATGGACAGAAGGGTATGCAATTGCTTTTGGGTGTCAGACAGGATGAGGGGCTGCCAGCTTTTCTTCCTGTCCTAGGACTCCACACAGAACAAACATTGCTGTTTGGAGGTAGGGTGAAAGAAACAAAATACTTGCCCGCTTCATGCTTTTTAGMTGGTTATTTCCAAGTAACATTGGGAGAGTAATGGATTTGTTATCTAGCTGGTCTTTCCCTTAGTGTTATCTGTGTTGCCCACTGTTTGCAGTCCTCTGTGTGTAGGGGGGAGTTTCTTCTTCTTCTTCTTCACAAAGTTTCTTCAGAACCTTAAAGGAGGGAAAGGTGGAGTGAGAAATGATCCCATTTCTTAGACTGCAGGGTAATGTTCAGTGAATAAAACATTTGGGCAATGACAGTTGTTCCCTACCATGATTTGTTCCCTACCCACGTGCCTTACTTTACCTTCTTATTTTTTCCATTGTCTCTATGTAAACTGTGACATAAAAATGCTACAAACATTGTCTGTTTGCATGTTCAAGTATATTATTAAACAAGTAGGGAACTGTAGATGTGCATCATARTGGCAGATACTTTCACTGGCAGTGAAAGTACTGGCCTACCTCAWGTGCACTCTTAGCATGCTTTTTGGAGAAATGCACCTGTGGGAGTTAGCATAAGACTGCATGTCCTAAGGTGTGTGTGCACACGTGCACACGTTTGTGAATGTGCTTGTTCACCTAAAGAAATACTTCCTCTGTCAAAAGGTTTTTCCATTTCTTTGACCTGTCTATTGTGTGAGTCACCCCAGGTTTAGTTGATGCTATTTCCATTCACTTTTAGGCAAGCAAATCTTACAGAAAGAATAAGAAGCAGCAGCAATGAAAGAAACACTTTGAGTCACTATGAACTCATGGAATGTAGTGGTTATTTAACTTTCTTTCAGCGATCACTGAAAATTACTTCTCTCATGAGAAGTTGTTTGCAGAAGGTGATTGGATGTCTCTGTGTTTGAGTAGGCAGACAGGCTCTCCTGGAGACATATATAACTACGTGGTTTACACACAGTTTTGTATGCATTAATCCATGATAGCTAGAAGTGTCAGCATTTTACCACAAAGAGGCATTTACACAACCCCATCATAAAGACACAAGCACAGCTTCCTGTGCACTGATATGGAGCACCTGTGTACTKATATAGTTGATGTCCACTTCAGTCATTACTACTTCAATGACAGAGTGAAAATGTTCTGAGTGCAAACACAGCTTAATGAGGATCCCTGCAAAATACCCGATGTTTACCTACCAGATACACTGCAAACCAATGGGACAACTTGTCCCGATGTTCAGAGCCAGTGTGAGTCCTACACATACATGAATCCTTGAAACTAGATTGTTAGTAGTGGTTAGGGGTGAGCTGCATCCAAACAGTGTTTTGCTGTTATGAATCATTACTGTATGTAAGAAAAATATGGAGGAAGGGGGAATAAGGATAACATGGAGGAAACACACTTTTTCTTCTCTTCCAAAAAACCAAAACAAAACAGAAAAGAAAGCAGAAATGTCCTTGAAACTCTAGTGAAATATTTCATCTTAGGAGAATGCTAAAAAGTTCATTGACACAAAAGTCCTATGAGATTGTTTTAATACACGCAAAGGATAAAGGTTGCAACCTGTAGTCGAATTTCACTCTGAGTATTTGGAATACAGGGTAAGTGTCTCAGAAAGATAAGAAAACTAGTATTAAACTCATTTAACATATGATGGTTATCTGGAAAGGTTTAAAGAGCAAATCCATGTCTTATCAGGAAAAAGATGCTGTGAGGTGACCTAATTCTGGTTTACAAATACCTGAAAATATTCCATGAGGGTCTGGTTAGGAATTTCTAGGTTTTGTGCCACAGAAACCAGATCTTGGAGCATGACCTCGGATTAATGAGTGGCATGTTTCACTTGTACCCACACACAGCAGGCGACCTAGCAACGGGATATGGGTTGACTGCCTAGAATGAACCACATGAAACAGAAGGGCAGTGGGCTCTAATGAAAAGCTCTTCTTGATGGGATAGAGAGAAGGCGGAAGTCCCATCTTCATGTCTCCAAGGTTCAGTGGTCCAGGGCAAATCTATTAATAGCTGTCTTTGTGCCTTAATTCCCAGTGCACACAGGAGATGACAATACCTTCCTGCCTTAACAGGATTATGTGGGGAGCAATTGCTTGATTTTTGGCATATCCTCAGATACTACATGGCTGGGTGTGATGCACTGGTTAAAAGGGACTGGTGTAAGCTATTATCCTGATGATGTACTTCAGATACTTCATGACTTTTTCACATGAACTTATTCCTCATGAATTTGCGTATCTCCTTTCAAATCCATTAAAATTTTTGGCCAGTGGCTCTGCAGTTTGAGAAGAGGGATGTTTCTGGAGTGCTTGAAACCAGCTACTTGATAATTTCAGTCATTCATTCATTCCTCCTTTTTAATGTGAAGTGGTGACTAGTTTATTCTGATTTACCCTCCTTTGGTGATTTTGTAGATCTCTATTTTAACTGCCTAGACAACAGAGAATTCAGACCAATGCAAAACTGGCATTTTGTAAATATCTCCCCAGATGGTATTTAAATTTAGCAGTCTAATCTAAAGGCAAAAGCCTCTGCACTCACACTGGAGTTGAGTTAATGCAATCGTTGAGAGTGTTCCTTGTGGGAGAGAAAACCAGAATGCTCTCTTGGAAGACAAGCCATGTTGTCAACCATAAAGCCAATTCATATTATTACTGGAACTGAATTTACCATTTCATACCATATAGCGCTCTCATTTGGTTACCCTATGGCCATTTGATTTACGACAGCCACTCCAAAACCAACTGAAATTATTAGCTGATGAATGTGGAGTAAGGTGTGCTTGTTTCAAACGCAGAGAAGAGTGAGCCTTTGCAAAAAATGTCTGGCACAGAAATGATTCCTACAGATGCCATCTTTGAGGCTTGGTGTATTGGGAATATGAGATAGATACATTTTCCTTTCCTAGTTAAGAACAACAGGAAACGCACAGCACAACTGAATTAGTTGGTCCCTGTGACTGTCAATTTTGCAGTAATTAATTGCATGTTGCTCCCGTTGTAGGCTAACAGCTTTAGGTCCTAGAGTCAGCAAAGGCTTATACACATACTGATTTCAAAGCATGTAAATCACTGCGCTTATGTTCTCAAAGACTGAAGTCAAGCAAGTGCCCAAGTCAGTGGTGGATGAGGGCCTAGTTGGGTGTGTTTTGAGGAAGATGGAGGGAGGGAAAAAATAGATTTACATTTCCTTCAGTATCCTCAAGAGATGGAGCTTTCAACCAAGGGTTGGGTGGAAGATACGGGAAAAGGAATGAAATGGAAGATAGGAAGAGAATGGCTAGGGTTACTTTTACTAATTACAGGATTTATCAAAACCTTAGTCATTTCTCTACTCAAGGAACCTGACTGAGAGCCCTAAGCCCTCCCCTGGGAGACAGAGAGGAAACCCCAAAAGGGCTGTTGGAATGATGCCTGGAGCCCCAGCTCACTGGGGTCACCTGCGTTTGTTCCATGTTCTCATCATGGGAGGCAACAATCTGAATTTCTGAACCACAAAAGGACTGTTGCCCCAACACAGGGGGCCTTGTCATTGCTCCATTGTTGCCCACACCCTTGAGTGTCCACCTGCCAGTAACTGGAGCCATGCCTAAYGTTTATTGATCGATTGAAACTGATAATTGCTGGCCAGGGGTAAGGTCAACAGAGCTGGACCAAGGGTGATGGGCATGTTTTTGAAGCTATAGATCCAATAGTAATTTGCAATCTCTTTCGTCTGTGTAGAGATGGATATTAGGGTTCGGAAGTGCCTGTTAGTGCAGATTTTAAAACTGAAGCTGGGAAGGAGAAAGGAAATGCAGCTTTGAAACAAACAAACGAACAGTCAAAAAACTTCTGTGATGGGGCTGAAATGTGTTTTTAAAACCTTTTGTTCCTCAAAATTCATGTCCCTTTCCTCCCACTTCTTTGACAGCTTTCGAACTGAAAGTGGAGGGCCATGGCACACATTTGTGCTAGAAAATTGCACCTCTGTGCACCTGAATGGTTTGCACATACGCACACACAGAGGAAGGCTACGGGGGCAGAGAAATGAGATGGTGTTGCAATGTGTTGTGTTTGTATCGTTCCACAAAGGCTCAGCCCTGTGTCATGCTGAGTTCTCCCCTGAAGCCCTGGGAGCCATGCTGGGTCCAGCCTCAGATCCCTCAGCAGCACTGCACTTCGGTGCCTCCAGGGAACATCTAGCTTTCCAGTGGTGTGACCTGAGCTGAGCAGAAGCTCTTGCCCTGTACTGTGACACCAGCATGAGCTGCCCTGTGTGATGGGCATCTCTTACAGTCAGGTGGTCCAACACATGAATCACAAGATTCTCTGTGCATCCCATCGCCTTGGGAGCCTGCAGACCTGTGGGGAGCTGCAGGGAACCTGGTGGTTCTGGTATGCCTCAATACAGGTGGGTTGGGGCAGAGCGGAAAGGATAAAACAATTTTTAAGGTAAATTGTTAAGGAACCAGGCGTGGGAAGTCTGGACCAATCTGATTAGTCAGAGGAAATTTGCAGGGGGATTTCACCCGTTTAAATGCATAGATTTGTCCTTTTCTGCAGGTTTGCTCAGTTTGGTGTCTGAGGCAGAAGCTGAAGCTTGCTATTCTGAGACGTGTGCCTTTGGTTAGTTTCTGGGCTAGCCTCTCGACTGACGTAACTCTACTGAGGCTCGCTGATTTGCAAAGCACTTGGCGTCCTGCTCCTGGTTTTCCTCTCTCCCTCTCGGCCTCTCTGGCACTCTACTCTTCYCCTTTTACTCTGGAGGGTGTAACCTGGCAAACCTCAGCCGCGCTTCCTCGATGAGGTTCTGGCCCTGAATTGCTCTGAATTCAGCTGACCTTTCCAAACAGGTCTTTGGGGGCTTTACTTTGTCCTTRTGTGTTTTTCATAGCCCATTTTTTCTGCATGAAGCACATATTATTTTCTGCTTGCGATTCCCAAAACTTCTTCTGCTTGTGTTTCTAAGTTATCCCACCTTGGAAGGAGCTGGACCTCTACCTGGGGCTGGTGCTTTCCCTTTCATCAGTTTTGATTCTCTGTTATCACACTGTACTCCCTCCTTCCGCCCCCAAGTGTTGTGGGCCTGAACCACAATAAAGTATTGGCTACTCTGGAAGCTGGCATTGAAGTAGCATATAATCGGAGAGAAAAAAAATTACGAAGAGGGAGATGTACATGCAAACGTACACATTCTTTGGTGAGGATGATGACTCTGCTATGCGTTGACCACGCTCTTTTTGAATGTTTTCTCTATTCCTCTTGTAGTATCTGCTTTCCCCTTAGCCTGATGGAGTCAAAGAGCTTGGCTGGGAGTGGTGGGGAGGAGGGTGGAGGCAACGATCCTCCATGATAATCTGTTACAAAAAGGTGACTGATTTCAGGGATTTTTTCAGTTTAATGAGTTCACAAAGATATCAAGGGGAAAATTAAGTGCCAGCTGAGCCAGAAGAGAAATTCTTTAGTGTTTGGAAGGGCAATGGAGGAAAAAAAGAAGTGGATTAATTTGGCTTAATTTGAATACTGTGTGATGCTGAACGAAAGAGTTTTGTTTTGGTTATTTAGTAGTGTTTCAAATCAGCATTTTTCATTTAAAAGTGGCCCAAGTTGAAACAAAAATGCTTAAATCAAAGTTCCCAAACTTTGTATAAAAATGTCCAAGTGTCACAGTTTGTTTTTCCCAGAATAACACATTTTATTCTGGAAAGTCCTGGGGACTGGGGTGTGCAGGGAGGAATTAATCTCAGCAAGAAGAAAATGTTTTGGGCTAAGAAAGCACTCACTAAATGCAAACCGAACTTGTAAATGGTTTCAGTGCCACCAAAATCATTCTGCCTGGCAACTTTGCTGCATCAAGGATTTACTGTGAAATATGTCTGTTTGCCTGGCAAACAGCTATAAATCATTTGCCTCATTCCCAGCTTGCCTCTGTCCCCAGCACTGCTATGCTAATGTAGGCTGAACTCATAGTACACGGACACAGAACACACAGCTGTAGGACTCTCTAAAGATGTCTTCATTTCTTGCATCAGTTTACAGAGCCTCTCTCACCAAAAAAAAAAAAAAAAAAGTAGTTCCTAGGTTTTAAAGCTATCAACTGATTTTTTGGGGGAGGAGGAAGAGACGGGCCTAAATCTGATTTTTGAGCATGTGGACTTTGCAATGGATCAAAGATTGCATCAGAGAGCTGATTTGTTCTTTAATCAAAAGCAGTAGTCCCATAAATCTACCCACAGACCCATCCTTTGGAAAATCAGGGAGGCTCCTAAACACGAGTGAGGAGCCTACATTTAATTTCCTTTATTTCTCTCTCAGTTTGTGATTGCTGGGTTCATCGGGAGGCAGACTGAGCCACTTTCAGCCTGGTCTTGCAGAGGGTGCAAGGGAAGGAGCTGGAAATTGCCCTCTGATGCAGAGGTAAGACTTCTCCTCTTGGCTGCTCAGCAGCTCCCAGGTCCTGTTGAATTTTCCTCCCACGCGTTCAGTCTCTAATTTGGGCCATGTAAGCACAGCTTGGTGTGCTATCTGTGAAAGGTCACTGCCCTCTGTGGGCAGGTCACTGCTTACTATCAGGACTGCTCCCCAGAGAGTCACTAAAAAGGGTGTTGTTCCCCTGGGTGACAAACTAGCTCCCCCACAGGATTTTCAGCAATAGTCCCATTGATCTCAGTGGGAACAATCTTAGGGGTTAAAAACCACCCATGCTCCCCTCTCTCCCCTTAAATGACTTGATTTTTGCAGTTTACAACTTAGTTTCTAACTTGCAGCTACAGACACCTAAACAAACATGCTCTTAGTCAGCTGGCTTTGTGGGCGGAGCTGTTACAAGCCTGTAGCAGGTCCTCTTGGTCACAAGGCAGAGGGAACCTTATACTGCAGTTTCCCTGGCTCTGGATAAACTTGAGATGAAACCACTCCTTTCTTCTGCACATTTGCTGCTCATGCTGTGTCAAACCTGATTATTATCATTATCTCAGTTCTGTCACACTCTATAAATACATGTCTAAATAAACCAAACAGCATGGCAATTTTTGTCAAGGGGGAAGTGCGAGGAAGGATTTCATTAGGGCTCTGCAGAGAATGCTTTGCAGAAACAAGGAGCAAGGCTTAAGAGTCTCAGGTCTTAATATAGGTTAAGAGACATCTCCTGGGAGTAGCACCTCCTAGTAGCAATGGTTTTCAGCTTGGCTTGGGGCAAGAGGAGAGAGGTCTCACCTCCCTAAAATAAGTAGGATTTCTAACTCTGTTGGGATGGGATGGGATGGGATTGAATGAAAGTTCCAAGATAAAAATCAGGCACATGGTACCTAACAGTGACTCTTGAACCCCGGAAGTCCAGACTTTCAAAGCCTTGCTCTATAACCCCATAGAAGCTGCATACAAAAGCACCTGCATGAAAAAACACTGAAAACACCGAAAAAGTGTTACTGAAACAAGCTACAGGYGAGGGAATTACTGTGTGTATGTAAAAGGAAACATGAGAGTGGTATTTTAACCTACACCTTCCAGCTCCTCACTGTGGACTGGATCCAATGCCTATAAAAGTCAGTGGAAAGACTCCCATTGACTTCATGAGAACTGGATTAGGTCCCACGTGAGTTACATCTACTTTGGCTCCCTGCCATAGGTGGATGTAGTCCTAAAAGAGAGAGCAAGTGAAGGGATTTTAATTTACATGACCTTCCAGTTCACTCTCCATTTACAGCTGCTCTTTTAGTCAAGAGGAGACATCTCCAGCTTTGCAGAAGAGGAAGGTACGGTGTAGTTGGGACAGGTATTTTTTCATGTCATTTGTAAGGTAAGTCACTTGCAAACTTAGAGACTTTCTTTGACACTTTGAAAATTGTACCTAAAACATTTTCAAACACTTTTTCCAAAGGTATCTGTGATTCTGAGGGCTTCTGTCCTCTTGCTTACACAGTCAGTGTGCCAGCTGCTCCAACTGGCTTCAAGTGTAAACAGGGATCCAGATTTTCTGAAAGTCAGGAGCAAAGGATTTCTACTCCRGCAGCCAAAACAACACAGGCAGCCAAAATAAGAGATTGCACGAAGGAGGTGGTCTAAACATGCCAGCTGCAAAGTGTGGAGCTTCTAATGCACAATACCTGCTTTAAATTAGATAACGAATTACCTAATACAGAGTGAAATGAGAGAGTGGAATTAAAAAAAAAAMMAAMCAAACCACAATTAAAAACCTGTTGGTTGCCCCTGGCATGATTTAATTTTGCTTCTGCTCCCTTGGTTATTCACTGAGAGACTTACTAATACCTCATGGAAAAATTTACCAGTCTTTCCATGTTGAAGTATTTAGAGGAAATATGTTATATCATGTCATTTTTTGATGTTTCCTCTTTCCCCACCTTCTGCCACTGCAGAGATTTGCCTGAAAGTCAGAAACTGGATTTCTGGCTGCTGTAAACAGGCCTAGCACGATAGTGACTTTATTAATTGACTTCAGTGAGGATGAGACCTCATACCTGTCCGGAACTGTTACTTTCCCTTGCATGTCAGTGCTTGTAAAACATCCTTGACTAATACGCTTCAAACTGATGACCTTGTTTCCACGTTGATGAGACCTATTTCTTCACTGAGAGCTTCTTCCATGATACCTTCAAGCAAATGTCCTGCTAGCACCCCCGTGTACACTGTAATGTGCTGTATCTCCAAGGAACCTGCATCTCTGTACTGACCTTATCCTTTGTCTCCACACTGAAAGAAATACTAGGTGTGCTTTATAATACAAATATGCCTAGGCAACAAGCTTGGGACCTGACCGTCTGTCTCCCAGCTGCTAGTTTACTTCCTCACTCTGTTTTGTGATGTCCCAGCTGACTCCAGTGCGGGCACAAGGTTAGGATCCCTCTGCTTTATGGGGTCTCATAATACCATTCCAGAAGGTCTTATAACACCCAAGAGAACCTCCATGTGCCTTTACATCAAAACCCATGTTATGCAGATTTTGCTAGAGAAACACCACCCCAGAGGCCTGTAACCTGTCTCACATTATTTCAGACTGTTTGAACAGACAGAAGAGAAATCATACAAGTTATGTCAAGTGGCAGCAAAGGTGGTTGGGGTCGAGAGCAGACTGAGTCTTGTGTAGTATGAGTATAGTCAGGTTTGCTGTAGAGGAAAGTGGCCCTAAAGCATGTGGATGTGACCACCTGTGATTCTTGTCCAGTCTTTTATTCAGTGACATTGCTGTACCAATTGTATCTATAGATTTGGCTAGATGTAGGCTTCCTGAAGAGGGGTAATAGGCTAAGTGCAGTGCTTGGCGGGCTTGTGTCCATTCAGGTTCGGACTAGTGAATTTAGACAGCCTAACCATGCTTAACTATTGCAAACATCTGGTTACACAGAAATACTGCAGAGTAAAAAAAAAAATAAAGAGCCAGTGTTTCTGCCATTTCCCATCTCAAATCCCAATGTGACCACAAGGTTTTCTTTCAGGGGAGAGCTATCCAGGGTGCACTGTGATAACACAATGCAAGAGATCCAGCATTCATCATTAAGAGCTGTTGGTTTTGCTTGTAATCGAGTCTGGAATTCAGCATTCCTGTGAGTGTTTTATTATCCTCTGATGATAAATATCCTTGTATGCACGGTGTGAGTTCTGTGGAAGCCATTTGCTGGGGGAAGGATGGTCCTGTGGGAAAATTATTGGAGTATTAGCTCAGACAACGGTGTTCTGATTTTACTGCAGCTTTTCTATATAAACATAGACAAATAATTTGATTTTCCTCTTTTGTTCAGATTCTGCACTCTCTGCTCACACAATGAAAGCGTGACAGTCCTGTCTCAATTGCACATAAGTGGAGCAGGTGCAGGTTTTTACTGCCAGATATGCAGGACTTATTCTGGTGTCTACACAGTTCTCCTCAGCTCTGCTGTGGGGCAGTTACCTAGGAAGCTGTGTATGTATATCTCCTTAGAAGTAGTATAATACATACCAAAAATCAAAATAGTAGCAATTCTTAGTGTCAGATAGTCACCACACAGCTCTGTCAAGAATTGATCATCCCCCTGTTTTAAAATGACTGTGGAAAAAAAATGGTGTAAATACTGGCAAAGCAAGGCGCTATTCATACAAACTGAAGAACAAGAAATAATTTTCTGTTCTTGTAACCAAGCCACAAAGACGAGAAGTGACTTGTCCATGGCTTGTGTTTCTGCTTGCAGGATTGCAGCGCTCACCTCGGCACCCCTTGGTGACTGGCTGGGGCAGTCATATCAGCTCCTGACCTGATACCTCCAGCACACTCATCCCTAGTAGAAGTGCTAGCTCCCAAAAAGCAGTTACCATGCCAGCACCTGCCAGGTTGGCTTGGCTTTCCCCAGTGCAAGAGGTACTTGTTAAGTACTGCGCATAAGAAGGGTTTATTGCTCCTAATATGCAAATCATTTACTTGCTGGACTTCGTTTCTGGGGAGGGTACCATTTTGATGGGGGTGACAGGTGAAAATGCATCAAGTGTATCTCTGAATGTGAAATGCAAACTGAGCCCTTGCTCATTCGCATGCCTGTGGCATTGAGCTGCTCAGTGTATTTTTGGAGCAAAAGCCGCAGCTCAGCCACAGAAACGTTTTCCCATTGCTGACTATTTGGCTTTCTAAGCCTTATGCAACCCTGGGTGCATAAAGGAACAGGAGGCTGAGCAATGTAAGATTGATGCCTCCAGGTCCTCAGGTCTGTCAGGAAGGCTTTTGTGCCTGTCCTGAAACAGGTGTGATGGTAGTCCTGGGGTTGTTCTGAGTGTCCTTGGAGCTTTTCATGTGTAAAAAGCAATGGTTAGTTAAAGGGAGGGGCTTAGTCTGACTAAACGGGCTCTCTTCATCAAAATTTAGCAATGAATTCACCACAATGAATGTCTGAAGGGTGGTAAAGATGAGGACAGGGACACCTAGACCATTCCAGACTTCCTAGTCTAACATCTGGAAACACCAGGGCCCATGAGGGCACAGAGTTTAGGGGCTCATAAATAACACTAAACAAATTTGGCCATTACTGCTKCAGTACCCAGCCTTTTCAGTCTGTGTGGCCTTGAGCGTCGTGGTCTTTTCAGCTCAATCAGACTGATCCTCAGACAAATTGGGATCTCTGCCCATTCTCCGCTGGGCTGTGTGGAGATGCCGTTCAAAAATAACACATCCTCTTGCGAGTCAAAATTGTAATGAAGTCAGTGGACTTCACAACAAAAGCTCAAGTTGTTAATCGTGGCTAGGGTCTGTTCCACTTTGTGCTGTGAGGTCTGTGTTGCTTAGACAACTTCCATTGTCAGAAATGTGGAAGCCTTCGTCATCTTCTTTCAGTGGTAGTTAGGGTCTTATATAATTTAATACACAATAAGGAAAAAAAATGAAAAGGTATGCAACTACATAGTAGCTCACACTCCCTGTTCACCCCATCTCTAGTTTCAGGAGGGCATTTTATGCATAATTTTAAATTCATAAACATGCGAAGTAGGTGTCTATTGGGCAGGACGTTGCTGGATGCTTAGCTGTAAAGATAAAATCATAACAGTAACAACAAGTCAGTACCCTGTTTCCCTTTGCCTTTTCTGAGCCCAGGCACTTCTGAACCAAAGGCCCCAAAAGGAAAACACAGCTCAAAAATAGATCTGAATCAAGTGCAGGCAGCTGCAAGAGTGAACCCCACTGACTGTCATAGCTCAAAGCCAGAAATGACCTGGTAGGTTATCTGCGACTAGGTAAAGCTTGTAATTTGTGTGTTGCTGTAGTCAGCTCAGTGGGATTTTGGGACAAACAGCTGCTCTATGCTACATATGGCTTGGAATTTTGTGGCTTTTACAGAACTTGCTATTCAGTGTTGGAAAGGGAGCTATAAAAGAGAGGGAAGGACTGGGACACTGAACTCGGGGTCCATGGGCAAGCTCCTCTGTAGAATAAACCGGTATCTGATCTGCTGTCCTTTTAGGATGAATTTGTAAGGAGGAGTTATGTGGCTCTTTTATTAGAGCAGAAGTAAGAACTTGCAGCACTTTTCAGACTCGGTGATGAGTCTGCAGCTTCCTCTTTTTCTCAGTGGCTTTCTCCAGCTACAGTTGAATGTCACAAAAATAGGAGAGATGTGAAACAAGGGAGAACTTTACAGCTGGAATAATAAAAACTCAATAAAAGGGTAAATGCTTGTCCTCTTCCTCTTGTCACTCCGCAGCAGTTTGCAACCTATTTGAGAACTGAAGAAGATATTTTTAAAGACTAGCTTTGAAAATAAGGAAGAGAACCTGGTAATGATATAGTCTGACCACGTAGCCTAGAGTAGGGAGGATTATTGGAGAAGGAGATAAATAGATTGCAAAATCTATGAGCAATATTTCTCTGTCAAAATATTCTGCCTTTCTGATAAGATGTTTCCAGTTTCAAAGCTTCAGCTTCCAAAGCTGTACATTTCTACAAGGGAAAACATTCTGACCAGCTCGTGTGCTAAAGAATATGCTTGATTTTCTACGCCTTCTATAAGGGACAGGGGRGGAGAGTTTGTCAGCTTTAAATTCTAAATTGCTGTCTTTCCTTATTTTAGCCATATGTTTCCAGAAAAAGCCCATTGAGAATGGAGGTTTTGCCTGCGTGCAGGGAAATGCCAGAGGGAAATGCTAAAATTCACTCTTCCGCAATGTCTCTAACTACTCGATGAAATCATCTCTACACCACTCTCCAGAAATACTACATGCAGCTTTGCCCAATTTTGGGTCCTGCAGATAGGTCTCTACAATAATTTGACTAGATTACAGTTTAATCTCTGGAAGAATAACTGGATACTCACAGTTTTCTGGAGTTTAAAGCCAAAAAACATTACAGGAGGAGAGCATATGTGTTTGACTTCCTATACTTCCATATTATTTCATTAACTTACCTCAAAGCTGAGTGCAGTAATTAACATCAGAGTAAGCCATACACCCCAGAAAAGCATTCGGTCTTGATGTGCGTGTAGAGATGACAACAGGAGATGGCTCAGTCATTGCTGCTCTGATGGGACTGCACCTACTGCATCAGTGGTGTTGCTTTGTTCTTCCCTGATCTCACACCYTGGTGCCTTGTGTTCTTATTCAAAGGTCACATCTTCTCCCAGTGAAATAAGCATTCAGGGAGGGAAAATGGAAGCCTATTTCAATGGTTCAGGATCAAATCCTTGTTGCAGAAAGATGGCAAGGCTACCCTAGGTAGGTATGATGACACCATGAAGAATATTTTTCCTGCTGTTTGTATGTAAGTCCATAGTGCAATGTTTCTCTCAGACTGTTCGAGGCTTTAATTTTTGTCTTGCTACTAGGGAAAATGTAGGTTGAAGGATATAGGTGACATTTAATTTCAATATGGTCCATAATTATCAGGCAGTGGGACCCATCTTTTCAAATCTTAGTGTGTATGTGTTGGGGGGCAGACATATCCCATTGCACAGCTGTGGTTCAGACATAGTGTCTGCTTCAGGTTTGTATGCATGTTGTTAATTTGTAAATAAGAGCAATTCTCTTAAATAATGAAGAAGATTGTAACTGAGGGATGAAAAAATGGACCATTGAGAAAACAGGGTGTTTCAAAATGTCTGGACAGGAAGTGAGGTCTCATGTCTTGGTGCAAATCACCAGGAATTGGACACCTCATATATTCTGATGGTTCAGCAAAAAGGGTTCATTGATCAGTAAGAAGGGACTGCCTTCCTTGTCGATAAAAGTTTGAGGTTTTCCAAGCATGTCAAATGGAAAGGTTGAAAAAAGATTCTTTTATGGTCAGTTGCACTGTCTAGAGTGAGAAGAAGGATTTTGTCTTCCTGACCTTACAACTCTTCGGCAGTGAAGGCTGTAGCTAATCAAGACATTCCTGCCAGGCAGATATAAAATCCAGATTCTTTCCACAGTTTTTACCTTAGCAGATCTAATATACATCGATAGATGCAGATGAGGGGGAACTTATATCTTATATCCAATCTATCATGCCGATGGCCCTGCTGTATACATTGTGCTACCTTTATAATCCATCAAGCAGCAGATATGGAATAATGTTTGTAAGCTAGGACCAGCTGTCAAGCCTCTAAAGAATTCCCAAACACTTGGGTTCAGGTTTAAATGGGGAAATGGGAGGGGGAACGGCGATGCTGTTACACACAAACTATCGCTGCCCATGGTATAGCCCATAAAGAATCTTTGCAAATGTACTAATCCTCTTTGAGAGACACGAATATAAAAGCTAAAATGCATTCCATATGTTCCAGTGTCCTGGTGCTGCTCTAATTCCAGCTGAAAACATAAAACTTAGCAACCTTTATATTGATGCTAAACACATTGCGTCACTCCTAACTCTGATATGTTTTACGCTAATACAATTAAACTTGCTTCAGCATAATCCTGGTAAGATAAACACCGTTGCTGTCATGATAAACATCGCAGCTATGTGTGTCTCAACAGTAAAATGGAAGAAAGATGTGTTATCCAAACCAATATGAAGAGACTTTCCCCCTGCCGTGCTCTGAGAATTTCCTCTCTATTGTTCTTGCTGATGAGCATGGTGCAGAGTTGAATGTTGTTGCTCTGCATGTGAAAGCTGTCACAGCTAATATTGTGTGCCTTCTACACTGAGTAGCAGTAACAAACTAAAAATCCCACCCAGACTCCTCAGATAAAAAACCATTCTGTGGTTGAAGCATGCCTTCAGATTACACTTGCATCTTGTAAGCTACATCTACAAACATAGAGGGAAAAGAGCCCTATGAGAAAAAGTCCCTTTCTCCCTAAGGCTGCTAGTGTTCAGTCTTTTTTGTAAAGGACTTAAACTGCGAGATTTGAGGGATGAAGTGAAGTTTGCTGTGACAACTGGATGTTACTAYCTTCTTCCAAACACTTCCCCACAATTTTTGCTAGGTAGTTAGTGCCCTTAGCAAACATGACATTGGACTTAAGACTTTCTGATTCACAGGCGAGGTAGCACTCGTGAGCAGTTGAGGAAAGTGATCTTGCGCATTTTGGGCAAACCAAAATAGCACCACAGAGGAACAGGTGAGAGTGTGCAGGTAGGGAAAGGCTGGCTGAAAGGTAGCAGTATCTTAACAACCTGCTCACTTGTGTGATGATACCTTCTGTTTCATGTCTAACGCCCTTTCAGGGGTCCGGTGGATAGATTTTTACAGTGGCTTGATCAGAGCATTTCAACCTGTATAAAAGCATGATCTAACCACCTTCACAAAAAGCCTGAGACAAAGCTACATTTCAGGCATGTTCAACCATTTGTTGAAAGGGGATAGAAAAGGATGAGCGAAGTGATGGACCAACTCTGACTCTAAATGTTTCCAACTAACTACCAAAGTTCCTATTGCACGGCAGGGGAGCAGGAATGCAGGAGAAAGCAATCTGGCATCCAGAAAGAATGCCTAATAGCAGGCAATATAATTTTTTTTCCACTAAATTCCATTGACTACTTCATGACATTGAGGTCATGCAGCAACATGAAGAAACAAGGTGATGGCATCCCAACAGACCAAAACAATGGTAAGAAATGTAGTATTTCTCACTGAAATGTGGGAAATGTCCTGTGTGAAGGAGTTAGGGGTAGAATTTACTCATAGCTGGGATCTCGACCAGAATCCACTTGGGTAACCATGGTCTAACACCCTGGAAAGGCACAAAACTGTGGTGTCCCTTACAGACTGCTTTTGTGATCCTGGGCAAATGCTGCCAGCCACTTCAGTTCCCCATCTATGATGTGGGGTACCACTACCCTTTAGAGTAGAAAGTCTTGCCACTGAGCATAAGGCAAGGAAAAGCAGGTGGGCAAGATTTCATCTGACATCCAAAACTACCTATCTGAAATAGAGAAGGATTTATATTTTTGGTTAATAAGTAAATAGAGTTGGTGCATCATGCCTACAGCATAAACAGGTCTCCATACTTTGGGTCCCGACAACCTGTTGTCAGGCACTGCTGTTCACTCCCACTGTATTCAACCATGATTACTAAGAGTGCTACCCTGGGAAGCTTTACATGTCCAGAGCAAGGAAAAAACCCAATAAATCTGTTTGCATAATTTGGCACGGATGGGTCTTTCAGTGTGGCTTTCCAGCTTCAGATCTTTTACTTTGTCTTTTTTTCAGAAGACCTCACCTGGAGCATTTCAGGAGCTAAAAGTCCAAAGCAACAGTGTGTCTATTAAAAGGATGGATGGCTATAAACAAATTCACAAGGACCTCTTCCTCTGACTGGGAGAATCAAAGGAGGGGTTTTCAGTGTCTGCATTAGCAGGTGCGGAACTTTACTGAGAGGTTTAAATGGTGCACTCTCTCCCTCTCCTCATTGCTCCCTGTGGGTGTCTCTCTCAGATCTCATGCCTTCTGCGCAAGGCTTACTTGCCTGCCTCAGGTCTCCAAATTTTCCACCCTGGCAATCTGCAAGTCTCACCACTGGGGCCCCACAATGTTACCAGGTCTTTACCCTCATGGTTGTCTACCAGAGCCTTGATCTGCTGAAGAGATTTCCTGTGAGGCTGAGGAAGGAAGGAGGGTACAGCCACAGCCTGAGGGTGTGCATCCCTCTCCAGCTGCACAACCTGACACAGACTCCTTACTGCCATGTGTCCCAGAGGGAGTGGGGGTTAYGCCTGTGTTTCCCCAGCCTGGGTGGCATGGTCATGACCATGGCTTTGCAGGACTCATAGTCAGAGTAAATAGCCACCAAGTTAATTTCACTGGAGTTTTATGGGCTGCCTTGGAAGGCCAGACCTTGGGCAGAGAGCTTGTTACAACAGTGCATTACATTAATTAGCAAAAAAAAAAAAAAATCAGGCAGCAATTCATATGCTTACTACATGTGTTGTGGGTTGKTTTTTTTTTTTGCTTCAGAGATGCTATTATCTCTTGGAGTTTCTTCCAGCTGTGACTTATTTCTCATGTAAGCTGATTCCTAGGTATTCATCCTTCTGGAAATACAGTTCAGAGATTTCTTTAATAAGGATTTTGAAAATCTGGACCTATCTCCAAAAGGTGATGTAGCATCTCTCTGTTTGTAACAAAGGTCTTATCAGGAATTGTACTGTTATTTTTGTACAGGTCATTGTGAACTTACAGAGGGTATAAATGATTGCTTAGGTTGCAAAAGAGCCTGCAAGTCTTGCTGACAATAACTTGCTGGCTTGCACCTGGGGCTCGGCCACTTCTTGGGGACCCTGCACCCTGAGGAGCTCTGCTAGGAAGGGAGTTCCCCAGCAGCAAGTGGTGGCCCTCCCCAGTGACTGCCTGGTCCCTTCCTCTTCCTGCTCACAAGCAGAGGTACCTCAAACACTGGCAGTGAAGAAAATTAGTAGGTGGTTTATGTCTCTAGGCCATCTCCTATAGCAAGCTCACCTGGACCACAGGGAAATGCACTGGAACCAGAGACTGCATTTTGCACTCTTCTGACAGTTACGTCTCCATCATTTATTGGGGTTTTTTGAAGTACCAGGATCCCATTGCTAGGGATAGCACAGGCAGCAGGAGGAGCATGGGACACTTGCACCACATTCACATTTCCTGAACAAAAACCCGCTTCACAAAGACACGAGGCAGACATGAGAGGTTTCAGGGAAGCTTTTGTTTTGAAAGGAGTTAGGTAAGATGTGAGAAATCTCACTGAGGAAGATCTCTTCCTTTTTTTTGTACATCTCCTCCTTCTTTATACATCTCTTCCTTCTTTACACTTACACCAGGGCAGAAGACTGAGAGGAAGGCAGTGTATATTTAAAACATCTTCAGCCACACATAGATTAGCTCCAGAGGTTCAGTAAAACCTTCCAAATCAGTACTGAGATGGCAGAAGACAGGACATGATCCCCTTGCTCGCTCCAGGACAAGCTATTTGTCTTTTCCTCACAGGGTCTGACTGTTCCCATCCACGAAGTAGGGTTAACATTATTAATTTTCTTTCTTAGTGTGATCAGAGAGACACAAACTAAAAGAACCAAGAGGCAGATGGTCTTACTACAGTTCCTTACACAAATAATAAGCTCACTGTCACCACTGATGMGGTTTTAGAGCCACAGGCTGTAGAAAATGCAACATGCCAACTCAGATGCATTTCAACTCCTGTTCTGCAGCTCCTCTGCCAAACAGGAACACATCTGCAGCATGTGGCCATCTGATCTATTGACCGCCAAGATGGTGATGGTCTTGGCCATCCAGTAGGAAATTGCATTACATGAGCAATTACAGCATGAGACTTCCCTTCAGCACCCCTCTCACCAAGTTATTACCCAAACTGAACAAATAACGCAGGTCYGGGTTGTGGGAAACTTCTGCGTGGTTACTTTTTACCGGGTGGGATCTTGGAGRAGAGACATCTGTAGAGAGAGGTTTTGCCCCAAGTGAACGGTTCCAGCGCAAGGAGATGCTGCCGGAGGGACAAGCCTTATCTTAGAAACCGGGCCCCAGCCCTAAGAAGCTGCAAATATGTCTCGTCAGCTCTTCCCTGAGCAAATCAGAGAGGAGACTGGGAACAGGTCCAGGCACAGGCAGATAAAAAGGTATGTTATAGCTTTGTGTCCTYGTATCCATTTTCCAAATCTAGTAATTAGCTTCTTTACTTTGTCTTGTAGCGGGCTAAAACTCGTTTTACTTTTCACCCAGATCTCTCCTGCTGTGCAGACTGATTTCAAGGTGATATGGCAACTTTGGAGGTGCTCTGCTCTCCAGGGAGTAACAAGTGATGCACTTTGGGGCTGCCGACACCCAAGCCATGAGTGGAAGTCCCCCAGAAGCATGTATGAGATAGGGCAGACACGGAGGGTAGTATGGAGCAGGGCGCTGAGAGACAGCCTGGGGTGTGGGGCTTGGGTCTCCCTAGTCCCTCACTGCTCTCTGCAAAAGAGTTCTTGAGGAACTGCCTCCTTAACTCGCCTTTCACATGTGTGCCTTTACAAAAGGTTTGGTGGTAAAAATCAACATACCTGTTGTTTATAACTTGCTACAGCCTCCCATAGTAATCCAGGTGCCTGTTTCTTTCCGCAGTATGGAGAGCCTTGGGCAATTTGCTCAGAGGTAGGCGTGTTGACATAGCTACATGAATCCCACTATCCTATCACCTGACCAGCTTGTGCCCAGTTCACCACAGTGGTTTTTTGTGTTCCAGGTCGTAGAATCATAGAATATCTCAAGTTGGAAATCACCCATAAGGATCATCGAGTCCAACTCTCTGCTCCTCACAGGACTACCTAAAAATAAACCACATGACTAAGAGCATTGTCCAGATGATCCTTGAACTCCAACAGGCTTGGTGCCATGACCACTTCCCTGGGGAGCCTGTTCCAGTGACTGACCACCCTCTCAGTGAAGAAGGGTCAAGCAGGTACAAAGGACATTTCAGTCTCCAGTGTCCCGTGCAGGACACCGAGGCTCCCCCAACCTTGACTCAAGGCTCTGAGTATGTAGAGCGGAGAAGAGATGGTGCAGGGTTTACTGGGGGAGCTCTGGGACCCACAGGTRTAGAGGGAAGATGTAATCAAGGTTTACAGACCTCTCCATGGTGAAAGAAAGAAACCACTATTTTGGTAACAGACTAGCCAGAGGAAAAATACAAGTTCTGTTCAGGAGAACAACCAAAGGTGGTTTATTATCTATGCACAGGCAACCTCTGGCATGTCAATATTACAGGAGAAAATTCCTTTAATATATTAATTACCCGACACCTGTAATGTGATAGTCCTTAGAGAGGAACAAGGATGGAAATATACAGAGCGCAAACACAGAGAAAATGTTAGACAATATCATTGCCGTAGCAGTGATGGTCTAACTCTGAAAGAGTGGCAAGGTCACATTGTTAGTTATGGCTGAGGCTGCTGCCATTTGTAATGGTCAGGGGACTGCAGGTGCCCATTCCTGTGACACAAACATCACTGCTCAGTGTGACTTCTCTAATCTTCTTGTCTTCATATAATTGGTGTCTGTCTCAAATGTTGATACTTTCCATTTTGGTGTAAGGCTGCCAGGATTACTTTGATGCTCAATCCCACGAATCCCCTTTGGTTTCTGTTGGGAACGATGGCATCTTTTAATAGACAAACAGGTACAAGTTGATTGAATAATCTGTAACTATTAATTCACATCTGTAGAATGGCTGGGCTGATGGGTCTCAGTCTTTAGCACTACCGCAGTGAATGTAGTGATAATCAACAGTTGCTTCTTCCAGTCTGATAAATACAGTGGCCATGGACACATTCAGGGGTGCATTATTTTGGCTCGCTGGCCATCTGCATTGCCTTAGATAGAAAACCTGAACTGACCAGGTAGAAAACAGAACTGCAGCATTCCCTCCTTGGCATCCAAGCCTRAAATAACAGCAGAATGGGCCTTTCTCTTGTGGCACCTCAGAGCATTTTTTTTTTTTTAACTTTCTTTCCATTCCTGTTCCAAGCCAGGAAGTGAAGAGGCGTGTCAAAATAAAGCAATTACAGAAAGGTTAACCAACCCCTCTACCCCCTCTTCCCCTCCACCACAACCACGATATGTGCAGCAATGTCCAGATCAAGCCAGACAGGCCCCTGACTGCCTTTTCCTGGACAGCTCGACTTTGCTGACTGGAGGAGAAGGCTCTTGATTGCTTCCTAAGTCGTGTAGAAGAGTCACCTTCTGTGCTGTTAAACCAAACGGGGCAGCATACCACAGCAACGTGAGCTGCTGGCAGGGAGGGTGAGATTCTGGGTTACTCTGCTYGATTTCGGGGCTATTGCAAGAGATGCTCTTGTAAACGGTAAATCCAGTGTTTATTTGGATTTTTTCAGCTTCTTCCAAGCATGTGTTTTTGTAAATGTGTCCATGTTGTCTTGCAGAAAGCAAGTACAATCATTATGTATATCTACATATGTATACCTACGTGTCTGCCCTTCTTGGCAAACCAAAGTTTTCTTATATCCATTAAGCAGTGTAACCACAAAAGTAAGACCAATGAACAAAACTAACTGTTTTTACCATGATGCACAGTTAAGGTGTGGAACTCCCACTACAGGACACTGGAAAGTCAGTAATAAAAAAGGAGTTCAGAAGGGAGTTAGAAAAACATTCATGGAGGACAGACAAACTGATGTGCATTTAACATGATGCTGTGCATGCAGAGAGAATCCACAAACCACAGTGGAAGGTGGGGTCATGAATTACAAAATATATACCCTGTTTCTTGTATGGATTTCCTGAACATGTGCCTCTGACCACTGCTGAAGACAAAATATTTCTGTAGATGAACCTCTGGCTTGATCAAATACTGGAGTGTCTTACGAGCTTAACCAATTTTATGCACACACAGCCTATCACCYGCATCCCCCACATCCCCTGCATTCCTCTGATCGGTATTAACCAGAACTCACAGACTCTTAGGACTTCTGTTATCTTTGTATCCATCTGAAAAGAAATGCAAGGTTTTAGAGCAAAGTGAAGAGTTAAATGCATTTTCTATTGAGTTCTTAACCAAACAGTGAGCTCTTTGGAAAGTTTATCTTTTCCCTTTACTTTGAGACAATTTTTTTTCTTTTTCTTTCAGAACTTCTGTTTCTTCCCTTAGGCCAATTGAAGATGCTCCCACAAGTGCCTTGAACACAGACTAACCCATGCACATGCACATGAGTGAGGACAAATTCAGAAAAAAACTAATAGGACTTGTAAAATATACTGTGTATTGCATCTAGTCTAGGAGATCTAGTCTCTGATCTCGTCTCTGTAGCTTGGACCAATATTTTACATTCTCTTGTTTTTTCACTGCAATCTTTATGTATGTTTAATGTTGCTATTTGTCTGTATAGACAGTAGGTCTTCAGTGTTTTTTGTTGCCAAAATGCCACTGGCACTTTGTGATTCAGAATAGGCACCAACATCCTTCAGAGACCAGCCTCTGCAGAGAAGGGGGAATTTTCTCTCAAGCACAGTTCTTTTTCCTTAGTGGTTTATTACTGGTTACTGTGGTAGCTTCCTCTGCTGAATGAAAGTGTTAAATCCTTTTCTAGTCTTGTTCTCTTAAAAAGTCACACTCCTATTGATGTTAAATTGTCTCTTTAGTGTTAGGGATTTGGTATTTTTAGTTTACAGTGCAGGTGAGATCATGCAAAGCATTTAAATTACCTTCTGGTGATTCAAAGAAGGTAATTAATTAGGGAATTACCCAGTCTTAAAATCAAATTGGAGGAATCAGACTAGTCCTGTTAATAAATTTGCTTTCATTAGGAAAAGCATCAAATAACATCTGTTATTGTTTGTCTTATGAAGATATCTAGATGTCCAGCTGTAGATCCAGACTGTCGTGCACAAGAAGCTATACAAGGAGAGAACAAAAGTGTCAGTCCTGTTCCAAACAGTTTAAACAGCCTGGGCTACCTCTCTTTGGCTCTCCTTGCATGTGGCCTCCTTCATTAAATGCTCTTCCTTGCTATATGGGAACGTTTTTATGCCTGCTTTGCAGTCCCTTCACCTTCCCCAGTGAGATCTGCTATGGTCGAGGAGAAGAACATCCCTGTAGCACCTTGCCTAGGTTGTTGCTGAATCACGATGAGGCCAAGAGCTATAAACCTTTCCTCCTGTATGTTGTATATGGAGACAGAGACTCAGTTTTCAGCCTCAGGGTCTCAGAGGATCATGGCAAATCAGGCAACCTTTCTGAGTGACACTGACAGGTTTGCCTTTCTCTGGGAAAAGATGAGGGCTTGCAAATGCAAACCAAAGAGAAGGATTAACCTAGCAGGAGAGAGTTATAGCGATAGCAGAGAAGAGGAAGAAAGCCATGGAAGGCATTAAATTTAGGGCTATCCAGCTGAGATATTGCAACAGCTGCCTAGGAGAACATTTGCTTGTCAAAGATTACTTCAAGGTTTGTGGTGCCAATTCAAAGCCTGCTATAGAAAGTGGGTGCTAGGGAAAAGCAGCAGGGAAACTTTACGGTGATTGACAGGGCATTTGACATAGGTCTGCTATGTCATTAGTGACAGTCACTATTTCGCAAGACAGGCTTAAGGGGAAGTTAATCCATTTAACCTGTCATTTAAAGACTGTACAGTAATCTCAGTATCTAAACATCACTTGCACATTTAGTCTCCAGCGCTGACACTGAAACAGAGACTGTTACCACCCTTTCTCATATGAGGATTTCACAGAACCATAGAGATGAAGGTCTGGAGGTCTCGAGTCCAAACCATTTCTGGGAACAGCACTATAACTAATGCTAGCTCAGGGCATCCCAGCTTTGTCTGAGTCTGGAAAGCCTTCTGGGATGGAGGTTTTACAGCCTCTCTGGATAAGCTGTTCCTGTGCTCCACCATCTTTCTGGTGAAAAAGGTCAGCTTTTGCCATGCAGATGATATGGCACCAGCTAGAGATTGGGTTTTTCTTTTTTCAGCCATAAAATATTTCTGCCATTCTTACAGAAAATATAAACAAATCTTAAATTGAAATTTTATACTGTAAGCTTAACTTCATAGAGAAAAATGTATATGTTGCCAAACATATTTATTGTAGTTTCCCATCACAGTAAGAAGCATCTCTAGTTCACTCAGAGATTTGCAACACTTTTTGCCTGAGCTAGGGGATCAAGGGGATCTCTCTGCTCTGACAAGTTTAAATTTGAAATAACTTTGAAATAACCTTGGAATATGGATGTACAGCTACGAATTCATTTGGAGATGCAGTGATATAATCCCAATGATAAATCACACTGCATCATGTATAAGGCAAGGTCTGGCTCTGTCATCCCCACAGAAGATCTCTATGGGATACATTACAACCTTTACGATAGCAATAACTATTCTTCCAGAGCTTTCCAAAACTCCCCTGCATGTCTATGGAAATATTACAACCAGAAGAACAAAGAGAGGAGGACAAAGCCTTGGAGCAAGTCAGAAATACAGACAGGAACAGAAGATGAATTTACACAGGCTGTGTGATCTCCATTGTAATAATGTACCTACAATTATTAGCAGTCCGGTTCTTATTTGCTCAGTCATATTCAGCAGCTTCAAYTCCATGGCAGCAATGTAAAGCCTCAATGACTTTTAGCATCAAGTTAATGTTATTCCTATTTCACAGTCTGGGAAGAGGGGAAGTTCTTACAGGATCCCAAGTCTGGGTGTCTCTATTTTTTGTTTATCTTGCCCCTTTAGCCAGACTATATCTCAATACCTTTTCCCAGTTTTCTAATGGTCTCTGGGTGCCACAAAAGTCATTGCTTGTGATGCACCATGAGGATGCAAGCTAGTTGAAGAGCGCAGCATATAACAAAAAATGAGAACATAAGAACTCTGAATTACTACTCTCACTGAGCTGTGGAGCAGTGTTGTTTTCTTGTGTCATTTTGGGTGGAAGCCTTTCCAATTATCAGCAAAAAATAATGGCTATCCTCTCTCTCTTGGCAAAGTATCAGTGGTTTTCATGAAAAGCATATAATTTACAAACATACATATATTTGTGTGGTTTTTTTTAAAAAGCAATTTCCTGTTATATATGTTGCAATGTAGTATTCCAGCCCGTACTTTTGCGTAAGTAAATCCAAACACAAATCACCATGCTACCTGGCCAGGCTTCTGGAGGGTGTGGAAGTCTGTTTCTCCTGATAACATTTCCAAAAGCAATTGGTTCTTCAAAACTTCTGAAAATAAAAATGATTTTATTTAGATACCTGTAGTGAAATGGATTTAAGATATCACTTTTTGGCACCCTAATATGTGTGTTTTATTTAATGGATTTTAGAAAGAGATTTCCAGGATGAATGGAAACTTGCAAAACAATATTGCTTGAGTCCAGAAAGGAGGGAAAAGAAAGGAAAAACCCAATATAAGTACACTGAGAAAGCATGGTTTTAAAAAAAAGAAACTACAACAAAAAACAACAAACAAGGAAAAAAAAAAAACACCTCAGAAAACAACAAAATCTGTAGCATAACCTTTTATCTGTCAGCTGAAATGCAAGTACATCCAAAGTCCAAATCAGAAGTCTTGAGCAGTGAAAGACATTTCAAAGCAGCGATGCATCAGAACTCTCTCTGGAAATAGCCTGACAGCCAAGAATTCCCCTCCTTTAGGAAACACCCTCATTCCGAAGCCTCAGACACCTATTTTGAATACATATAATTTATTGCCCCGTCATCGTAATAACATTATTATTTATTTACCTAAGATGATAACAGTGACTAAGGCCCTAGTTAGGATCAGAGCTTGATTATACTTTACAGATATAAAATGGAAGATAATGCTTGTTTTAAAGAGTGTTTGGTGTAAACTAACAATAGGCTTAGTGTTACACCCGGCAATGGAAACAGACCAACAGCAAAGATCTGGGTGGAAGACATTATGATTCCCCTGGAAGATCAAGAGAAAGTAATCATGTTCTTTAATTCAGCAGTGTGTCAGATGCATCCGTGCCTTGTTGAGTTGAAAATTTTGATTAACACTTCAGTGGAGGTGCTATTTTCTCAAATATCTAAAGTATCAATGTCTGTAATATCAAGTTGAGATGCACACACACACTGAGGCCTTTAGTTTAGGAACTTTTTTTGAAGAATGAATGAAACATCATAATGTGTAATGCAAAAATAGTTCTTTGAGGTTGTTAAAGAAAGTTCATTTTGTGAATGGGCACAAAATCATAACTCAGATCTGCAATATTGATACTGTACTGATGAGAAGAAAACTTAATTTCCTCAGGACCTACATTTATACTGGAAATGTGTTGTGCTAAGTATAGGTACTCATACTTACATCTTTGAGGATGCTACAGCATAACTGCTGATTTTTTGGAGGGCAGAAAATGATCTTTTTTTTTTTTTTTCCTTCACAGAATTAAGCAGTAGCATATAGTTGTCTGTTGCATATGGAGGCTCTGGGTCCAATTCCCAACTCTAATGCCTACTTTCGTTGTGGACCTAAATACAAAACCAAATGAACAGCAAATGGAACACATGAAAGGTCTATCCAGCCTGATATCCTGCCTGTGAGCCTAGAAGAGTGTGAAAGAAGGTGGTGATCATTTTCCAGACAACTTTACCAGTGATTTCTTTTTCCAGAATAAGTAACCATCTATTTATGTTAAACAAATAGCTGTGCCTGTGGTGGTGGTTTGGTTCTTGATGATTTCTTTGGTTTTCCACTAATTTGTCTGGGCTATTTTCTTTTCCCCTACCAGTTTCCGCCTTCAGTATCTACACTGCTTAGCAGGAAAGATTTCAGCAGTTTACTCTGACATTTTGTGGAAGAAATATCTCTCATTTGTCTTTGCAATGATGCCTACAAATGTCATCTTTCAATGATGTCTACAAACTTCATTTGACCTCTCTASCTGTTTGGGAAGAAAGCATGAACAGTCAGTTTCTAGATACCCTTTCCACATCACCCGTGTTTTTCTACACCTGCTAATTACTTTCTCGTGGGCTGAAGAATAAGCTTGCTTATGCCTCTAATAGATGCCATACCAAGCCTTTGAACAGGACATTTGGGACTTTGATTAACATGCCTTTTCCTCCCACATTGCAGTGGCTGAAGTGACTCTTCAGCTCCAATAACACTTTCTGCCACTGTGTTGTAGACTTCCCAGGACTGCACATCCCCATGAAGCCAGCAGGGCAGGAGAGGGAGGGAGCACCCCGAGCTTGTGCAAGTCACACAGGAATTGCTTGTGATTTCACCTGCCCAAATTGGATCAAGCCTCTTTCAGCAGAGACAGGCCTGGTGGGGTGGCAGGAGTTGTGACCGCTGTTGCTCCTGCTGGTGAATCTAATGGTGCTGGGTCCTCAGGCAACCTAATCTGTAAAACAAGGAAGATCGTGCTTTGCCTGTGGCAAGAGTAGGCTCACTGCAGACTTTCAGGTGATTAGATTTCTGCTATGCTAGCATCAGTTACCAGAGGCAGATATGTGTGCTTTGCAGCCATGCCTGTAGCTTCTTACTGAAGGTGCATTCCAGCACTGCTGGCACCATGGAGCTTGGTGCAGGCAGCAAAACCCGCCTGCCAACCTGCCTGCACATGTTGGGGGCTCATGCGTGTTGATCTCTATGCTGTCGTCGCAGTAAATGCTAGTAACATCCAACTGCCTTTACTATCTTTGGTATATCGCTGCACAGTGGATATATGACCATCAGAGAAACAGCGAAGCACACGCTACTCTGTTCTGCAAAACTGTGTGAACTGAGTGCCTCAGGCTGCAAAAGACTTTCCTTTTCTCAGCCTACTTCTTCTGCTTTAGCAAAGGTATGCCATCAGGTTACTGAGTATCTGTCTGCTTACCTGTCTTGATTCCTGCTGAGGGAACTTCTGCCAGGATTGTAATCTAGGTGTTTTACTTCTGGCCAAATTCTTCCTCTGCTTCCATTTCCTGGCATGAAAATAATAATCACTTAATTATGATGATAGCAATTTCTGTAGATATAGAAGGCCCAAAATGAATTAATCCTCTCAGAGTAACAAGGATTGAGACTTGACAAGACAAATGGCCTTCCGTTCCCTGACACTTTTTCATCTGCTCTCTCACAAGCTAAATTGCAGTGGCTGGATGACATTTCTGTACTTGTTTACATTGCAAATTTTCCTCCTCAAGGGCTGGGTTTTAGTTCCTCAGTGTAAACAGACTTTGCTTAGRGTATTCAGTCTTAGCTTCTTCTGAAGGCTGTATTTCATTACATGACAATAACAACTGTTATTGTTAATACCCTTTCTTGCAACCAAGAATCAACTTTTGAGGGCAGCTCTGAAGTTTGACACTTGAAAACCTCTCTGGTTTGATTTGTCTTCTGTGCAGAGTGAGGGGTGGGCGTACAGGGTCGGTCTGCAGGAAGATTCACCGGGACTAAATCCCTCCAGGATGGCGTTGTGTGCTAGGTGCTGGGGAGCTGTTCCTTCACCAAAGATCTGGGTGTAGACCAATTACCTGTGTTGAGGGAGCTCGATTCAGAGATGGGGCCTCTGAAGTGCTTGGCATTGCAACACAAAAATGAGTGGTGCGCCCCAAAATTTGCAGGCTCCAGAACCAATCTTTCTGCTATTGGTGTAAAGAGGAATGTCACAGAAACAGAATCCAGAAAAAAAGCAATTTTCCATTGCTTCTGCAATGCACAGAGAAAATGGTGTTTTTGTCCAAGCCTAAAAAATGATGACAAGTAGCAACAACCCATTTGCATTTTACTCTGTGTGCTAAATTTGCAAAATGAAAACCCAATGTGCCTAGAGGATGATCTAGAGAATTGCAAGATCGTTCACAGTTTTCTGTTTCAGGCATTTCATCTTTACAAAGAGCAGAGGAGATGATGTGTGAGTGGCAGGAGGTGGTAGGGATGGGGCATGGATCTGCACAGAGATGTTCAAATTTGGCCTGTCCCACTGGTCCTTTGATCCTGAGCCCTTAGACGATTTTGTGTAGCAGCTGGGGATCCTAAGCAAACAGATGATCCCAAGGGTACAGATAGACAATTCTACCATGGTGAGAGATAGAAATGATGACTCAAAAAGAGCTATAGATTGAGACTTGGCTTTGTACAGGTATATGAAACCATATGCATTTCACCAGGTCTCTGTTTTCACTGCTGAGGTTTTGCTCAGCTCTGGCTTGCTGCTCCAGGCAGGCGCTATGTCATCGCGCTGTTACAGTGGGATCCGTCATTATACTGCAACAAAAAAGTTTTTATCATCACCATTCCCTTCATTTTTTTGTAGGATAGCCAAAATGAGAAAAACTATTATGCTCCATTTGGTCTTTTTGAAACATGTATTGTTTGGGGCTCTGGTGGTGCTAACATGGCATTTCTGACTGTTCCAGCTTTCACCTCTGGGCAGGATTATTCATGTTTCTGCTTTTTTGGGATCGGCCTCCATTTTCCACTCCAGGAGGATGTTCTACTCCTTAATGAGCTACTGATAAGAGATTTCAGATCTGCACTCTCAGTTCCCAGTCGAGGGAAACTTGATTTACCATGGCTTTAGCTTTGGAAGCTCCTGTAAGTAGTAGCTGCTATAAGGATTCATAAGCCAAATAAATGTACCTTGCTTGGCTTGCTTGCTTCAAAATTTGTGGGAAATACAGAAACAAAAAGGCATTTTTGTTGCTGTAGGGAGGGGAAGCTTTTTAGTGACRGGATGCTATAAGTATTGAGGATGTTTGTTTAAGACTGAATAGAAATGTTTTCCTACAGACCAAATTCCCATAGAGGAAGCTCAGTTCTGGTAGGGTTTTTCAAATTGAGTTCTACATCTGGGAATTGGGTAGTGAAGAAAACAGAAGGGAGGAGAGAAAGAGAAAGTGAAAAGGAGGCTAATTAAATAATTACTTCAATGAGGCCAGTGTGGTAATGAGCTCCAGATGTTTGGGATTCCACGGACAGTCTCTGAACTGGAGAAGCAATGGTGGGTGTATATATGTTTGTTTACTTCTCCCACCCTAAGCCTGACTACTGCTTTCTCTAAAAGCCAATGAAGAACAGGCCTCTCCTAAAATACCCCTTGGACTTCCCCTCTTCACTCCAGATTTTGATCCGAGTTACTTTAGGCCAATGTAACCCATGAAGGCAGTATCAACAATCCAGGTATATTATGGCATAATTGAAAACACGGCTTGGCCTTCCCTCTGTAAATAATCTGTTCACAATGAAACAACAAATGAGCACATGAGCCTATACTTACAGCTAGCTGGGGCCGGATTCTGATTTTGAATCTCTATTAAACAGGTGCAAGTCTGAAAGCAGAACAAGAATATGCGGAAAATTATAGCAGATTTACCCTGGCTGACTAATGGATTTACTCAAGGTGTACAACCATATGAATAACAAAGAAGTTTGGCTACGTACCTGACTATTTTTGAATTGCCCAATTTAGCAATAAACAGCTTCTGCAGCATTTCCATGTCTGATGTGATGACAGTCGCTATAGAGTGTAGTCTCTTTAGATCTCTATTTTCAATTCTGCTACTTCAGGGGGACAAAAAACCCTGGGAGCTGTTCATGGCTTATACAGAGCAAGCGAGGTTATTCTCAATAGCGTATTGTGAGGATTGATAGCAATGCTGCTCCTGTGCGGCACCAAAACCTATTAAATATTCTGAGCTGCACTCAGTCCCRCACAGGGGTGTCTCTAAATCTCTACTACCTGGTTTCCAAGATGACGAATGGTATACACATTACATAGCACTGGGCTTCTATGATACCAGGCAAATTTCTCATACTACTCCATTGCTAACCTCAAGCATTATGTACTGGAGATTTCCCAAGCTTATAACACCACTATAAAGAATTTTACAAGAATGATCTGGAATCCCACAGTGTCACACTCTGGACATGGATTTTCCTTACATAAGTCGTCTTCTCAGCAAGTCTTAGGTGCAGATCTTCAAGGTCCGAAGGACAACAGGATGTGCCTCTGACTGGCTTTGGCTAGGTGGAACAATGTGCTTACTTTGCTTATGTCAGGAGGTTAACTGCTAGCTCTGCAAAGTACGGTTTAGAGTTTGGGGGCAGTAGTTGGCTGGAAAGCCCAGATGGCTCTCCAGAGCTCTGCCAAGGTCCTCAGTCTAGTCTTGCATCTGAGGGGGGAGCCAGAAGCAATCCTCTCACCACACTCTCCGTTTTCTTGCAGCAGGGTTCTGGAAGGTTGATACACATGAAGGACAGTGGCAATGGGACAAGACAGGAACAAGAGGGTTGGCAGGACAGGAGAGACAACTCCTCCAAAACCCAACAGATTGCTCTCAAATCCCTCATGCCTTCTAGCCTTTCTCCTCTCCCTCACCCCTTCTGCTCTTCCCTCATATCCCCAAACCTTCAGTTCCACTGAGTTGTCACCCCTACACGTCAGCGTTCCCACTTACYCCTTTGCCTCTCAAGCCAATGCTTGCCTTTACCGTCACACCATGTTAGAAGTCTCAGTGCCGGGGCTGGGTGAGTTGTTTGCTGACAGAACATCATGCAGTGATACAAGTTGGCTTCTGGAAGCTGAATAGCCATGTAAGCACGTAAGCATGGCACCATGCCCAGGGTAATTAGTGCTACGTCTCAGGGCTAATTGGGTTGGGCTGTTAACTGGTGAGAGGAAGGTGAGTGACTTCTCTTACCCAGCACATCTGCCTCCCTTCCCKTGCCCTACTGCAGATTCCCACTCCCTGCTCAGAGTGGTCCCTAAGTGCTGGTAAGTTCACAGTGTTTTTCCTTGGGTGGGAAAGCAGGAGGCTTTATCCTGCCTTGGCTGTGTTCCTCAAGGCAAGACCTGGTCTAGCTCCCCTTGAAGTCAATGGAGAGAATCCCATTGACATCAGTGGGATTTGGGTTTGGGCCATAATTACTGGAAAGACCCACAGTCTAAATGGAGAAATGTCTGCAGCCATACATAGCTCCATTCCAGGTTAAAAATAAAAATAGAAAGCGTATTTCCAAGTTTAACATCCCCAGCGCTGTAAATAGATGCCTCTTTCCCCCATCACAGATGCAGCACTGTTCAGATTGACTGTGGGTATCTTATGCAGCCAAATGCCTTGAGTTTTCCCCCAAGGCATAGAAATAAACATGAATACTTCATAAAAGCAAAATAGAAGAGGAAAAAAAAGAAGAAAACAAAGAAGAAAAGAAGAAAAAGAAACCCTGGTAACAAATTCTCTTGCTGCCCAGAAAGCAAATTTACTGGAGCATTTCATGAGCCCTGGGCTTCAGAAAARCACAAAAACAAATACATGCTTTGTCTGGGAGAGACAAAACTTTATTTCGCATTGTTTTTTTTGAGAGCGAACAGTTAAGGGAGTAGCTGCTTGAGGTCTGTACTCCTCCAAATGTAACATCTAAGAAGCAAGGGGCTGCAGTCCTGACTCCCAAACCTTGCTTTGGCTTTTTCGTGATGCTAAGAACATCTAAAACCAGCAAGTGAGGATCAGCACTTCTGTGTGTTTGCCGCTGTCTTGACAAGTAAGTGCTGCRTGCCATATGGCCAGACCCTCAGCTAGGGCAAGTCGCTAGCATCCCTGCACTCCTCCACTACGCCTCTCCTCCTTTCAGCTTCCTTTCCAGACTTACACAGGCTCTTTCACCTGCTACCTCTGGAAAGCAAAAAATGCCCCAGATATCTCGTGATACTTGAAGTCTGTGGGCTCCAAATGAGGGACAATAACCTTGCATGATCCCACACCTTGCACTGAGGCAGGCCACAGTGTGACCTGAGTGAACAGACATAAGCGGGAAGCTCCTGGGTTATACACACTTACACTGCGCTGTCCCGCAGGGAAAGCCCTGCCCTGCAATCACATTCTGGAAGGATATTTGCTGATGAAGCTAGCAAGTGGCTTCACATAGATTTGCTGGGGTTGCCTGGTGTTATTTTATTATAAAAAAGCATGAATTAATGGCAGGACTGTTACTGCTGCTTGAAGCCAGGGTCTGTTTGTTTTGGTTTGTATCTCCATTCACTTGGCCGAATAGTTTGATCTGCTGATGCCTGCAGAGCTGTTTTGAATGTGTAACCACTAGTGTAACATCCTCTGGTTATTGTGAAACATCATTTGTGAAAACTGCTTTTACTAAAACATTGCTTAACAGGGAAACTGAAACACTCTTACTAATCATCTCATGCTCTCCTGTCCGTCTGTCTGTGGAAGACGTCTCCTGGGATTTCCTCCCTAGCATGAACTCATCACAAACCCCCTTGAAAGCGAAGGAGCTTTTGGTGTTCTCTTTAGCAGGTTTTGGATCAGCACCCTGAGAATGATTCCGACATTTAAACCTGGCAGTAAGCTAGCAGGGTTTTTCTCTCTGTGCGTTATTCGTGCATGTACACTGATGTCCATGTCAGGCCTCAGAAGAAACAATAAGTCACAGGGCCAAATTCTTCCTTGCTCCACAGCCTGGTATAGACCTTTTCTGCGTGGTGCAAAGTGGGTGTAAACATAGTACCAAATGAGAATAGCTTACACAGTGATAGTAGTGGTGCTGGTAGAATTGCTACACCCGTAGGTCTGGGGACAGTCATGCTGAGGAAATATGAATTATAAAAGAACCACTTATGGCTACCAGTGCTTCTTACTGCTTGGTGCCTGCTCCCTTTCCAGACTTGCTTGGCTGGATCAGACAGAAGGTCCGTCTCTCACAGGAAAGCTCTTACTCTTTTTTATGAACACACTACACGGTCCTTTCCCTGCTGTATCCAGTAATCTTCCAGTTAGTAGTCTGGGGGTTTACCAAACCTGGAAAACTCTGGACCACCCCTGGAACTAACTTCTATGCAGTTGTAAAAATTCTTTTTGAAGCCATTTATCCTTTCAGTCTCCACTGCATTGCATGGCAATGAGTTCCAYGTTTCCTGCCTTACAGGACATAGATGAAAGCACACTTCTTTTTCTATTTTGGTATTTATTTTAAAATTGCTGCCTTATACACTTTGTGGGCTGCCTGAAATCACTGTGTGTCTCACAGCTCCTCCATTGTGTCATAGAGCAAATCCTTACCCTTTCAGTTCCAAGGCACCATTCATTATTTTATAGGTGTCTGGCACTTCTCCGCTGCATTCATCCTTTTCCAAGCTGTCCTACTCTACTTAGACTCTAAGTATATTTCAGGCTCTTAACAATCCTATTGATCAGCCCTTTGAGTCAGTTTCCACTTTCACAAAATAAAAATTGCATGAATTTTTCCACTGAAGAATGTCAGAGTGCTTAACAAACTCGGAAAAATCTGAATAGGTCTGATAAAGTAATCTTGTATGTGCTTTTATTAGTGTGGTTCCTGAGAAACTGCTATTACAACTGAATATGCACTGCTACTGACCCAATGCATACTGGAATAGTGATTTGGAAATCTTCTGTCTGAGAAAAACTGAGGAATTTCTCTTATTCTTGCTTTCAGTCTTTATTTTAGGAAGCAATCAAACTGCTCCCAGCTGGGTGGATCTTTGTTTCCATCTTCCCTCTAGTGCTAGGCTATTTTAGTTATAACTATGTCCTGATAAAAGTTTAAAACTTATAAACTGCAGCTAGCTTAGGAAAATCATATTCACAACAACATTTGGACATGTGTACTTTGACCTAGTGGGACCAGGTTAATTTGAGAGAAACACCCAAAATGCAGCTAGTTAGGAGTGCTTTTAATACAGAATGATGTGGGGGAGACCAGATAGAAGTCAGTAGCTACAAATGAAAATTTGGGGAATATATGAATTATGGAAATCTACTGGTCACCTGAAACTTTATCTATTCCTTTGCCATAGCAAGACACAAACTTTTGTTTTCCTCCTCAGAAATGTATAGAGTCAATAACTGCAAACTGAAGGGCATCATTTAAAGCATTTCCCCTCTCCTCTGAGGAAACCAAAGGGGTTAAGCGCGCAGCTGATTTAGTGAGGTATTTTGTAATTGCATACTGGATTTGTGTCAAAAGAGCTCAACTTCTGTTAAAGTCCCTAAAGAGGGGCCCACATTTCCTCATTTTGAAGAATTCTTCTTTTTTGTGCTCTGTTTGATTTTGAAACCCTGGCTGCAGCCCAGCTGGAACGTGTGGCTATGGGCTCCTTTGAAATCCCAGCTCCCGCCTCCCTGGGTCCCCTCTGGAAGTCGCAGCATTGAATGTGATAGCAGTAGATTCATCAAGAGCTGAGAGACTCTGCTGTCAGGAAGAGTGATTATGAAAAGAAAATTCCTGACAAGAATTAGAAAATCATGTCTTCCCTTTAGACCCCTGCAGGGCTCTTTTTTTTTTGCTCCTTTGGTACCCACACACCTCATTTATCCAAACACCTCTGTTTACACAATAGCAGGATTTTTCCAATAGCTTTTGGCCTATTTCACTTTCCTCATCTGACACTATAGTTCCAGGGAAGTTACTTGGAAAGGATATATTTGAGGCTGACACAAGAGTCATGGTGACTCAGTATATTGAAAGGTCAGTGTCATTAAAGCAGTTCTGTTTTCACTTATTGAGTGTTACAGCACCTTCTGCAAACATATCCTAGCTTAAAAATTATATGTACCAGAAAAAAAATGTACTCAAATCTGAATCTAATACATATACGCTGATATCCTAATACATGTATCTAATATGCTGATGGGACACACCCAGGGGTGCTAAGGGAGCTGATCGATGTAACTGTGACACCACTTGCAATTGTCTTCGAAAGGTCTT
Source organism: Oceanodroma leucorhoa (assembly GCA_030449065.1). Classification (NCBI taxonomy): domain Eukaryota; kingdom Metazoa; phylum Chordata; class Aves; order Procellariiformes; genus Oceanodroma; species Oceanodroma leucorhoa. The sequence goes on from JASVER010000098.1 coordinate 3,327,337, forward strand.
GGCGACTGGGGGAGGTTCCTGAGGACTGGAAAAAAGCACATGTCACCTCTTTCTTCAAGAGGGGCAAGAAGGAGGATCTGGGGAACTACAGGCTGGTGAGTCTTATGTGATTGAGAGGACAATCTTGGAAGCCTTTCCCAAATATATGAAGGACAAGAAGATGACTGAGAGTAGTCACCACTATCAATTTCTGGATTTACAAAGGGGAAACGATGCCTGAAGATTGCCTTCTAGGATGAGATGACTGGCTTGATGGATGAGGGGACAGCAGTGATTGTTGTTTATCTTGACTTTGGCAAGACTTTCAGCACTGTTCCCATAGCATCCTCATTGACACATGGATGAAGTGTGGGTTAGATAAGTGGATAGTGAGGTGGACTGAAAACACCAGCCACACCAGTGGGATCTCTACAAACTGGTAGCTTGATCATCTGTGTCTTACTGCTGTTCCTACGTGCCTGGGATTTTGGCCCAGGGAGTGCTGCGAAGGGAAATCATTTAATAACAGAGCCGTTGAGAGCAGGACAAGGGGTAGCAGAGCCAGCTCTTTAGGCCACAGCTGCTGTCTGAACCTTCCACTGAAAAGTACCTTCCTGGGGCTCCATATCTGTCCAGCGCTGATTCTCCTTCTCCCTGTTCATCCTCTCAGACTTTGACTACTAAGTCCCAGACTCCATATGGCCTCTATGTCCCTCCCCTAGTCTTCGACCCCAGTGACAGGTGATGACATTTCACCTGCTGACAGAGCAACCCTATAGCTGCACCATGATAAGTATGTGGTCTTTCTCTTCAGAGAGAGAACAATTTCACAAATGGGGGGAAATGCAACAGTGACAACCTGACATCTTCCCTAGGACTACCCATCAGCCTCTGCCAGCAAAGACAACTGAGGCTGAAACTCTTTGTAAGAAGAAAATTTAGGGGTGGAGGTAAACACTCAAGTAACCCCACAAATCCACATCAGAGCCTGAAGACCTTCAGGTGGAAACTGAGAAGTGCTGTGATAACAGTGTGAAAAAAGCTGAAATTAGTTGTCTTCATTAAGGAGCAATGTATCTCCATTGCTATAAATCCACCACTCTCTGCTTCCCCTTAATTCATTTTAAGCACCAGTCTCTCACCTGTTGTAAATGAGCAAAAAAACCCATGAAAAATTTTGGCATCCAAGGTCACAAACAAGAAATTACATGTTAACTATCTTTTTTTCTGAGGTTTTTTAATGCTTTCTTTCTCACTTTGTTCCCTCTGCTTCTGTGCCACAGCTTTATGCTTTCTGTTTCGGCGGTATTTAGATATCAGAAATCCAGAATGAAAAAAGACACGGAGACTTCACTGTGGCACCATGCTGCAAGAAATCCTCTCAGTTTTATTATTAATGGATGTACACTGATTTCCATTGTTCTTTGAGTGAAAACCAGTGGTTGCACTGAAAACAATTCCATCTAGACTTTGCTTACGCAAGTCTAGAGATAAGGTAAGACCAGGGTTACGCTGGAAGGAAAAGGCAATATAAACGTTTTTGAGAGGTAATGAAGAAAACTGGGTACCGAACTGTGAAAATCTGTCTTACTTGCGTGTTCTTTTAGTTGTTGGGCAAAAATTTTTAAATGCATGAGTAAGAGAGCAATGAAAACGATTACATCAGAACAAACTTTGCAGACATGAAATGATAAATCAATGCAGAGGATGATAGTAATATATGACTGACTGTGCTGGACTCGCATTACTTCTGCAGGATGTACAAGGAATGTTACTTTCGTTTTAACCTTCCAAGAATACTCTGTTTTCATTCATTCATCCATTGTCTTCATCTTCCTCACTCCTTTGTGGGAGACCAGAGAACAGCAGCACATGTCCCATAGCACGGCAAAGGGTACAATGTTAGCCTGTCTGTACAATGAGATGCTAACATATATGCACAACTAGGCAGGAAGTTCTGCAGTGATAAAAGTAAAATGGTGCCTAGTTTTCATAAAAACCCAACTCCCAAATGGATCAGTGAGATATGATTTCAGATCATCTGTCCCCCTTCTACCAGGTCAGCGCCTCCGAGACTGAGACGAGTTGAACTCTGATGTCGGATGGCATGCTGGCAGCGTCCATCACGTGGGATGGTTAGTTGCATCCTGACTACTGGCTGTGGAGGAGCTGAACTGACCTCACTGATCCAGGATGATGGCTGGGGAAGGGAGGGGCAGCTGCTGCCTCTGGGTGCTGATGTCTCCACCTCAGTACAGGAGTGCAACCAGGCAGGGCTTCTGAGTGCCAAAACTGCAGAGGGAATGGGGTCTGGTTTGTCCTGAAGCTGTACTTGAAGGAATGATATTTTGATACCTACATTGAGGGAACTGAACTGTATGCCCTGCTCCCTGACTCACTTGCCTTTAGCTCATCTTATAATCAGATGCCTTTCATGCCGAAGGTGGAGAGTGATGGGAAAACACCCTTGCACCTCCACAGGAGTGTCAGGGAGGTCATCCCCATTCCCATACTGGAGACATATGATGGAAACTGTACATGTGTAAATCTATAGGGATTCCTTTCCTCAGCATGGAAGCAGCATCTGCTCTGGCAGCCTGGACACCAGTGACCAAATCAGCCTCCTCATAGTGCAAGGCACTGCAGAGTTTCTGTTAATCCTTCCCAGAGCTCCTCTCTGGGAGCCTGTGTAATTCCATGCACAGTTTAAATTGGCACCACTGCTAAAAGACGCCATTCCAGCTGTTTGTGTGCTCATGTGGTAAGCCAAAACAGGGAGTTAATTCTGCTGAAAATGAAATGTTTTTGTGATTGTTTTTGCTGGGTTGACCGGTGGCCAGCGTGGGACAACCTGGGGTGGAAGCAAGTGGGCGAGGACACGAGGAGGGCCTGCCATGTGCAGGAACAATGCTGGCTCCATCTTCAGTGAACCACAGCCTGATGTTTTATTCTGATTGCTGTAGCTGCAATATTTTTCTTCTGTTATGTATCATGTTACTTGTACAGTGCTTTATTCTTGTTTTATATTTAATCTGTAAAAGGAATTTTTAGATGGAAAAATTGCCATGTGTGTATCTTCCTGGAGGTGCCTTTCTCTTGAGCCAGTATAAATGAAATTCATTTCTAGGATAGGCCTCTTTTCCTCAAGTGTATTGTAGAGCTCTCTAAGAAATGCCAACTCCCATCTCCTTGGCACAAACTTCTGCTTGTTACTCTCAGAGTAACGCAGCCCCGTTTTTCCATAGAGCACTGMGCAAAAGTTACCATGCAAGATCTGCAAATATCAAGGCTTAGGACCCGCCTGTATCTAATATCTGTAAAATATAGCTATTTATCCGAGAGAGTAACAATATATCATTGTGACTGCTCTGCCTCTGAGGAAAGAGAGCAGAAACCAATAGTAATGAACTCACACAATCATCTTTGGTTTGGCAAGTGTCGCTGTTTGAGATTTGATCAACTGTAATGTTTATCCAGCTCTCCCCTTTCAAATCAAGGAAGGAAAAAATGAAAAAAATAAAAATGTTCTTTGTTTTTTAGTAAAGCAGAGATCACACCATGCTTGTTTTAAAGTGCTACCCACTCGGGACCCAACCTCTGTATTAGCCCTTCTGCATACAACATACCTTTGCACATAAAAGGGTTGCTTTTGGTCTTGTAATTGATTTAGTTTCATAGGTAAATATGACCTGGCATAACGTTTTGCAGATTGCAATTCTGACATGGTTTTTGGGTGGTACCAGCTTATTGGGTCTCTTAAAAAATATAAACCACCTCACTTCTGACTTACCTATCAGAGTGAAAATAGAATAATAGCCCCATTTACTTCTTCTTTCTCATGTTGGTGTTGTGAGTGCAACACCACACTTTCACCATGGCAGTTGTGGAAGGATTCCCATGAGAGATGGGAGACGGCTTTGCCTTCTCTCAGGAGGCTGATTTGGACACCAGTGTTCAGACCATCAAAGCAGATGCTTTGGAAAGAAACAAAATATAGGACATCCTTTTCTTGCTTCGTCTGTGGATGTGATAGTGTCCTTTCTCTCCACACTCCCCAGTCAGCACAAATAGAGCCTGGTCATAGCACGAGCTTCTGGACGTAGAGACAGGGAGTAAGGGGCTGGACTCAGCTACCAAAATGTAGCTATCTAGTGTTATTTCAGCTGCTCAAGGGATCAAAGGCAACCTCACATGTCTGGCAGGTATGACACCCAAGGCTGTCCTGGATGGACAGCTGGAAGGCAGAGTACCTCAGTGCAATCAAATGTCAGGTTTCAGACGCTGATCTCTGAATTTCACTCATGCAGTCACATTCCTCTCCAGCCTATGACGCTGTAGGCAAATGATTTTCCACCATTGATTCTTGTTCGAACATGCAGTGAACATGTTAAATTGGAAGATACAGATTTGTAGCAGAAGTGCTCCCCAAGACTAGATTTGTCACCTGAGCTGGTGGCCTTTCATCTTTTCCAGCTAGACAGGATGTCAGTTACTTCAACTAACTTCCTTTCTACTGTGTGGAAATGAAACGTTTCAATCTTAGATGGATAGAGCAGTGTTGAGAACTACAAAAAATGTAGTTACGGGGGTTTTATGCTGTAAGCGCTGTTGTTGTGTCAAGATTTACAAAATTAAGTTACTGATGTGGATAATTAAATGCTGCCTATATAAAAGTCCTACTTATAAGGGGTTGTACCCATTTCCTCAAGCCAAAAAGCCAAAGATTATTTTCAAAAAAAAAAAAAAAAAATGGAGAGGGAACACAATCAAAGCCCTAGCTAGTGGGAAGCTGAGGAAAAGTGAGGTAGATCCCCCTGGGTTTTGCCCTGGACCTCCCATACTCCAGCACCAGCTGAAGCTGCCCTCTCTTTCCTTCTCCACCTCCCCTTGTGAAAAAGCAGAGGAGCAGGGAAGCAGATGACCCTTTATCAGCTTGCACCCACAGCTCCCCGAGGACCCCAGAGGAAATCCTCTCTGGCAGCACCCCGCCATAAACAGTCTGTTTCAAACTGCCCTCTTCAGAAGTCATAGCACCAACTTGTTTTATTTAGACTCACAAGTAGCTGTCACTTCTTAGGCCATGGAGGTGAGCTGTGGCCTCAGGGATACTGCATTTGGCATTTGTTGTCCTARACAGCTGCCCTGTATCCCTTGCAGTAACCTGTACAGTATTCACTAGGGATTTTTACACAGCTACTTTACATTTTCTTATCACTGCTCCTTTATGGAAGCACCACACTCATACTGATGATCAGGGAAGGCACTCGGTCTCCTGACATTAGCCCTCTGTGTTTCTCCTCATTGTTTTCCAAAGCACAAGAACAGCGAAGCAGTCTCTGTGTCTCGACCTATAGACAGACTGCAGACTGTACAGCCAGGTCGTTTGTTGTTTATAAATAACCAAGTATCACTGGGCATAAAACTTCTCAGGGACTTTGGGCTCATGATGCAAACCTTTGCCAGGGCCAGTGATGTGAGCGTGATAGGGTGTGAAGCCCTCATAAATAAACAACGTTAAGCAGTGATTAGCAAATTCCTCACCATTGTTTATCTATGCACAGAACATGTCTTTTCTGTGTAGGAGAGTGCTGCAATCATCCCTAAACCTGTTTAGTTTTGGTTTCTTTATTCCGAACAGCTTCCAGGGTTGCACTGATGCCCAACACTGCCCGTTTGCAGGAGTGTGGGGCTGCTTCTTCTGCAGCCTGCCCCAAACATAACTCACAGCTCAGGCCTGCAGTATGGCAAGGATAGGCTGTGGCTGGGAGTGAAGAAAGCAAGACCTATGGTCTGACGATCAGTGGAAAGCTAAGTGAGCTACAATACCCTGTTCAGTAAGGAAATAAGGTGAGAACATATGTGGACAATCTGGCCCTGTGGTATGAACACTTCCATGTTTGCTTCATACACGTTTAGCACTGGGCTAAGGTCTCTTGGCCTCTGGGCTGAAACCCCCATCTTATGTCCAGATGTGTTGATGATGAGCAAACATAGGACAGTGTTCATGTAAGCAGGATTTCTCAGACTAATTCTGATCTTACTCCCTGCAGTGATTTGACTCCCCCTCCTCCATCCTTCACTACAGGGGAATTAAGCCTGAAATTAGATTGCGTCCTTGCAGGAGGAAGGCCAGTTTGGGGGAATGAGGACATGCAGGATCTTGTTTAGTAATTACATCTAGCAGATCAAAAATGTTGCTCTAAAGTAAACCTCTTTTGCAAGAGATAAATGTTATTATTAATAATAATTTAGACAGCGCAGTTACCATTTAATAACATAATTGTGCCCTTTGATGGAACCTTTTATCCAGGGATCTCAAAGGGTTMGTGGTAATGAAGTTGATGTTACTGAACTCCACAGACAGATGTAGAAACTGAGGCATGGAAAGGTTCTTAGTTCATCCTGTCAAATAGAGTGCAAGAGCCTGTAGCAGGCAGATAGCCCATAGCTCTTTTGCCTCTGCACGCTTTGCCTTTAGCCACAGGCTGGAGATCAGCAACTGTGTGGACTGTAAGTCAGAGGAAAGGCTTCACTCTCTACTCCTCACAGTGTCTGGGCTTTCAGATGCACACAGGATGTTGGATCATGCTCCTTTCTTATCAAGGAGGTTATAAAGGATTTCTGTGCCATAGATATGTCTTGAGCGGTGCAGCCACAGGTAAAGATATACAAGAAAATAAAACATTAACCTGAGTCTCATCTACAGGTAACTATTTCTTATTTATTGCACTATCACTGCTGCTCATTAAAATCACTCCTTGAAGCACCTCTGAAGAAGGCACTCCTACTCCCGGGGTAACCCTGCCCCTTCAGCTTACCTCTGGGGAGTGCTGAATGTCTTCTTTATTATAAATTGGTTTAACCCTAGATGATAACTATCATGTGTGATAAACAGCCATATGTCAATGTGGTCATTCTCTGCAAGAGACTAGGAAGGGAGTTAGCAAATAGTCCAAGCACATATTGAGTCAGATTTTGTTCCTGAACCACTAAAGAGGTCTGTTTCAGGTCAAAGCTGGGGTCACAGACAGGCCAGCCGAAATCAAGTTCCTGATGCAAAATCCCTTCATTCAGGGCATTGTCATCTCAGTTCCCCCTTCTTTTATGCCTTCTAGATGGATAGTGAAAACCAGCAGAAGCCATAGGAGAGGTCTGCCTTCTGAAGGTACTCAGCTCTTCTGGTCTGTTTCTACCTCCTTCCCTGCCACTGCACAAGACTAATCGGGAGGAATTTCATTCTCCTGCAGCAGCTATTTTTCAAGTGACCTCATGAAAAGCTATCGCAGTGCCAAAATAAACAATATATTCTGATGATCAGTATCATTACAGAGATCTAGAGTGAACTAGACTTTTTTGTTATTATTTTTCTCTCTTTTCCCTTTGTCAACCCCTCTCTAAGGCCGGCAAAGCAGTTGCCTTCCTGAAAGTGTTTGGGTCACCATGAGTCATGGGCGAACTCAGTGCCTGAGCTGCACTCCCCGGGGCTGATGGCAGGGCTGTCTGAGGAGGCAGAGGGCACTCCGCTTGCTCAGACACTGATGCTCTGTGGTCAGTTGTTACGGCATCCCCAAAATATTAAGCTGATGATGGCTTTCTCACTTGCTGGGGCTGAGACTCCTGCTGCTAGCATCCTTATCCTGAGTTTTCTCAGGATGTCAAATATAGACATCGCCTTAACATTTTACCAGGGTGTTACCCATACTCTTTGTCCAGCAAGTGTCATCTGCAGTCTCTAGAAGAGGTAAACAGGAGAAGTACCTTGGGGTATTTTTATGGCCTTTTGTGGAGAGGATGGGGCAACATCACTAGAAAGTAATGGGAAAAATCCAGCGACGAGACCTGGCAATTCTCAGATATTCCCTGGGGTGCTCCTGGATGCGAATGGGAGGTGTGCGGTGTGAACAAGGTTACCAAAAAACTGTATTTCTGCTTCCCTCCAAATTGCTGAGCCAGCAGAAGAACCAAGAGGGAAGAGGTGGAGGTAGGTTCTGAGGTTGAAGATTGACTAGCTCTCCCAGTCATTGACTGCACCAGGACTGAAAAAAAGACCCATCCACCTTGTATACTGCATCTGACAATGGCCAACAATGGATGCACAGGGAAGAGTATACATGGTAATACCCTAAATACCCCACATCCACTGCCTATTTGCAGCTCAGGTTCTTCATGACTCAGTTTGGTTCTTCTTCTTCTTCCGGGAACCTGTCCAAATGGCCGTGAGCACTCTGTGGTGGAAGAGSACTGGGGAAGGAATCTGTAATGGTTTGGGTAGAGACAGCATCATTACAGGCTAAAGCTTGCTGTTCCTAAGCACCTCTGGGAAGGGAGCAAATATTAGCTCTGGGGAAGTGGTTCCTGACAGGTGGAGGGTGGCAGTGCTATTAAAGGGAGGCAACCTGCCAAGTGTCATCCTTCAGAGCTGGGATGGAGAGCAAAGAGATAAAAATGTGAACTTCGTCAGAGCGTCAAACTGTTTTTACAGTGTCCTTCCATCACTCCCCTTCATAAAAAAAAGGGTGGAGAAAGAAAATAACAGCAGTCTGAGACTTAGTGTTGTGGGCGCTGACCAGAAATCAGAGGACAGTTTGTTCACGTCTGGCAGACTATGAAGATGTTTATTATCAGGCTTATCTGAACTTCACAGCAACCAGTTGCAGCAGCCTGCACGAGGGACTTCAGCAAGCCCAGTGCTTTACTACTTCTTTGTGTTCTGGAATTGCTTGCAGTATCCTAAATATTTATTTACTGTGTTTATAATATTTATGATTTTTTTTGTATGCGTTCATTGTTTTGGTACAAAACTATTTGATATCTTCTACTTGAATGTTGACCAGAAGTAATAAACAGCTAGTTATCAAGTTTTACATGCACTAGCCTAAAGGTTTAACTCTGCAAATTCTTCCCCAAATGTTCAGAAGACATGAATCTTTGGTCTCTGGCAAAAGGTTTCTGTTAAGTTCAGAAAAAAATGGAGTATTGTGTGTTACAGCCCCAGCATTACTTTTCTATCTATCACAGGCAGGCTTTAGCCAGGTTTGAAGCAGACTGTGGATTTTCACTTGCGCTGTGTTCCCCACAGCCTCAAAGTGAAGCCTCCAACAGTGTTGGTAGCCCGTGTTCAACATGTCAGCTTTGTCCTCAGAGAATGATTTTCAGAAAGCAACAAACAAGAAAATAAAACCAGGCAGTAGTTTGGCATGTTCCTATATTTGCTGCAACGAGTTTCTGCTCTGAAACTGCCTCCGGGGCCCATGCTGTTCCAGTTACTGCCATCACACAACACTTGCACAGCTTTGGTTTCACAACAGTCAGCAGGTGCAGTGACGTAGGGCGCACTACCCTGTCAGCAAATCACATTCAAATGAAGAGTTAGTCCTGGAGTCAAAAATAGAAATAAAAAAAACAAACAAAACCACCCCACCAACAGCGGGAAGGAATTTCTATGGCTCGTTTTGCTTCCTTTGAGCCAAATTGTGCTCACCACACTTAAGGCACAGCCCTATTACATTCCTGCTTACCATGCTCCTTGGGTAATTGCTTCATGTAGCAGCTTTCTTCATTTCCCTGACAGCTCTTTTACACTACAGTGAAGGGGCCTTCAGTGCTTGTAGGGCCGTTTTACTGTAATAAGACCACAACAAAAAGGTGGTACCTTTTTACTGGTGAAACCACCTTTTAGTGGTGAAAAAGATGATGCAGTGTCACAAATCTCTTTAGAAAGCAAAAACCAGTGAGTCCCAGGGACATTTCCTAGTGGTTTCACAAAGGACAGATACTCATTTTTTTTCCCCAGGGGAAGCACAAAGGTTGCCAAAGACCTGGGGAAGCRGAACAGGATCTCGGGTGCTGGGGCTGGCTGCCCGAGCCAGGGGCGCAGGGACTGGAGCAGCGGGTGCAGAGGAAGGGGAGCGCAGCTGGCTGCGGGGCGACCCTGTGTTCCCAGCTCTGCAAGGATGGAGACGGAGTCAGGAGAGGTCTGCTGCAGCAGAAACCATTCTTTTTCTGCTGTGCCTGGGTGTATCTGAATGACCTCCTACTGCTTGGCTCCCTCGGTTGGTAGGGGCTCTTGGATTCAGGCTTTCCTGGAGAATAACAAAGTATAAGAGCAGTGGGGCTTCCCAAGAGAAACAAAGCTGGAACAAATAAATAAGTAAAAGGAGGTTTATGTACATGTGAGGGAAACAGAGTTTGTTTCTAAAAGAGGGTCTTTAAAACCTTGATGATTTAATACAGTTAATTGCATAACAATGTCAAACAAGGTAACAAACTTTATCCTGGTGTCCACACGCCTGGAAGTGCTTTTTAATGGAGAATCTCTTCCAGAACATTTTGAACTTTCTCTCAGACAGGTGTTAGGGACACAGATATAGCGCTGAAGAGCCTGTCAGTGCTCAACAGTGACTACAGGTCCCTGACACACACATTGTACTCTTTACAGCTTCATGTTTAGTGTTCTCTGGGATTTACTGTCCGTGTTGGCTGAAAAGCTATACCTCAGACTGTATGTAACCTGTCTTACTGGGGTGAAGTCCTCCTTGCAATCACAAGTTCTTTGCACGAGATGCAAAACTTTTTGTTTTCCTTCTGTTTCTATATGACATCACTGTAAACATTAAGTTGAATAGCTGGGAAACGGAAATGTGTAGACTGCTTTATCTTTCTCTCTGTCTCTCCCTTTGTAATACTTTTATTTTTCTTTTTTCCTTTGCTTGACTGCTTTGAATTCCCTTTACTTTGGTCCTTGTCCTTAGAGACAGATGATGTATGGTTTTGTTCAGTGGATCAGCTGGCGCGAGAACCCTCTGGACCAAGTGCTGGTACCCTTGTTGGACTGGATGCACCACTRTGCTACATGCTGCCCTCGCTGCCAAGTGCACCATCTTAGTGCAGTGCTAATGAGTAAACCCATCATGCTAGGATTTGGAAATACATGGGAGAGCCACCCCAACACAATAACGTTGTGGCTTTTCGCTTCACCGATGAAGGGCCATGCAGTATGAAAGGCACAGCTTGTTGTTCAACTTGGCCTACAGACGTCGACCTTTACGTCTAGACAAGAAACAATGTTCAGGACAAGGTCTACAGCCCTCCTACGGTAGTTTGCAGTGTTGGGGCTCTTTAGCAATTTTAGTAGCAACACCATCGCTGACTTGTTATCCCTTATTCTCCCCACAACTGTTGTTTCCTTTTCTCTTTCCTCCTGTAGTTTTGACTTTTTCTTTTTATGTCAATAATCTTACAGCAGTGAGGACAATGAGACCCACTGTTTCATGCCAATAGTTTGTATAAAGAGAACGATAGCTACTGAAGATGTGCAGGCCAAGCAAAGCTCTCAGAACCTCTCCAGCAGAAGCAATGATCTTGTAGATTCTTGTATCCGAGGGAAAAGAAGGGCTCTTCTCTGGGGTGATTTCTAATCAGTTATTTCCTATTTCTGTCACTACTAGAGGCAGCAGGGGAATGAAAGCAGCCAAATACGTTGTAACAAATTGAAGCAGGGCTGTCTTGGTGCTGGCAAGAAGAACTGGAGAGAAAAATTCCTGTCTATGTGAATTTGCTCCTGGCTCAAGCCCTATTCAGCAAAGAACTGATGCATGCGTGTGTTCCTGTTCCTGCTCTRCAATGCCAGCTGCAGGTAAGCTATTGCATAATGGAGTGCTAGGTGCTGCACAAAAAGACATCAGCCCTGAAATGGGTAAAATTAGCTTACCTGGTTTTGCATCTGTGAAACTAATAGGATGGTAACTTTCTAGTTCATGGAGATGTTAGGGAGGTAGGGGCACACGGGCTTCAAACAGCTGCGTATATGTGTCATGGCATAAGGAAAGATTTGGTGGTGCCTGAGTGTGAGGATGCAGATTCCAGTTCTCACTGCAGTATGTTAGCATTTCCTGGATGGCCAGAAGACTGGACAAGGTTTGATTCCTTGTGAAATAAGACAACTAGTTTTTTTGTCCCTAATTCTCAATCTGTATAAGTAGGGTAACCATGCTGCAATCTTTGGTCAATCACATATGTATGATTATGAGAGTGTGTGCATGTGATATGTTTTACTAACAGACCAAAGTCTGGCAGGTTTTTATTTTTAATGGAGATGAGACTTCTGGGGTCAGATGTACCAAATATGAAAACTTGAACTCTCACAAACGAGTTCAGATACTAATTTTTTCCTGTACCTAGCTAATTGAAGGCTCTTGCTAGGCAGGCTTCTTTTATGACAATGGGTGCAATTAAGGTGTTGCAATGTTCCCAGCTGTGTGCTCATGATCCAGCTTTTATAAAACCAGGATAATGAGCTTGGCAGTGGATTTTCAGTATACTGTTAAAAGGTTGCAAAAGAGTTGCATAAATGAAGGTGATAAAATGACACACACTCTTATGCACTCTGAGGCTTACTCTTGTCCCTTTGAACTAATTATGACTCAGGCCCTTAATGGACCACATACATTTTGGCTGCAAATATGTTATTCTTGCAGCGTGCATGCGTATAAATTTGTGGAAAGGCATTTACTTCAGCAAGCACCACCAGAGGAGGAGCTTTAGTGTCTGGTGTGTCAATCTAACTGAAGCCAAAGGAGTCTCAACCTGATTCTGAGATCTCTTTGGGGCTGTGCAAGTTGGTAGATAATGCATGTTATCTAATGCAAAGCTAGGAGCCCTAACATGTGCATTCCCACAGATGACGGGCCAATTCTTCAACTGTGGCAACTTCAGCATAGTGCCACTGCTGCTGATTATATTATCCAAAATCTCAGTTTTGCATTTTGTTTGTACCAAAAAATGTGAGGTACTCTTTTATCTGGTTTTCAAATGTTTTAAGTCAATGATTAATTTTTAAGCTTCAATTATTTATTTATAAATAAAAGACATGGTTATTTATTTCATACTTCCGTTTACGTTTCATAATCAATCTCTTTAATAGCGGTCCCAACTCCAGTTTCATTTTACTTTGCTGGAATGAAAGTGGCTGTACACACACCACACTTACATACAGGTATTGTATTGTGTTGAAAAGATGGAAGTCAGTACAGCGATCTCTCGTTGACCTCACTGAGGCCAGGATCAGCTGTAAAGCTCAGTCAAATAATTGTTAAAATTCTATAATGAAGGTTGTTATGTGACTCCTCTGTGTTTTTGCCTCTGCCTTCTCTGTTTTCTTAGCACCACAGCCTGCAGGCAGGCTGACAGGGTTGCAGTTTGTGGCTGTTATTCACAGGGACTCCAGGATTTGGGATTTCAGTGGTAATTACAATGATTGCTATTCCCAGCTCAATCCCCGAAAGTGTGAAGTGGCATCTCAGAAGAGTTCCCCAACTTGTGAAGCTGTCATGCTCATTTGTCTAAGAAAGGCAGTTGCAAGCCAAAAGCAATCATTGAAATATTAAGGACCAGAAATTGTCTGTAAGCACCTGAGTCATCATAAGCCGAGATTTTATTTACCTTCACCAATCAAGGCACCATCATGCAATCTTTCAGTTGGTAGGAGAATATTTCATGTCAAAAATTTCATGTGAGGAAAGGAAACAAGGTACTTCCCACTGTAAGTGGAGAAATAAAGAATGGAAGTCAAGCTCACAGAGCTCCAAAGGGCCAGGGRTCTTGCTAAGCTCTGTCCTTTAGAGGCAGTTCTCAAATTCAGTATCTTACTGCCTACCAAAATCACTGGCTTTTGTGTCTCACTTTTCCCTGAAATGTCTGCAAAATGTTTGAGTACAGGAATAATTTCACACATTGCTAAGGTGCAGCTGGAATGAAAGGTTTTGGGGTCTTCCCACATGGATATCAACTCTTTGGATATTTTTCTGCCTGTCATCTTTCACCTCTTTTCAGAATAGACTGCAGAATGCATTTGTATGTTTCTCTCAGTAGAAATTTCAATAGCAAACTATTTTGTTGAAGTTATGGGTAGATTTTCAGTGGTTATAAATTGCTCTTCATTCAGATYATTGGTACAATCGCCATAAGGCAATTTATGCCAGCTGAAGATCTGYGGTTTGGTCTATGAGACCACGATTTTCCTTAGTCATCTGATCCAGGACATGCAAGTGGAAACCTCTCTTTACAATAAAAGGATACTTGAGAGTCTTGTCCTCTCATCAGCAAAATACTTAGTACAAGCTTAACTTAATATTTGTGATCACTGTGCTGTGCTGAATCAGTTCCTTCCTTCTTCTTTCAGCCCATCTCTCTCTTTGAAATGCAAACACTATCAGAGATTAAACTGCAGTAAGGCAGATAGGCTTGTAAGATTTATTCAGCACAAATCATTGCAGTATTTGCCCTGATCTGGAGTTAATTTGGCTCCTCCAGTTGCAAAGCAATGTTAATTTCCAGCAATCCCTGCATTTTCCAGTTCTACTGGCAGCAGCTGCTCTGTGCTCCTGCATTGTCGTGTCAGGCATGATACAGTTTACAGGATGAGGATGCTGTTTATCACAGCAGGAAGATAGGTTTCCACAAAACCACTCTGCAGAACCCTAATGCAGGGACAATTAGATGAGTCAAGTGGAGATCTGACCACACCTTTCTSAACCAGGTCACCACACGTGTTTCAGTTAATTTGAGACTGTGAAGAATGAAGATTAAATGTAAGCTCCACAGCTAGTGCATATTACTTCCAGCAGACTCATTCTTCAAGGAGGAATGGTTCAGGCAAAGGTCTGCATGACCCAGAAAGGAATTTGATTAACATTTTCCAAAATTTCCCAATCTTTCTTGTCCCTTATGCTTTCCTGAAGTTCTGACCTTTTACTGATAATTGGTTCTTTTCACCCTTTATTTTGTTCTTCATTCTGTGCCTCAGCAAAGTCCGTGTGAAAGCGAATTATTAAACTTTGCCATGATCAGTGAAAAGATGTGTTGTGCTAAATTATCAAGATGCAATACTGTGTCATTTTTGTAGCCATCATTAAATTTGATCATCAGCTATCCAATATTCCCAGAAGATTACACATCGCCTTGTAGGGGAAAACACAAACAACCCCCCATTTCTCTCCCACACATACAAAGCTCAGTTAATTCAAGTAAGTTTCTTCATATAATCAGCCCTGAAGGATGGCAGTTGTGTGTACAGCCAATATTGCATCTTGCAAAGCACTGTTATGGAAAACCAAGACAGCATAGTTCTGGTTAATTCAGTAAATCCTAGTTTAATTTCACAACCACCTGTTTTGTTAATCTTAATTCATCTCCCTTTCTTTCTGTTTGGATGTGTATCTTGTTGCACATACTACAATGAAACAATTAGAAGAAATGGACTTACACTCAGGAAGAACAAGCACTGGTATGCTAGATATTCCTAACATACTGGCCAAGTAAAATACAGTTTAACTTTGTTAGGACTCTAGACAGGCGCAAGCCAGGAACTGCTCTAAATGAAATGTTCATTGCTCCCTATATAGCTGTGTAAGAAATATGCGCAAGCAACAAATATCTGTCACACTCATGTGTAGTGATTTAGATATGTGATGTTGCGGCTACAGTGCTTGGGATTTCCAGTCTCTCTGGTAAAAAAACGAATAATACTCTTGAAAATGAAGGGGGGTGTTTTTGCATTGACTTTAGCAAAGACAAACCTGGTGCGAGGACTTTTTTAGTGTAATATAAAGCTTCTGCCTTTTTTGCCTCACAGCTTTGAAAGAGAGAGGAGACCAGTGGTTGTCAGATGACAGCCAAGAGTTTTCATTTTGTAGCTGGACGGAGAAATATGGGAATATTTTACTCTGGTGTCTCCAAATCTGTTGGATTTGCCCTGACTTCCATTTCCTTCTTATGCTTGTATGCCTACTGACACATTCAAATCAACACTTGAAGGAGCCTGGCATAACAAAGCCTTTAATTTCAAAAATGAAACAAAGACAACAGGACCTGGAGACACTGGGACATTCTAGGAAAATTCTTTGTGAGTCCTCATTACAGCTAAGTAAGGTAGTATGAATACTATAGCAAACAGCTTCGGACTTTTCCAAACCTGTACCAAGTTCCTTTCAGAAGGTTCATTAATGACCCGATTTGTATTTTTGACAAAATCATGCTAACAGAGAAAGATAATTTTTACTTGTGGCAGAAATACGAATTTGAAAGTTTGAAGGACTTCTTTCTTCAGTATCTTGATCTGAGAAACTAAACATGTTTTGACGCAATACTGGCAAACAAGATGTTCCATTCCAAATCAGCATTTCAAAAAGTCACAAATATTTTCTTGTTTCCTTTTTTTTTTTTCCTAAATGAAATGCTTGCCTTGTTTTGGAAGTAGCTGATTTTCAGTGCTTCCTCTGGAATATTTCAGGTGTCTTCCCTTTTTCTTTTTTCTTTCTGATTCCTCTCAAAGCTTTCGGTCTAGTTTGAGAACAGTTTAGCCCCTCGGTGACATTGTTGTGAGAAGCATGGGTGGCTGAATTTCATTTCAGGGTGAGTGTCCTCACTAGCACCTGACTGACTCAACCTGTGCTCTCAGTGCACACTAAACTCACCAGCTGTGTTTTATTGTTTTGCAATAAAGGAAGGGCTATGGCTATTTCTAGAAGGCAAGGAAATCCCTTTCAAGCTAATTAAAACGGTGGTGTTGGTACACGCCCAGTATCACTAGCACTTTTACCGATTGGACCACAATCTTGTGGCTTGTACTGTAAAACTTAAGAAACCAGGGCAAGTTCCTCTCCACTGGTTTGCCTTCTTCCTTCATGCAGTGGTGCCTGCAACCCTGACCTAGACCTCTTCACTCTACCCAGGTCTCTGCCAGTGCAGGTGGGGCTGAATGTTTCTATCCCATGTGGAAAATCCCTGCCTACAACGCTGGCTGCTTTCCAGATGCCAGAGGATACGTGGCCATGCTTTCACAGTCAGATCCCAGCGCCCAGTCAAGGACGTGTTTGCTTCTCTCCGATGAAGGAGGAATGTTTTGGATTTTTTTCTATCACACATAGTAGTCTGTCTCCTTGGTTTAATCAAAAAACAAGAAAGCTGTTTTATGCCAACAGATGTCTGGGGGGATGGCAGAAAAGCAGGCAAAAGTACAGTTACGCCTCTGCCTAGTCACCTGCCAGCCCCCAACAATTTGTGCTTCAGGATTTTCCAACTCAGAGATCGTGCCTGTGTGTTACAAGCCCCGAACTGGTTTCTCTCCTAGGAATATGCTCCCTCACCGAGCTTCTGGCAGGGAGTTGGCAATTTAATGAGGTATTAGTGAGGAGTAGTCACCTCCCTCTGTGACTGCCCACCCTGGAGGCTTCAGTTTATGCCCCTCCTGCTGTGGAGGGGTCCTACCTTAACTGTCTTCATAGAAATACCTTTCATAACCTCAAGATCATGAGTGGTCAAGGGGTGGCACAAGCCTCACAGTCACTTTAGTCACTTATTACATGAAGGAGTACAAGTAACTACAGCATTATTCCAGATAAGGTCCTCTGTAACAAATACCAACACAGATATTGCTAAATACATACAACCAGTCTGTGCTGGTCTACCACCTTCAATGGACCAAAAAGTCCATGGACAATATAAGGAATCAAGGGAATGAAAGCAGGGTACGCAGATAAAACATCTGATCAGCACAGCCTGTTGCAATCTCTGCAGCTGTTTCCTTCTTTCTTTCTTTCTTTTTTCTTTCTTTTTTCTTTCTTTCTTTTTTCTTTCTTTCTTTTTCTTTCCTTCTTTCTTTCTTTCTTTCTTTCTTTCTTTCTTTCTTTCTTTCTTTCTTTCTTTCTTTCTTTCTTTCTTTCTTTCTTTCTTTCTTTCTTTCTCTTTCTTTCTTTCTTTCTTTCTTTCTTTCT
>JASVER010000098.1:3345177-3459841 GCA_030449065.1 Oceanodroma leucorhoa
TCCTTTCTTCCTTTCTTCCTTTCCTTTGTAATTTTCAGCACAGCCCTTTGCCGTTTATCACTTGAAGTTTGTTTCTGCCAAAAGCTTTTTTTTTTTTTAGTTGTAAATAGTATTTTAGTTGGACTTTGCAGGAGGCCATTTTGCAAAAAATTTTAGGGTATGTATTCTGACTCTTGCTTTCTATGTCCTACTATGTAGAAGAGGCAGAAAAATAAAAATGAAAGGGAATTTTCTTCAGTGGGGTGTTTAGAACAAGAAACTAAATCAGCAACTTCGAATTGCCCCTAACAAGAATTCCTCCATCTCCCATTRTTTATACAGTGAGATGACATCCTAGTGGCAGCTGTGCCTACTTGGTAGGAATACCTTCCCCTCCCCATCCCTTCATTATAACTCAGAATGTCATTTTTGTTTCAGGTTTTACACAACGTTCTCCAATTTTGTCTTTTTTTCCTTTCTTCTTCTATACCTACTGAGGAACTCTAAGGGCTCCTCTCGCCATATTTTCATTTATTCTGATTTATTCACTTTCTTATTTTCATCTCTGCAGCGTTTCCAGAACCTAGCAAGTTTTGAGATCACACAATGGAAAATTTCTGAAAGAAAGGAATGACCCCAAAAAGCTGAGAACTTCAGCTGTTTTTACTTCATTGCGAAGTGACATATGCCTTGTCAACACCCCAGCCAGGAAACATGGTAGTGAAGGAAGATTAAAGAGGGGAAGGATGGGCAAGCAGAGCAGAGCTACTTATTATCTGAGCATCCAGTCCCTCTCCCACACTTGACTAAATGAAACCTTTGATACATTTGGGGGTTTGATCTACATTAAAATGGACCGAGTGGTRAAATGGAAGGGTTGTGAGTGCAGTGGTAGTCCATTTGCCTGTCCAAATTTCCTGCCTTGCTTGGTTTAATCAGGAGGGAGGCCGTGGAAGAGGTGAGCAGAAGAGGGAAGAAACCCAGTGAGCTATGGAGGAGATGGAGCAATGGCCAGAGAGCAGAGGGAGAGGCAGATGCAGGGGCGTGGAGGTAAGGCTCAGAGAGAGGGACCGTGGGGAGGGAGCTCCTTCAAGTCAAGCCAAGCATCACCTGGTCAAAGCTGTGGTCAACGCCAGTGATCACAAGCTTCCACCTCCTCTTTACATTTGCCGCTGAAGGCAGCCAGAGGCTGGGCTGCAATGCACAGCCCGTGCCTTGCTGGAGCTGCCCTCACGGGTGGGCCATCTTGGCAGGGACTCACGAGGCAGCCGGTGCCTCCCAGCCAGGGCCTCCGCTCTACTTGCTCGCTCACCTGGGCTGCAGGAAGGGGCTCAAGGACTCCCTTCCTCCTCCYGCATCCCCTGAGCCTCCTGCCTTTGTCTCTTTTTTTCCCTCTTCATTTTTAATACATAACTTTTTTAATTGCAGGTTTCTTAGAGTTGAGTAAAAATCATGAAAAATGTAAACCTTTTTGTCTTTGTCTTTCCTCTCCTCCTGACCTTTGGCTTCTTAACGGTTAGGCTGTATTTTTGTAACCTTCCAACCAACATTTACACTGATCCATTTTCAGTGTCTGAGATTTTAAATATAATTGATTTTCCAGCTAAAACTGGATTATTAATTTTCATGATACACTGAAGTTCAGAGAAAATTCACCCAGCAGATGAACTTGAGGTGTACCCACAAGCGCCTTTCCAAGTCACCAGGACTGAAGTGGGTTCTTACACTGCAGGACTCATTTTACACAGCAGTGTCTCCACGTCATTACATCTTCATTGTACCACGTATTGTAAAATACAGGGGAAATAAAAGACCATCCCTATGCAAAAATATTTTACAGACTACTTAAACGGTGTGTACAGCAGGTCTGAAGTTAACACTGCTTGTAAAACACACAGCTGTGAGCGAGATAAAGCCTGTTAGACCTATTCACAATGGCATTCTGTTCTGTTTTGTTCTTTGCACAAAATACCTTCCCCGCAGGTCACTGCACGACAGTTCATCTCACAGTGAATATTCCTGCACAGTGGTTATGGCTCATAAGCCAGCTTGGATCTGTATCCCACAGGAGGGAATGTTTTTCATTGTTTTCTGCACTGCTTTTCTGCTCTTGATTGGAACAAGCTGCTGTCCCTAGGGCAATCCTTGGGCCACTGCCCATCTCTGTGAGTGATGTCAACACATTTTTGAATGTGTGGCTATTAGCACTCTTTCCAAACAGGTTTCAAAAAAACCTCCTCGCACTATATTGTGATTTGTTTGGTAGATGTTCCCTCTCCCTTGCCCCCCTTGCTATTGGACAGAGTGACTGAATTTTTTTATAATTTAAACAAGAAAACTATGTAAATTATTGCTTGCTGACCCCAATTAAGGTTTACAGCTGCTTGGAAGACCAGACAGTGCACTCCCTTCTCCTTAGTCAATAGCAACAAGTAGATGAAGATTTGAACGAAAGTCTAGTTTTCCACTTCAAATGAAGGGTGGGTCTGGGTGGAGGGAGGCAGGAGAGATGTATACGCTACTCCTCCTTGTGCTAGCGCAAGTCCAAGGTACTGCTGGAGTTGAGGGGCTGCAAACATCGTCTTGGGAATTAAGTCATTGAATGAAGAAAGAAGAATAGTTTGGCCCACTCTATGGGAAGACTGAGGAGACTGGAAKTCAGGCTTTCGTTCATGTTTAAAGTGATCCTTTGAACCACTTGTTGATTTGCTGAGCTTTTACCCAGGGATAAGGCAGCAACCTCCTCCACTTTGGAAAGTGGCCAGAAAGACAGCGTGATGCCCTGTGGGTGTGCACAGGATGGCGTCTTCCCTCCGCTAACGGGGCTCCTCCTCCGAGGCAGCTGGAGTGAGCGGAGGACACCGCACTCYGGTAAGCACCGCGCGGCTGCGGTGCATCAGCACTGGCTGCGGTGGAGGAGCAGCTCCTGGCACCCCTGAAAAGTCAGGGYGCAGGGCAGGGTGAGAAAGGTGGTGGAAGAAATCTCAAGCTAGGACTGCCTGCCGCTGAATCCTTCTGGGGACTGCATGACATGAGCCACCCCTGCTACCAGCAGAAGCCCTTCAAGGGACAACTTTTGCATTATTTGCTGTGATTGGCCTGCTGGGGCTGGGGAGGCTTAATCAAGATTAAGCAACCTGCTTTAGAGTTGAAGGTGTGTAAGTATAAAGTCAACTGTCACACTCTACTATATTCTCCTGTTCCGTGTATGTGAATTGGGGAATAAATCCACCTCTGTACTGTGATTTACAGTTCCAAGTAGAGCTACAAGAGCCAGTTCAGACAGTCCTGCTTCCAAGGTTGTCACATACCCCACATTCTCACCTACTCGGTCCTGTACATATTCATGCATGGACATCTCTATTTGTGTATATACACTTAATTATGTAATGATATAAAATTCTGAAAGCTTTGGCAGTAAACCTCATAATTCTGCAGTAGCTGGATGATATTCTGTCACTCTTTAGGAATTTCTGTTGGTGATAGCAGTCATATATGCATTTTTACAGCACTTTATAAACAAGATTTTAAGAATCACTTAGCTGGGCATCTGTTTGCTTAGGATGTAAGGTACATTTGGAAATGTGATCCCAAAGCACTGAACAATTCTCTAGTCATGAGTGCTTACTGTAAAATAAATGGGTTAGGGTATGCACATTGCAGTTCCAAGAAGATAGGGCTAGGGCCCTATCTTAACGTCTTGACATTAAACTATTTCAGATAAAAATAGCAGCAAAAGTTTGGAGCAGAGACTACAGTAGCCCAAGTTCTGAAATTTGTGCTTTCATGGTGTTGTGCTTTTACCTATCTATCTGAGCTAGTCTGGTAAAAACTTGCCTTAGGTGTGTTTATGCACACACCAATCTTGCCTTCTGGTGACAGTGGAGAGGAAGCCTCTGAAATGATTTTAAACGTTTTGGAGGAATGCTTTGCAAATGAGGAAAATAAGTGTTTAGCTGAAGTGAGGTTTGAACTCTGACTAGCTTACTTCTCTGCATGTACCACCAGACCACCATGAACATCACCATATCTGACTGCCCCTTGCTAGCAATGGCAGGTCTCCCACAGGGGAGGTTACGGTATGCAGTTGGAAGAAGAATGAATATTGTTAGGGAAAAGGACAAAGAAAATGAAAGAACCCATAAATTAGGCACACGTTGCCTTTTGAAATGGTTGGCAAGTTAAGGAATCATAAATTACAAACAATCCTAGATAGATTAATTTATACTTGTTAGCATTCTCAGATGTGTAACTGACAGAGAGCAGCTGTCCAGCTGCTCCACTCCTATGAACCTTTCAGCTAATTCCAGAGTCTGAGTGCAAAACAAGGAACCATGTATCTTCTGCTAACAAAAGCTCTGCTGCTTTGAGTACTCTGACCATGTATCAAATGGCGGTGTTCCCTGAAATGTCTTTGCACAACAAAATGGAGATACGAGTAAGGTTTGAGTAAAAACACTCGTGTTTTAGTTTTAATCAAGCTGGCACAGGTAAAATAACTGCCAGTATAAGTTTTGGTGTTAACCAACAACCAGTCCCAAACAGGAGCCCACAGGGAGATTAATAGTCATCTTGTCAACAGATTGTCACTGTCACATCTAGTAATAGTGGCTAAAAGAAAACTCAGCTAGGTCTGCCTGTCTGTGACATGGTGAGGCTGTCGTGTTSTTGTGTTATTATATTGCTGGTGTGGCAGCATTTTTCCAAGCATAAATGGAGTGATGTCCACCTGGCAAACCAATGTGTAAGCCCTCATGTTCTCACATGACRAAATGATGAAGTGAGATGGTGGGAATGGCCATTCTTTTCACGACTAACAGTAATCTATCTATCTGCCCATCTGCCTATCTATTATTTCACATAAAAGGATGGGAGAATGCACTGTAAGATAAAGTATGGCAGAGGGTTTACACATTTTTATACCCTCTTGCAACCTTTTAACTTGAAACTTAATTTCCTGTAAAATTACTCAGTCATTCAGATGATACTTTTCATGCCATTATTATAGTAGATTTGTCCAAAGCAGCTATGTCTCTATCTGCACATATATCATGAAGAATTAGGAACAGGTTAAAGTTAGCCATAAATGTGACTGGCAAAAATAATGTTGTAAGATATTATGTTTCATTTTATGGAACTTTTTCAGGAAACTGTGTAAGAAAATAAGAATTGAATGTAGGCTTCGGCTGAGATAGCACCTGGCTTTTTGGAGGGAAATTAATGTCTAAAATGCATTTTTGTTTCTATTTATTTTGGTTAACATTTATTCTAAGTTATTATCATTCATTAATTTCGCAACTTGTACCATGGTGCTTAGCGAGTTGCCTTCTCACAGGTTCCAATTCCAGAGACGGCAAAGATACAAAAATAAAACCTTGGCTATGCATTGTGCATACGTAGAGGATTCTGTTTCAGAAGACAGCAGGAGGTGTATGGTTTTGCAACTTCCCTTATCTCTGATAGAGCAAGATTACATAAATCTGTCACCRTGCCTGCTATTTTTGCAGTTTTCCAGGTTGTTTTCCATCCTTCTACTGAAGTAAAGTACATTCAGCTGTCCAAAGTATATGGGATGAACCTTTGCACTGGACTTAATTATTTTTTCCTGTATTTCAGTACAGGTATTGCTTTTTGCCATGTAGAGCTTTCAACATTGTCTTCAGTTTGCTCAGAGCTGCATAAAAATTATTCATTAACATTTCACATAACTCAAAGTGACACCTGAACTTTTTAAAAGAGACCTAAAGTTTTGTACTGATAAAGCAAAGATTCATTTCTAAAGAAACTCCTAAGGACATCTTGATATCTGGCAGTGTCTTTCTGTTATTTGATATTCCTTTTACTTCCTTGCTATCAATTTAATTGTTAGTACGTGCTGTCTTTAAATTTTCTTTTGCATCTGTAAATCTTAGCTATATTACATGTGGAAGATTAAATTTTTTTTAATAGTATGCAAAGAACTATTTCTACATGAAGAATGTATTAAGAAAGGTTTTGCACAGATTTCCCTGTAGGTGTTGTCATGTTTGAGGAGGAGTTTAAGTTAGAAGCCTTCTTTAATTTCATTGTTAGAGTCTTTTGGATAAAAGGGAAAGGAAGGGATAGTGCTCTCCCACTTATTGTAGGTACATTAATACATTTTTGTTTTGCATGGTTTTAAGTACATTTGGGAACTGACTAATAGCTTTAGAGGATTGGTATAATCCTCAGTTTTAAATGATGTTAGAGGAATGGACTAAAAAATATGTGGATTAGTGCAGGCAATGAAGACAAACTTGAATTAGATTTAGTGAATTTTATATAAAGTTTTTCCAGGGCAACTTGTATCCTTCCAAAAAACTATTTAGTGAAAGGTTTAATGTTGAAGCATTACAAGGGATACACACCTCTGATTTGAGGCACATATTTTACCCTTACTGATTTCATGCACAAAAATTATTATGAGTCCATTAATTTTTGGAAGTCCTTCCAGTTCTAGAGTTTCATCAACTTTTACAGAAAAAGGATGACTTTGTAAACAATCCACTATTTCTCTTGGATAGTGCTCAAATACTTCATATAGTCTTTGAAAAATAGGGCTGGAAAGGACTTCTAGATGTAAAGTAGTCCAACCCCTACGCCAAAGTAAAATCATCTATAACTGTGTCATTTCAGAARGATATTTGTTTAATCTGGTTTTTAAGATCTCAAGGGATGGAGATTGCATACATTACCTAGGAGATGCATTTTCCTTGTTTCCTGAAAGAAGATCCTCATATATGCTTTCTCGTAACTCCCTCTTTTAATTTCTCTCTTCAGGCTAAGCAATGCCAGCTTTTGAATCTTTCCCTGTAGGTTTAGTTTTCTGATTGTTTTTCATTCCCATTGCCCTGCATTTTTAACAATTAGTATACATATTTCTTGAAACACATACCGGTTAGGTATGTGGTGGTTAAAACAGAGGGAATGTTACTTTCCATGCCTTGTGGGACAAAGTTGCATTCAAACCTTTCAGGGCTTTTTTTCCCCCAAAGCTGTGACATTACTGGTTTGTGTTCAGCTTTTGAAGCCACCCAACCCTGGCCTGTAGCTGAAGAACTGCTGCTGTGCCAGTTGCTCCCCATCTTGCACCTCTGATTACCCCTGCCTACGGAAAGAATATTGCCCTTCATTAAGCTTAAACCATTTTCAGAACTTTTTCTATGCTTTTTTCAGGRTTGTT
Source organism: Oceanodroma leucorhoa (assembly GCA_030449065.1). Classification (NCBI taxonomy): domain Eukaryota; kingdom Metazoa; phylum Chordata; class Aves; order Procellariiformes; genus Oceanodroma; species Oceanodroma leucorhoa. The sequence goes on from JASVER010000098.1 coordinate 3,352,358, forward strand.
TCAGTTCCTCCCTGCTTTGTCACCTACAGATTTTATAAACATACTTCATATTCTTCTATCCTAGCTGTTTCTGAAGACATTGGACAGGACCAAGAATAAAGTGGACACTTAAAGAATGTTTTCTCCTCCTTCCTCTCATTTGGCAATGAACTGTGCCTAATGACTTTCTAAGTGCTTTTTCCAACCAGTTTTGTCCCCATTTCACAGTTCATGTTCCTGTGCTGGGGAATGTAAAAAATAACACATGAAACTGTGTCAGAAGCCTTCTCTGGATACAAGACACTTCATAACTATTATTTCTCCTCAATACATCAAAGTCATTATTTTATCATCAAAAGAAATTTGATTATCTACAACGATTTCTTCTTGACAAACCCATGTTTGTTATTTACTGATTTCCTTGGTTTCTTCCAGGCACTTATATGTAACTTCATTATTTGTTCCCAATTTTTTTTGGAAATTGAAGTTAAACCTCGTGGGCCTTGCATCCAAGTAAGTTCTCATTTCCCTCCTGACAGTATTTTGAGATGAGATTTATCTGTTCAACCTCCAGTCCTTTTGCCTTTGTTTTGATAGAGAAGAAACCAAGGAATRCAGACTAGGAAGCTCTTGCACCCTGAGTGAGGTGATCATAAGAACCTGGAAGGCAGTATGGACCAAGCACTTCAGATATATACAGTTTAAGAGCCTGAAATTGCTTCAACCAAACGTTTGTGCTACCGGGCTGAACAGCACCAGAGGTTGTACCTGGGTGGTGGAACAATGTTATTCGTACAGTTTAACTGTGTGACCAGTTCTGTCCGTATTTTTAGTCTSGACCAACTCCCAAAACATTTCCAGACATGCTTACAGAGTTACCCCAAGCCAATCGGCAGCTTCCAGGTGGTTGCCCTGTTTTGGAGACATAAGAGTTTAATATTATACTTGTGGTCAAATGACATGAGATAATCCAGAAARTAAGCTATTGCACTTTCTAGTTTTCTTGTATAGAAATAGACTTCTGTCTTGGAGTGAAATTTATTAGCCCAGTCTGTCTGAGGCCTTTCCATACCAAAGATCTTAACTCCTGGTGCTGATATGGTGTTAGGCAGCTGCTCATATCTGATCTTTAATGAAGCATTATGCAAGAAAGGTATTAATTAAACATTTCAGTCTCTTCCTGATCTGTAAAATTTGAAACCAGTTCCTTTTTATTGGGTAGAAACACAACTAGAAGAGCTTCCCTCCAGGTGCTTTCTCTGCATCAAAAATAAAACAAAAATACCAACAATTTTTGAAGACTTGAACTGCCTTGCCACAAGAACATATTTTTGGTGGTAAATGTGCACATGTGCTAGGTAAGGAAGTAGGTGACTTGTACATGGATAAACAGGATGTTGTTTTAGCACACAGTATGTGCTAAATAACATGGGAAGCTAGCTGCAAGCTTTACTTTTAGAAACATGCAGCCTAAAAATGTTTCCAGTGTGGTTTGTGATTTTTTTTYCCCTACAGAGCACTTATTTGATGCAATTCATATTTCAAGTGCTCTGAAATTCCATTTGCTTTGATCTAGTTCAGTGCAACAATATTTGTACCTTGAAATCTTAACATTCTCACCCTTGCCTTTTTCCTTCACATTTTTGTTCCAACCTTTTTATAGCCTGTTCAGTCCTTTTCAACATTTCTTGCCTTAATGACCCATCCTTACAAACTAACACCATATTTTTGATTGTCATTCCATCATGTTCCATCTGGACTGACGTTATGCTGTTCCCTGCTGACCAATTTAATAGCACAGTGTTGCAATAAAACCAAAATACTAAATGCAAACCATCAAGAACATAAATACCCACTGAAAGAAAAATATGAAAAGTAAAAAATACAGATCCAATAAAGAACACGGAGTATATCTACCTCTGTCTCTCTCTCTTTCATTGAAAATTCAAAATGATCAACCTTAATTATTTTTGTTCAATTTTTTTATTCCATATTCAATTATTTTTATTCAATAAATGTTACTGAAATTAAATAGGAATGGTTAATATCATGAAGTGAAACATTCATGGATAAACATTTAGTGTCTATGTGTGTGTGTGTGTGTGTGTGTGTGTTAATTATTTGTGTCCCAAACTGCTAAAATAAAACAAAAGCATCACTGCAACAGTAATTTTCCCCTGACTCGAGATGTGGTAACAGACTTTTCTGATCCACCTGAAAAGAAAGAACGAAGAGATGGAGTTGACTTAATGGCCAAGCACAAGAAGATAAAGTTCACCCACTCTACTACAGGCACTGGTATAACAAATGGAGACTTTCGTAGGTAAAGGACATGGTAAACGTCATTGGACCAGCCAGACCTTTCTACACTTAGCAGTTTATTTCTGTGTTTGAGAAATGACATTTCTGAGATGGACTAAATAATCACCTTATGCCCAAGTGAAGAGAACTGTCTTTCTCAGTTTGAGCGAAACACGGTAGCTAAAAACAAATTTCTGTGCACGTTCTAATGAAGATCCCTCACACATGTACCACAGATATGGCTTTCATGAAAATCCCTGGCAAAATTGGATTCCCTAAATGAAGTGTCCAAGTCCAGTTGTTTGATGTCTGTGTGGGTAATCAGCAGTTATCTGAGACCAAACAAAAGTTTATATGAAACATAAGTACACATCCCCTTATTTAAATCCACAGAGAAACAAAGAGTTTTGTACTTAGATGTTTGTGGTTTATGATCCTAAGCCCACCAAGCAGTTCTGCCTATGTTTAAATTCAAGCTGAAAAAAGTCCCATTTATATGCAAGGTATTGCTTTACATAGTTAGAATTAAGCTGAGGTTTCAGAACTTGGATGGAGTAAGGTCTATTTTTATAATTTTTTTCTTTTATATCTTTCTTTTTCTCCTCTTCAGCTCTTTTTTAAATACATTGAAGTTTGACCCAACAGTGCCTCAGCTGAAGGGAAGCCCTTGAAGCTAAGTCATTCTGATATTTAGGGAGGTGTTCCCGTTTCTTGCTCAGTGTGTGGGTGTTTGGGTAGTTGGGTGGATCAGGGAAATATTACCATCTGAGCTGTATGACTTCCTTCCTTGGTGTTTCCTTTAGCTGAAACTAAACACTCTCTGTGTGTTTTAGGATTAATGGACTTCAACTGTTCATGGACTTTGAGGAAAAGCTCTAGTAAAAGCAGAATGATGACATGCTGGCTGTGAGACAACACAGAGCTATTGGTATGTGAAATAATAAATATTCCTAACATTTTCTGGCTGCAAATGATGTATATAAATGATAACTGATTAATCCTGTCTCTGTCACGGGAGCTACAATAAAAGCAACACTAGATTTAATTGCTTGTGCATTCCTCACCGGACTGTCACTGGACTTTGTAGTTCTTATGTTTTTATTTGCATTTGCCTACCCTGTCAATGGACATAGCCTTTCACACAATAAGTCCCTGAAGATGAGCAAGTGCATAGGTCTCATGCAGGATCCAGACCCAAATTATTTACTTCTTTTCATGCCCACTCCACTTGTTTCACCTCAGGAACTAGTTCAGGTGCTTATTCATCCCCTAAGCTGCACCTGGCAGGCAGGCCCCTGCTGCACGTCAGAGCTGGAGGCATCTCCGTGAGTCACTCCCTTCCCAAATGGTGATGCTGAGCTGTTTTGACGAAGTACAAGGGAATCTGGGGCTGATACTGACAAAGACAAGAGCTCTGTGCTCTTAATGACTTTTTGGCTGGAACTCTGATAATTCACACAGGTATGATTCGGTGTATCAGAAAGGCATTTATGGCAAGGATGTGTAAGCATGAACAATCTTCCTGCCGGTGCTAATCCACACAAGGCAATCATCATGTCCTGCTCTCAGCCAAACTGTTTAACCCTTCATTTCACACTGTGACAACAACTTGAAGGGGACTAAGACAGCTAAACCCTGTGATCAATTACCTTCCCTTCGCTGCCCTTCCTTCCCCTGATTTTGCATAAAAACCATAGGAAGCATCACTGAGGGGAAGGCTGGTAAGAGGTCCTCTCTGCAGAGTCCCCCTCTTAGTGCTGGGTTGGCTCCTCTAATTTCTCAAGTGTGTCTCTAGAGCCCATACCAAACCAAACCAAACAACATTTTCTGTTCTTAGTGGATCAGATGTATCTCAGTTATCTCCAGTTTAGCTTTCAAACGTGAATCTCATTCCATTAGAGGTCAAAAACTGTTCCCTGTCTCTTTTGGGGTAGGTACTACTAGAGCACATTTCTCAAATCCCTCTTGTGTGGATGAGGCAAAGACTCACAGGTGTCACCTCAGCCCACACAAGACAGAGGGCAGATATCTCTTCACTTCAGCAGGTTTATAACAGGCTCCAGAGGCTTTCTGTGGAAATGCAAAAGCACTTCTGGCAGCAAGTCTAAGTCCAGCTGTGGCTATTGCAGTTTTCTCCAAGAAGAACACAAAACCTTGAATTTGGCCTAGAGAGGAAGAATGACCCAGGRTTCGGAGCCTGAGTCCAGGACCTGGAAAAATCCTAGTCTATTTCTGGTTGTATTATAACCTTGCTTTGAGAATCTTGGTAAATTCCGGAAGGTATTTTTACACCAAAATAACTATTGTGTAGTGTAGGGAGATCAGCTGAAATGGGTTAGTCCAGATATTGGAAATCAGCTCCCTTTGGTAACGTAGAGTTCAGGAAAAACTGGATATCATTCGGCATGCATAAAGCCAGTCCTGTGCTTAGGTGAGCCTGGGCACAACCGTGTGTGCAAATACAGCATGGACTAACAACTAGTGAGGCAGCTGGACTGGGACAGGGGATTGGAAAAGAAAAAAAGGAAAGTACTGAAACATATGAATACCTTCAGCCACAAAAAATGGGAAAATATTGTTCACTCTGTTCAGTGGGAGTATGTTGCTTTGCCTGGCTTAGTGAATCTCAGGTAAAGGTGTGGAACAATTAGAAACAACCCAGGGAGAGCAGTGAGGAAGTTAAAAGTCACTTTAACAAACATAGCTGATGAGGAAAACTTATGAGAATTGAAGGCACTTAATCTAAGGAAGAAAAGCCCCCTAAGGGAGGAGGAAGACAGTGCTACTGCATCCCTTAAAATGTGCAAAAGGCAAAGGAACAAATGTAATATATTAATTAAGTAGTAATGCCTTTAATGATTTTTACATTAGGATAAAACCAGTAGAATATTTTACCTATAACATCACATTATGACTCAATGGAGATATGATGTATGATGTAAATGTACACATGTAAGTATATATACACACACAAGCACACATTTAAATATTTAAATATTATTTTATTTGTGTATGTGCATATTTACTATGTGTGTGTATAAACAAATAACAAATACAATTAAAATTGGGAAAAAAGTCTCAAAATTCTGATGCCATACTCTCTTTTTTTCCAAAATACTTTTTGTTTCATTATATTTGCATGGTCATTTTCCCTTTGAAATCATGAACATTTAGATAGACTATTCACATCTTCAAAATATTTTTAAGGCAAAAATTTGGCTAGGTGAAAAGTTTGTCTAGCTATGTCTATGGATTCAAATGCAGCACTGAGAAAATACTGCTTTGTGGTGCGGCTTGCATAAATACCTGGCATATTCCCACTACTATTGATGAGGCTTGGTGAATGATTTATGGGAGTGTAAAGTTATGGATGAATGTTGGATTAAAATCATTGTTTTGCAAGCTGTTCGGCTGGACAGCTGCAAGAAAGTATGCTAGTTCCGTCTTTCGGTGTTTGTGAGCCAGCCACACTTTTTGCTTATCTGTAACATCGATTCACCTTAGAATGAAATCGTGTTGATGTCTGTTTCCTGGGAAACAGTGGGTTGCATTCATCTTCGGACTCTGCTGGCTTCTGTGGTCTGGCACAGGCCACAGCACAGTTGTCAAATCCTCTGACAGAAAGAGCAGATGGTGTTTGAAACCATTTTATCTCAAGSATCGTGTACCCAACCAGCTCTTCCTCAAACATAAGTGATGCCGTCTTCCTTCAGATATTCATGGCATGCCTAATCTTCACACCTGTACAAGACCCATCCTCTTGCTTTAAGTCAGATTGCTGTTTACATAAACATGCTGAAACCACATCTTTAAATAAAATGAAATTGAGCTCAGTGGCTGATGTTTTATCCAAGACTTTGGCTCATATTTGTTCCATCAAAAAGTTGCACTAGGACTAGGGTTACTTTATCAGGAGCAAGCCAAAGGGCTGCTTTCACTCCCACCTAAATTAAAGGCAACCTTTCTTTGATAGAAATGATAGGAGGAAACCAGGGTATTTCTGTATGAACTGGGTGGTGGCTGGCTTCTTGCTTTCTGGCTTATATTCCATCAGCATAAAAGGTTGCCAATGATCTTTCAACATTCACCATGTTTATTAGCATCATACATGGGTAACTTCCATGCTGAGATGTCTGCATGCAGTCTGGATTTAACTCATATGCTTTCTGCCTTGAGAGACATACCAGCACTCATTAATGAGGATCTCAATCCTTTTGAAGAAATGGAAAGGTCTTTTGACAGTGTAATGATTTGAATTATTGAGATGGGATGGCCTTCTGCTATTCCACAGAATAAAATGAGGTGGTAGGACCTTGTTTTTTATGACAAAGAAGAATCATAAAGAGAAATTGCTGAAACAAGATGGATGTGTGAACAGTGAGTACAGTCCTAATCAAATTAACCATAATGCATCTGTTAAGAATATTGGATAAGGACGAACATGCGTTTAATCTTAGTATATTATTCTATTTCAGAATTCTATTTCAGAGTGCGTCAGAGAGAGAACATGTAACATTACAAAGGTATAACGTTTATAATATCTATCAGTCCTAATTATTTTGCATTGTACCTTACAGAAACTAGTATTTGATGGATGAAACATTCTGATTTCTGGTGTTTTAAAAATGGCCCAAAATGTATTTAATCTATACTAAGAAAATTCTCCGTGTATTGCAAAACTTTTCATTTCTGAAAGGCTGAGTCAAAATGGTCTGGAAGGCATTGTCTGAACTGTGCTGGAAGGAGGCAGAAATCTCAGCTGAGATTCTCTGTTCAGACCTTAGTGGTGGTGTACTGCTCAGTTCCTGGAATGGGCATGAGGAACTGCAGAGAGATGTCACTAGAGCAGGAGAAGGAAGTGTGTGCCACCAGATTATGCCTACAAGTGAATTGTGGATAAAGGGAAAATACTGTGTGATGCTACGCGTAGTGTTTTTTGTTCATTTGACAAAGTGGACCAGTGGACTGGAAGGTCTGGAGTCTGTTTCTAGTTCTGCCTCTGACTTGGAACGTAACATTTCGTAGGTTATTTGAGTTTCCTTGGTGTACTTTGTCCTTTTTTTCTCAGTGCATGGACATTCTCCTTTTTACACCCCCACAAACAAGCAAGCAAACAAACAAAAATTTATTATCTTTTAGCTTTTTTTAAGGGGATGATGGATCAGTTCGTGTAGGCAGGACATAGCCCACTGAGCCCGAAGGCACTACAATAGTAAAAATCTTCCTGTTTTTATGAGAACAATAGCAGAAAACCTGTGCTCCAACTGCACTATCCAGAGCTGTAAGAGTCCTTCTGGTTCAAGTTAGAATGAAGAAACAGATCATCCATGTAGCATCACAGTTCACTTCTTCAGTATGATTTGAGSATGTAATTTCAAAATAGCTTTATTTGGAAAAAATATCTTTTCTTCAAGCACCCTTGAAGCCATTGTTTTATGGAATTTTTTCTTGCTTTAATCACACTATTAGAGTGAGAGAGAGAGAGAATAGAATTTATTGCTTCCGATTTTATAAATATTTGAACGGACATAAGCTTGGTTTTCAGTTCCTTCCTTACTAGATGTTCACATCTTATATCCCACTTTTAATTTTTCTCCAAACACTTCAAGATTACTATTTTTAAAGATCTGCTTTATCTGAGATATTGCAAATGGTGTCAGAGGTGTTATGTGTATTTATTGAGACTTGAGACACAGCCTTGAGGGTCTGGAATATTTCAAAATTTTGCATGTCTGAAAAGAAAATCCCTTTTTTAAACAACAAAAAAAGAAACTGCTACAGCTATAGCATGATTTAATTTTATGAAATATATTKGAATAAAAAATTAAAGTGTATGAATACATGAATGCACATACATATACATAAAAACTATATTAATATACAGCTTAACGTTTGCTTTGCACAGTAACATCCAACAAAGTCTCTTTTAAATCACCGTCCATTCTAATTTTAAGGATGCTCATGTGATTAATCTTCCACTATTCACTTTTCTTTCTAATGGTGAAGAAATAATTTCTTTGGCTTTCCAGTTGCAGTTTCCTTGTTATTTACATTTCCCACGTAGCCTTTTGCTTCATAATTTTACAGATGAGCTGGATTTCAYGGGTTTTTTGTGAGTAAAGGGCTCCTCACCCACAGTAGTGTTTAAATAATCAAATATTTGTAATCTGTTTTAAAAGTATATCCTCATTTATTGCTCACTTACCTGTGACAAACTATATCTACATATGAGAAGAGTCATACCATGAACTGAAGAGTTTCAGTAGCTGGCTTTGTAATTCCCACACAGACCATGTTCTGTAACATCTAGAAGTGCATTTTGAGAATCTTGGTGCACAACAGAAAAATTAGGTCAAAACAGGATGGTGCCCTATGTTGCAAGTTTGTACTCCCTGTTTGACTTGTGGGAACAGGCAGAGGTAAATGCAGAGCAGAGCAGGGATGTGGAAAAACATACAGACCAACAGGAGAGATAAACAGTCTTCTGTAGTGCGGCTTGGGTGGCAGTCAGCGTGCAACAACCTTAGCGTATCCAAGGTATCCAACTGCAGTTGTCTCCCAAGCATGGAGAAGGTCGCCCCTCTGGTTTCTTGCCAAAGTCCATTGTGGAGCATGTAACACGTTTCCAAGGAGGTCATACAATTGATTTCTTAGAGCTTTGTACAGAAGGTCTGTGTTCAAAAATTCCCTCCTACTTTGATATGCATGACCACTCTAAACAGTAGTTCCATGAAGAAAGGTTTGTATTGGTCATTATTCAGTCACTTTCCATATGGTCAGCTTGCAATTAAAGCTACTCAGGGTTTGTAATTCCTCTGGTTTGCAATCCAACAACCCAACAAGCCTTTCCTAGCTTCAGAAGGATTGTTTCAGTAATGAAAATGGGCAAAAATGTTACTGAGATCCAATAAGTATGTATTAAATTACAACCACAGCACCCATGGAGTTTTGGCTAAGGTGAGGGACTGCTTTACTATGATCTGCTTTTCTTCTTGCCATGCTGATTTTTGCGAGTCACTTTGTATTGTTTCTCCAGATTTCTGTAGTGATTTCTGCTCAGCCAGTTACCTGGAAGCTCAGTCAGGAGAACGTTATTTTAGGAGGCTAGCCAGAGTGGATGTTGCAGTTTGAGATCAGCGTAACTGGTATTTCTACCTCTTCTTTGATAGACCAATTGCACGGGAATTCTGGGCTGGCTACTGCTGGGCACTACAAAGCAGCAAAGCTGTTCATGAGTGGGTGTGTGTTAGCTGTCTTCACCAGCTCTCACGGTCTTACAGTGGAGAAGCAATTTCATTTACACAGCTCTGTGGAAAATGAAGCATTAAAACCAAGTGCTAACTGCAATAAACAGAATGATCCCCCTTTGCTTCATTTTCACCTGAAGGGCATTGAGCACCCACATCCTCAGATGGTCTAAATCTGGGACTTCAAATCTCTTCTGCCAATGCCATTTGGGAGAGAAGGAACTAAAGTCTTGAAGTCAGGGGAGTTCTTGGGGACAAATCTTCCGAAACTATTGGAGTCGGTGTCTCTGTGAAGGCCAGTGGCATCTTAGGATGACAAGCAGTGCTGATTTTTGTGAATTAAATGTTCTCCTGCTACTTTTTATGGAGGATAATTCAAGGTGGCAGAGGGGTTACAGTGTCTTTTTGAAGCTCTAGTGGGGTTGAGTTCTGTCTTAACTCCAAAATCAGCAATATGAGAAAAAGCAATGACAAAATCAGTGTGTGCCAGAACTCTCATTGTTACTGTCAGTGGATCTAGACATTAAGCATAGACATAAGCTAGAAGGAGGTTTAGAGGTTTTAAATATGTGGCATTGAAATAATGAACTAGGATTAGAACTGTTTTTCAAACACACATTCTTATGCTCACAAACCTACCCAGTTTAGCCACTGAGTCCTATTGTGGTCAGAAGACAGGAAGAAGCAAGATCTACGCTTCTTTCTGAGTTCTTGTCCAAATCAGCTCATTTGTTATTAGTCTGGCAAAAATTTCGAACTCCCCTAGGACAAAGAATGTGATAATATTTGGTAAAATATTGGCATATCTTTAAACAACAACTGAAGAATTCATAGCAAAAAAAGGAAAAATGAAAAATCGATAGAAGCTTTGTATTAAATATGACATTTTTCCTTAAATTTGCTTTCTGCTCTGTTCCTTGTTTACAAGTGCTAGTAATAAGCATGGCAAGGAAATATGTATTTAAAAGAAAACAGATGTTGCTGATTAATGTTGTTAGATAACAACAAAAAAAAAMCTAAAAGCAAAATGACTCCTTCAAAAACCTTCAGGTGAAGAGAAATTCTGGTGAGGGGAATTTAGCTATGAAAATCCACCTTACTTCTTAGGGCTGACAGACCCTCATGGTCAGCGCGTATTTCCACACAGTCGAATGCAATACCAAAAAATTGAAGAAGAAAGAGTGGTATGTGGTATTTTAACATGGTTTGCCAAAACCTTGAACTGAGTGACCTCAAAAAGGGCTGAGGTATGGTGGGCAACCCGTATGAACGAGAGTTCCCAGAGTGATGCTGTAGTCAAGACAGCAAATATGGTCTTTACTGACTATCCAATAGGCATGAGGAGGTCAAATTAGGACTATAAAACAAGAGTAGCACCAGAGTACTGTGTTTAAACCTGCAGTTCACATCCACAATGGATGTTGGAAAATATAAATGGGTGCAAGAAAGAGTTTCAGGACTGATTTGAGGCTGGGAAAAATCTGCATTACAGTGAGAAATTTTAAGAAGCTAAATCTACTTACTTCATCCAGAAACATTAAGCGCTGACGTAGTTATAACATGCAAGTACCTACATGGGGAAGAGATTTCCGATACAAAACAGTGTTAAACCAGTGAATAGCAGAATGCAAGCCAACACTTGGAAGTTGAAGCTAGACAGATTTAGAGAAGTAATAAGGGGGGTTTTTTTGGTGGTGTTTTTTTTTTTTCTTTTTTTACAGAGAGGATAATTAACTATTAGAATAACTTACCTTAGGGGCATGGGGAATTCTCCAATCTTTAAATCAAGATTAGTATCTTTTAAAATAAGATGCAGTATAGCTCACACAGAAGTTCTAGCTTCATGCAGAAATGGCTGGGTGAGGCTCTTGGCAAGGCAAGATGATCTTGGAGATCTCTTCTGACCTTGCTAAAAATATAATGGCTGCATGCAGTGAGCATATATCGTGCTGTATAGCACTAATTTCTAAGAAGTTGATGATTGTTCTGCCCTCTTTTCTCAAACCTCAGAGCACTTTGAAAGCATCAGTCCTTAGATCACATTCTTAATAAATGCTGTGCTTAGTTTAAACATCTTGAGTTATTTCAGTTTGAAAAGAATTGCCAAAGGCAAGTTAATCTACTTAACCTAGGCTTAGTTAACCTAGGATGAGCCTCAGGAGTCCCTTCTCTGAGTTACCTGTGAACATCACAAAAGGAGCAAAAGGACATATTTCTGGTTCTCATTGCTGTGGATATAAGGTAGAATTAAGGAGAAATGGCTAAGATGTACTTGTGCAAGAAACAGCAATGATAATATCCTTTTTGTGTGTTTCGAAGTGTTCCCTCCCAAACCTCATTTTCCTTATGGTAGAACTCTTCAGAGAACAATACTCTCACTTATTAGTACCTGAGGGGTGTCTTGAGGTCCAGAGCTGTAAAAAGTGCAGAGAGCAGAGGAACTACTGTGGGGCAGCACCTCACCTTGACAACCTGTTTATAAGAAACTGTAAATGGGAGGGGAAATCTTGTCACATTAGGCAAAGAAGCAATAAAACAGCAAGCTCTTTCACACAACAGCTTTATCGGTAAAGCTGACAGGTCTTAGCATTCGCGGGAGAGGTGGTGGTGCTCAATTTAAAGAAGGATGCTGATGCAGGCATTCTCTGGGACTGGAAGCCCATTTGGTCCTGTAGACAGATGTGAGAGAAGCAGAAGGGAGGTATAAGGCTTTTCTTCTGTTTTCTGTAAGGAAGACGGTGTGTTTCCGTTATTTTCTTTGACCTCTATATTTGATAGTGACCCTGTCGGCATCTGCTGCCAAGTTCACAAGGAGCACAGATTTTTTRTGACCCAGCAAGAGAGAGAAGCTTATGCCTGATCCTTTGTGGCTCACTTTACACTTCCAGCTAGGAAAACAAATACTGTGTTTATTTGAAAACCGGGCTCCAGGCAACGGTGTTAACCAGTGCTGACAGAACACAGTGTTTTTGTTTCTTGTGGATTTGTATATGTGTGTGTTTTGTATACCTATGGGCCTGAAAAGCCGTTTCAGTGGTGTTCGTGTTACTATGTGGCTCCCAGCAGTGTTGGTCTGCTAGTCTTGGGAGATGCTCAAGAACAGCAGGCTCATCAAGAAACCCTCATCTCTGCCTCAGAAACAAGCCCAGTAGGAAACGGGATGGGAACCTGGTCCAGGTTGTAATGGTGCCGGCACTGACTGATGGCATGTGCTTTCCGGACAAGAAAAACTGGTTTATGAGGAAGTCAGGTCAAAAAAAAAAGAGAAGTAGATTAATTCTTGGTTATTAAATTGGACTGGATTGTGAGCAGTCTTTTTTCAGGTTTGCCATCACAGCCTGTCAGGGTTTTGGGAAGCAGATGAGCAGAAAGACATGCACATGGCTAACTCTGCTGTGGGTGCCAGGCTGTGCATTTGTTTCACAGCACGGGGCTGCAGGGATGCTTTGCTTCTCCTCCTCTGCAGCATGAAGCAACAGGGTAGGAGCAGGTCAACATATAACAGTATTCCCCCGTTGAGCTTTTACTGTTCACCCTGCTGAGCTCGACGAAAAGCATGCTGTCTCATGCTGTTTCACAGCAGCTATTGCCTCTGCAATAATTAGATTCATGCTATTTGCTAAATAAGTATCAGGCCCTGGTGACTCACGATTGCTGGGATCTTCCCGGAGCTCCCCTCCCCCCCCAGCCTACAAAACTGAAAAAAGGAGCCAGCAAGTGGAGTATGAACCCAGCCTGAGCAGCCAGTTCTGAGTGAACTGAGCTCCTTCCTCTGCTACAGTTCTGCAGCTTTATCATCTCTGAGCTGGGAATCTTATCCCCGTGCCATGGCAGCCAGCAGGGTCTGCTCCGCTGTTTTTCACTAACTCAGCACTGTGGTGCTGCTTCAGGTGCCAGTGGAACAACAAGCATCCTTCGTGCAAGCAGCGAGACTTCTTGCATGATGAGGTACTGCTCTGCAGGAGGGAGACAGGATCTGCTCCCTGGTGGCTTTATGTTTAATGGTGCTGGAAAGCCACTGCATTCCTGCTCCACTGCACTGAACAGCAACCGGTATATGCGCTACAAGCAGAATTTATCTAATGTTTAAACATGCTCTGGCATGGAAATAGTATAGTGATTCACCAACCCTGCTGCTAAACCTGTCCCCTATTCCTGCCCAAGTCTGTTTTTCTCCCAGTACATGCTGGTTTTCTGACATGCTCTTTCCTTCTGTTTCTTTGGATGACGTGGAGTCAGCCCCTAGATCCTGTGATTAACAGTATGTTTCTGTCCTAGCAGGTGCCACATAGATATAGGGTTCCCACCTGAAAGAATCTGGGGCAGCATGCAGTGGCAAAGGAAAACCAACATGCCTGTGGCAAAGATGCGAGTCCAGCTCTTACAGTACAATGTGAGAGGGCTACAGCTCCTCTTTGGAGCCAGTGTTGAAACTGTGGGTACTGTGGGTCTGAGCCCCTCTTTTGGTGATTTAGCCAGGGAAAGCTGGAAGCTAGGGAGGCAACTGTTTTCCCACTTTCTCTTCTGCTGGGGGACAAACTCAGTTTGGCTGAGATTTCTCCTTTTGGGTGCTAGCACTGCTCCACCTTCTGGTGGGAATCGAAGACTACGCTGCTTACTCAGGCCACCCCATCAGTCACAGTTTCTGTTTCCAGTTCAGGTACTCCTGCTTGATCACTGCAGCAGCCCACCAGGAGGTGGGAGGAGGGCGGTGGTGAGGAAGCTGAGTTATGCTCGCCCCGTAAACAGCCACGCTGAGACTGCTCTGCAGAAGACTGGTAGGGACTCAAGTGCCTTGGAGCACATCCCTTTAAGGTGTGGAGGCTAACCAAACATCCTATTGAGTACAGGCTTCTTTCCCCTTGGGAGAGGGCAGGAGCACCTGCAGACCAGAGGGGCTGGGTTTTGGGAATACACAAAGACTAGCCATATGGGGCAAATTGCTCAGCAGCTTTCTGCCACGGGAGGAACTGACCCCGTGCTTGTGCTGTGGGTCAGCTAGCAGCTCTGTGCTTGTTCTTCACCTGCAAAGACTTTCCACTGCAGCAGGCTAGCTTGATGGACTTGGAGCAACATTTACCCAGCCTGTGGGAGCCACTTTCACTGAGTCTACCATATCAGATGTTTGTGCGCAAGAAGAGCACTTGGGAAAAACGGGGGCTTGCTGCTGCTCGCTGCTGACAATCAGCAAAGCCATCAGTAAAGGGCTCGGGCCAGTGAGAAAACAGCTCTGCAGCCTTCTGGAGGTGGACCCTGTTACTTAGGCTCAGAGCAGCATCCAGATGTTTCCAAAACATTGGTTACCTTTTACGGCTGTTTAAATCACTTTCAAAATGAATGCAGTGAAGGAAATCAGGCCACTACTACTAAATGTTTTGAAAACTTCTCTTTTTGCTCTTTTCTTTATCTGAGGTGTGTGCAACAGCAGAAGGAAGTTCTCATTCTGCCTGATGCGCTTCACCAGTGACAGCACTTGCTTGTGGCTGTAGCCTAGGTCTTCAAATGTTTTCCAAACATAGCTGCCGAAATTAGTAGGACTGAAGGTGAGAAGATTTAAGGTGAAAAAGGACAAATTTATCACCAAATTCCAGAAAGATCAAGATCCCAAGTTTTACTCTTATCCTAAAACCTTGCTAATGCTTTATAGCACACTACACTGTTTCATGGCTAATACTGTAAATTCAGGGCTTATGATCATGCAGGGTTTACTGTCCTGACAAGGCCAAACCCTTGCCAAACAGTGAAGCCAATATACACTCCTGAGCAAAGCTGTACAGGTGGCCCAGCCAATTCCAGCCAGTGAAGCCTTGTGCTCAATTTGGTGGCTTCTTTTTTTTTCATTTCTGGATCTTTACTTAAAACATCTATGTCGCCCACTTGGCAGTTCAGAGCAGCTCTGTGAGATGCTGGGACAAAAACCCAAAGCGTTGAAATGGTGCAGTGACACTGCTCAAAATGTTTCTGGCTTTGATTGGCAGCATGTGCATCCTTAGTGTGATCACGAGGGGTTCGGTTCAATATACCTATGGACTTGGGTGAAATGCAAGTTTTGGTTTCCTATTCACACCCAAGCTCACTACCATTTTGAGGTCTTTTTCACTGCAAAACCTATTGTCCTAAAATGAAAGTGGATGTCTGTTACATAATTCTCACAGGCTCTAGTTTGTTTCTTACAAGCAAAAGTAGTCACTTTCATTCTTAAAATATTAACAAAACTGCTAATGATACATTAGGGGACTGGGTAATGTTGAGCTGTTTTCTCTGCTATGGTTCAGTCCCACGATCTTGTTCTGTGCTTTAGCAGAGATCGTGGCAGAATCGTGTTTGTCATCATGACAGTGTTATAGGAAATAGAGAAAAAGTATRGAGAGATTGGGTAGCTGGTGACGTCTTTGGATTTGCAAATTTCCAAATATTTAAAAAAACCAATCTGTTTCTAATTCTGTCAGAACTTTCAACTGGATGCACTCGCTATTTGAACTAATACAAATGCCAACTTGGCAAAATGCAGCATGATATAAATCTGTAGAGGCAACCTAAGCAATACAATTTAAATGAAAACATACTTTTTTTTGGTTTTTTTTTCTGATCAGTTATTTGCTGTCCATTTGGATATACAACATTTGATTCAAATAGATTTTGTTAGAACTGGCAAAAAGAGCAACAAATCTTTCCAACTCCAGATGCCAAAGAGCCTGATCCAGTGCTTAGTGATGTCATTTGGTTGACTTCAAGAGACTTTGAAGAAACATCTTAATGTTCATTTTCTGTTAAGTAGCATTCACGGGCAGTGCTGAATATGACTGGGTGGGTTCAAAAGATACTGTAGAGCTATGTAAATCCTTCTGTTATTAATTGCCTTGTCCATCTTTCCTTCCCATACCTTCTTTCTTATTCTCCAAAACTACGATTTCCTASTAATAACATTTATGATATTGGATGAAACGGAGAAAAGTGTTTGGGAGTGGAAGGTTGGTGTGGGAGTGAGGTTAATCAGGAAGATCAAAATGTTTTCTTTGATACTTCCATGATAAAACTCTTCAGGTTTGCAGGAAGGTTTTGTTGTGGGTTTTTTAACTTCTAAGAGAGTGAGGCTAGATTTGCCAAATGTAATTTTTTATTTCCTGGAATTTAACAAAATGTTTATTAGGTAAAGAATGTTTTTGGCAGGTTTTCATTTCAAGGAAAGAATTTATTTATTTTTTTTAATTTGGATCAAGCTGATCTTTGTTTTTATGCACTTTTTTCTTTGGACACGGAACTGGAAAAAAGAACTCTTCATGGAGCACTATTTTTTAATACTCTTTGAGCAAAGGAAAACATGAATTTTTGTAAAAAAAAGAACTGATAAAAAAAGAGCTTGGTTCTTAATGAACATTTCAGTTTTTGAAGTAAAAGATTATTTTCAAAATACTTCAGTCTAGGARCAAATTATTTTGACAGACAAGTAAATGGGTTCTTGGAGGTTTATGAGAGTGCCTCATGGGATTTATGGCTGGATTGCTCCATCCTCCTAGTTTCTTTTCTTGGCTGAACTGTATATCCCATCGTGCACCATATATCCCATCATGCACTGTGATCTTCCTTCTTAAAAAGCAAAGCTATGTTGCCTCAAAGGGGATGAAATCTGTCTGTAGAGCGTAGCTTATGGAAAGTAACATTGCTCTGTAGCAGATTTACAAGACTATGTGTTGGAGTTTTTCAGCAAACAAATCAAAACAAACAAAAMCAGCTTCGTAAAGGCTCATCTTTCTATCAAAACCAGTTTTAATGGAAACCTCCTGTTGTTTTCGGAGTGGTGGTTTATGTTCATTGCTGCTTCCACAGGAATGCTTAGGCACCCGTTTCACACTCTGTATCGGCACCTCTTCTAGGAATGTTTCTGATCTTCCTACTCTTTTTTATGAAAGTCTTGTTCCCTCTGTCGAGTACGGAAACAGAAATACCATGTGACCAGTTGACATAAGGAACGACTGAAGAAGAGTGGAAAACGAGTGAAATAAGTAGCTTGCAGATAGGGCACCAAATGAATCTCGTCTTTGAAACCATTCATAATGATTAATGTATTTATTAAAATTGAAGTTGGCTTGAATGTCCTTTTCACAGAAGAAAACAAAAGGCTTAATTACCAGATAAATTACTGGCTGCAAGGATCTACTAACCTTCCACAGTGACTTCATTGTGTTCAGACAAGATGTTAGGTTAGTTCAGAAACTAGATTTGGTATTTTATTTCTAAGTGCCACCAAGTCACAAAGATTAAGGAAACATTTCTCTCTCGCTATATATTGCGTGAGATTTGACACGTATGGGTTTTGCAGGCATGGTTTAAGGACATTTAGTTTGCCAGTTCTGAGAGAGGACTCGTACATCACGGTGTCCAAATAGAAGTCAAACATAGTGAGCACATTCTGCTCCTCTCAAACAAACAGTACTTGAGGTATTATGATGTTTTTAACATCTGTTTTTCCAGCAGAAAGTTGAGGGCAACAAAAGAAGAATGATGATCTATAACCTGCTGAGAATTTTTGGGTTCTGGCAGTCTTAAAATTACCCTTTATTTACTTATTTATGTGGAAATGCAGAAGAATTTTAGAACAAGGTCATTTTTTTAGCTGAAAAGTCTGTTTTTAAAACCCAATTAGTCATAAGTCAAGTTCTTCGATCTTTAAATTTGCAGATGGCTTTTTTATGCTCAGAATAGCTCTGAAGCTGTATTTTTYTTGTTTCATTTTACTGTAATTTTCTGGATGATTCAAAATGCTGGTGCCTATATGAAGTTGCCATTTTGAGCTCAGTGTGAGAGGGAAAAAAAATTTCTAAACAGTGTAAAATARTTTCACATTAAAGAAGAATGCTGACTTTGCCATCTCTTCTTACGAGGAAAATTAAAAAGAAAAATCAGTCCTGTAATACTGAATAATATTTTTTGTGGCTTCCTGGGAGTCCAAAAGCTGAAAAATGGGTTACTGAAGGATGAATACTGTATATCTGAGAAGCAGAGAAGGGGCTTACTACCAGTTCCCTGAGAAGTCATATACAAGCAATGCTGAAGAACTGAGTTGGATGTATCCCATGAAGGTTCCTCTTCTCTCAGATAATAAATTTCCCAGCAGAAGAATCCTCTGTGTGCAAAATATCAGTTGACTTTTAGGTAAAAACAGAAATTACAATACTTTTTTGTTCTAACATGTGTGGACTGAAAAAGGAGGAGGAGGAGGAAGTGGAAAGGTCCTCTTGGTGTATCTAATTTTTGGAGGGTTTACTCCGGCTTTGGGAATGAACTGAAGCCTGGAGCCTGGAGCTGTGTTTCACACTGTGATTAGAATTAGCTGGGAGAGGATCTTCTCTTCAGCATGAAGAATGGAGACGAAAGCAAGCATGTTTTCATTTTTATTTCCAACATATTTTTTGCTAACCAAATCACTCCCTATCTTAATTTTAAAAAATGTAAATATATTTATGGAAATCTTTCCTGTAAAAAAAGCTGTCTGTCATCAGGGAAACTATCCAGAAGAAGTTTGACTAGTTTGGCTAGTTTGACTATAGCGTGGTTGAATCCTTTAAGACATATTTCAAATCAATCTAGTCAGAAGGTGAGAGGGTCTCAGCTCATTCCTGAGCAACATTTTGCCATTCAGCAATAACATTTATAAAATTCACTGTTTAATTAGTAAATGAGGTAGTATATGAGGTAGTTCCTGAGAGCCTGAAACAAATGCGTGTACTTAATTCTGGTAATAGTTTCTACTCGCAAGAATCTTCTATGATGCATATTGTTTCTTGTAATTAACCCTCATATAGGGAAACAAAAAATGCATCTTGTGCATTTTCCTTTTATTCCAAACTGATATTGGATTTCTGGCATTTTACATATGTAAGTATATTTATACATACATATATGTGTCTGTGTGTATGTATGTATAAGTGTATGTGTTTTAAATAAAATACTAGGCTGATGATAGAAAATAATGGCATGATCTTAGCCTGTATGTGAGATCGCAGAATAGCAAACCAGGTGTTTCTGTGTATTTCTGGCAATAACTGTGTGTAAGAGAGATTGATTGCAGTGAGGAAACATATCGTACTTTCAATTTTACAGGGCTTATATAAAATATGAGTGAACAGAGATTTTTCAAGTTATGAAAGCTATTTTGCCTGCATCTTATCAAAGTAAAGGGAATGGTAACATTCAAAGAAACACGTGTAAATGCTTCCACAACATTTATATCAATTGTCATGCAATGAAATAACTCTTCCACAATAGCGTTTGCTCTCCATGCCAACACGCTGCACTTCAAGGCAAAAGATTTATAATCCCACAGGTATTCTGTTTTAACTAAGTGTTATACAGGGCTCATTTTATGGCCTAATATTCTGAGTTAAACTTGGATAACCACCTTTTCTTTGCTTTGSATGTTCTTTGCCTGAATATTAGTCTTCAACATTATAGGCTCGATACTTAACTTGTTGAGTTCAGGCCTTTTCAGATCCAGCACCTGGCGCAGAGCCACCCCTCAATGCAGATTAGAATAGCTACAGGCCTACTTTATCTTGTGCCAGTTGGAAGGGCTCCTGCAGGACAGCTCGTACAGTACCGGCTTCCCAGCGTGCAGCACATCTTGCCGCGGCTCTGCTTGCTTTGGGGTCTCCTCTTCTGCTGAGGTAGGGAGAGCCCTGTGCTCACCAGCATGGCAAAAAGTGCCAATTCAGGCAACTAAATCCACATGGCAGCACCAGGGTGCCCCACAAGGATGCTAGAGTCAGGTATTGATCTGGCTCTGGGTTTTCCATGGTGTGCAGTGCAATAACATGCTCTCTCCTGATGAAAGATGCCATTGAGTGTAACTGCTTGTGGCACTCAGGAAAATTGTAGTCTTATCTTATCATCATGGAATCTCAGTTTTCATTTACTCTCTAGTGCAACAAGTTGATGCTGCTGCTAATCTTTTAATGAAACATCGAGGTTCATAATTCTCATTGCATCCTCAGGCAACATAGAAACTGAGTAAGGTACAGATCAGATCTTACAGACATGTTTCTTTTTGAATGCTGTAGGCCCCTGAACAAGGAAAAAAATAATATTGGTGCTATATTGTTTTTGTTCTGGATGAATTTAATTTTTGTTTTTATCTTTGTGAAAATTCAATTCTGTGAAATTTTGGCTGAAGTCTTCAGAGTTGGAAATATTACTGGGGTACCTCACAAGAACTGCAGTAGGACCAGACTACCTGGTTGAGCTGCATCTCTGAAAACAGGCACACTTTGTCTTGGTTTTCCTTCCTTCCATGCAAAGCTTAGATCTTTAGCAGGTGTAAACTGGCACCTTTCAAGTAGGGTCAGTGAAGCTAGGTCAGTTTACAACTGCAGGCCTATCCAACAACTTGCTCCCTACTGTAACTTTTTCCATTCTGTGGGGACAGTTAAGTAGTTTTAACAGAAACCTAAGCTTAACAATAAAGAGCAAATAATTCGGTTGTTTATTTGCTGAACTGAAGGCTTTAGGCAGTAACTTAGCAATGAAGTTGCACTGCAGCAACAGTTTCCTTTCTTACTTCTCTTGCATGGAGCAGTTACCCACACATTTTCTCCTGATCTAAACTTTAATGAAAATGTCTGACTTCAGTAATGAATCAGTTCTTACCAGTGGGTCTAAAAAGCTTTTTCATCATACAGTTGCATTACTATTATAATGCTGCAAATTATGGGTTGCTCAAAGTTGTTGTGACTTGTATATGTCCCAGTAGTCTGTGTTCTGCAACATAATTATGAAGGCACCAGAAAACTACATAAGTAGGAATTTCAGAGTACCTTCCCAAGCTACTGCTTAAATTGTGCCTACATCCTCCTGGTTCTTCTTGGCAAAGGCCAAACAATAACGCCAGCATAGTCCTTATCACTTGTCTTTGCTGTAATTTCTTTATTTTCATGCACGCACATTCCTCTTTCTTCTTCCTTGCTTTTTCATTGACAACATACACCATCCATGCAATTTTTACTGGCTGCACAGAGAAACTCATATGGTTCCCATTTTTGCAAAATATTACTTTGCTTTAAAGCATTTTACAAATGAGTAGATGGGGGGAGGGATTGATGTCAAATCTAAATGGCAATTTGAAAAACTTAAATAATTCATGTCCGTGCTACAGCTGGACAGGGTGATGGTTTTAAAATAAGAAGGTGCTGTTGGAAGGACCAATCAAAATAATTTGTATTATCTTTTCATTAGTTTCTATAATGCTGATAGGGAAGACAAGTTAGTAGACTATGGGGATTCAGGATACCTGGGTTTAACAGATCATTTCACTTTCTTGTGACCCTGCTGTGAAGCTGAAATGACATTTCAGTGTGGGAAGGAAGTGTTTATGGCAGAATCAATACTGTAGGATGACTGTATGTTAAAAAGCAGACTGTCATGCCCACATCTGAAGAGGGTCATAGATATCTTTATATGACTATGGAATTTATTACAGAAATAAATTTTCTCCTTCCTTTAATGTTCAGGAAAGTAACTAGTTCAGTTATTAAAATAATTTATTTACCTGTGCAACAGGTATATCGTGCCACAAGCAAGTAAACATGCTTCAGTTGCCTTGAAAATACACACCATCATGACCGCCCAGGGAGCATTTGGAAGAGTCACGAAAACTCCGATATAAATTTATTTCAGCTTCAAACCATGACTGCAGGTTTTCTTAGGGAGGGCCCTCTTCTTACAGGCAGATTCCTCTCTGTCTTTAGGAAAGAATAAAAAAACAAGGCTTCAGTGCTGCAATGTTTTTGTGGAGCCTGTTGCGACACCTAAATATTTGCAATCAGATTTCTAAAAATATTTTGCTCCAGGTAGCCATCCTTAGTCCAAGGCACTGGGCAGGAAACCTGTAATGAAGCTTCTTCACATGACCACTGGTGCAGTAGGATTTCCCTGCTTGATGGGTTGGTGGCCAGACACAATGGTAGATTCAGCTTAAGAAGCAGAAAAAAAATATTCTGCAGCTAGCAGGAGAAGGAGAAGGAGATGCAACTCCTCCTTGGATCTTCATTGCAGGGCATCCCGAAGCTCTGGCTTTGGTTTCAACATTACAAGTGTTCACTATATAATGCCTGAGTGGAGGAATTACTGCCTGCAAGTCTCCTAGTAGGCAGAGCTGTCCTTTGCAGGTGAAAAATAGCCCCCCCCAAAATCTAGTAGCACTGTTTGTGGGGTAAGGTGAGCAATAATAGCAAAATCATGCCTTAGGCAAGAGTTTCTTCAGAGACAAGTTCTGATTTCTTTGCACCAGCATAAACCACATGCTCCCCTGGCGTCAGTGGGACCCTCTTACTGAGGGACTGGAATTCAGTCCAAACTGTTCCTGATTTGCTGATGGTGAAGTAATTGCACCACACGTGGGGAGGCTGTTGTGAGCTCTGTCTCCATGACAGCCAGCAAGACTAGCTGCTGAAGCAGAGCTTTCCAGCATGCTAGGTGCAGGTTTCACATCTTTTCTAGCCTCCTTTCCAAATAGATAGTGTTAGGATTATAGCTGTCTCCTAGCCTCCTCTGAAATCCTAGGCATCTTTTCCAGTTCATTTAGARAGAAAAAAAGGTTGAACTGTGTATTTTTCTCACTCTGTATTAAGGTGGCTCTCAAGATTTAGTCTTTGTTTGGTTGCATGAAGCTAAAAGTATAAAGACTACTTTCTACGCATATGTGTGTGTGCACATGATGTGGGAGAGGTTTTCCTTACTAGTGCCAGGAGATGTAAACCAAGGTATATTACACACGGGCTGCTATAGGTGAAAGCAGAAGACAGAAGCTGTGAGCTGCCACGTGGAAAGTAGATGGCAGATACACATTAACAATGGCTAGTTTTGATCTAAGCAGCAGAATTAAGATCCAAATTTCAAACCCTCAGCCTTTTAGTGCAATTGTTTTTGGTTTTGTTTTTGTTTTTTTTTTATTTAGATGTGGGGACTGCAGGGTCCCTGAAGAGCGGTTTGTTTCAACCTGCCTCCATGCAGGTACAATACCTGTGCAAAAGCAGCAGAAAGTAAGGTCAAAGGCATCTAGAAAGCTGTAGAAACATAGTTTTAAATGAACCCTTCTTATCCTTCTATGTTCTGGAGAAATTACTCAATGGCCTCAAAGGTATGTCAGTGTAGTGCATGACAAACATACCTGCGGACAACATAATTACATTTGATGGTAGTTAAATCAATGAGCATTCTCTAAAGAATGCAAAGGATTAGTGGCAGCACTGAGTACTTCCAGAAAGACAAGCACACACCAGGGGAGCTTTCATCACTGCACAGATTAAAGAAATCAAATTTCATTGCTTCTTGTTAATTGTTTTTCCATAACAAACAATGTCGTATTCAGGAGGTGGGTCAGGAGGGCTATTGCAGTCCATTTTCTGCATTTGCATACATGCCATGATTCTGAGGAAAGCAAAGCAGCTCTTAAAACAAATTACCACTTACTGATATTTCATAAAATTAAATGAAAACAGATTAACTAATGGAAGCGAAGCTACTTAAAGATTTATTGCAACTGCTATGACTGTGGAGACTAAACTGACCATCGAATCCCACACCTTCTTCCTTCATGTCTTTTGTTAGCCAGGAACTATCCTTAGCTAGTGTAAATCAAAAATAGCTCTTTCCGCTTCACCGAAGGCTCCACTGCCATTCACATCAGCTACCAATACGACTTAGTAGTCTTTTCAAAACTCAGATGAAGTATAGATGGGTGAGAACTGAAGAAGACAACTGCAAGCCCACTATGTGAAATAATGAAATACACAGACAGTGAATGTGCTTGGTCAGCTTTCCTTGCATAAAGAAAAATATTTTTGGAAGCAGCCCCAGGATTGACAAGGGAGTCACTTAGGTTGTCTTCTTACAACTCACCACATTAGTTCAGTGGTAAAGAAGAAAGTTCTTCTCTCCCTGGTCTCCACTTYATAGCACATGTATCTGTCATGCCAGTCCCACATAATGGTAGCTGTAACATGCTCCCTTCACTTTCAGCTGAACATCTGGTACCCAATTACAATACCAACTGGTACATGCTCATCGCACTGCCAGCATGCTCTTTGCTTGGATGCCCTGAATCTGAGGAGGTAGTTCTGGTAGACCTCCATTTGGGATGCAGCCCACAGCTCCCGAGCTCTCTGAGTTGTATAGTCTTTCTTTGCTGAGTCAGTTAGATCTCTAAAGGCAGCTGCTATACCCAAATTCATATAGGGAGCCACTGTCTGGAGTTAACTAGGTGCTTTTATTAACACAGTACCCGTCAAAAGCAGAGCAGCACTTGTAGACATCCATTTCTGTTATCTGTGCTGAGAGGTACAGCCTGTAGGTTTAAAATAATATCTTTCCCTATTTTAGCCCCAGTCAGTGTCCTGGTTTTCAGGGGGTAGGTTTGCTTTTAGATTTGTTTCAAATGTGTTTTTACTTGCTCCAGTGTATTTGTTTTAGTCCAGCTCAGGAACAGGAACATTCTGAACATAGTCTTGTTTGCTCTTCTGCTCCCTGAGGACTCTGGAGAGGCTGACTCAAAACCAAGTGAGATAATGTTTCTTCTTTTTTCTGGGCTCTCTTTTGGGTTTGGTTTTGTTTTGCTCAAAAATGATTGCTCTGGAAAAGAGACAGGTTGAAAACAGCACCAAGTGAAGCCTTCTGTTTATGGAATTGGTAGAGTATGATGATAAAACCTTCTCTTCCTGAGCCCCTTTTGGGATCTAGAGACTGGTGGTGACTGGAGGACCTTATATCTCCATGTCTATCTGACGTGTGGGCACTGTGGCGTATGTTTAGATAGGGGAACTACATTTGAAGAATTTAGTAGGAACTACAAAATGGCAAAATATACACCAAGAAGATTGATCTTGACTTCCTTACACCAGCTGAGCCATACCTGTGGCTGGTGCATAGCAGCCTGCCTCCACTGGACAAACAGCAGATAAACAGCAGAAACCTCTGAGGAACTCCACAGGAAGATTTTGTCTGGAGCTGGAAACCATGTAGTAGTGACATGTAAAGCTAAGGTCTGAAGGATTTCAGCCTCCCCTGGGAAAAATACATTGTAATTAGTTGCCTAGCCTTTTTTTCATGTTCTGATGCTGGAGATGGACATTGAAGCTTTCGCATCTCTCCACCTTTCTCACCATTAACCTAATGCCACATGAAGGAAAAGATGAGGAAAGCGTTTGGAAGCAGCATTTTCCCTTACTGCTACAGCTGTCCTGAAAAAGTCCAAGTCACAGATGTATCCTCTCACTCACAAAACTTAGGGAAAAGTGAGAAGGGGGCAGAGAGGAGGAGGAGGAGGAGGAGGAGGAGGAGTGGAGTGGAGGAGGACCAAACTGCAGACAGTTATGGGGACACCAGATAACTGGGGGGAAGCTGGGCACACGAGACTGGGGAGGTGAGCACTGCCATACGAGCAGTAGGATCATGTAAGAGAAGGTAATTTATCTAATTTTCCCAAGAAAGAAAAAGGCATGGGTAATGTTTGAGGGCTTGCAATATCTGTGTGTCAAAACCAGTATTTTAAATTTGTTGTTAGAGTGAGCAAAACTCACTGCAATATGTGCACACGCCGGGCTCTCTTGGAAGCACAGGAACTTAGTGGTGTTAGGAGGCAGGAATGTAAAAAGGTAAAAAGAGACATGAAACAATGCTTGTCACCTRAAAGCCTCAAGCTCTGACTCTTGGGTTTTTTTTGCTCTCTTCAGGGAATGGAACTGGTGTTTCCAGGCCCCTAAAGTGAGAGGCGCTGCAGATCCATCCCACTGAAAAGCCACCTCCTTGTCCCACGCGACCCGCCCAGTTTTCCCTTCAGTGACAGTGCCAGGCTCCAGCACTGTTTCACTAGACTGCAAAGCAAATGCCTTGTGGAAAACTGAAGCTTGGGAAACAGGTGGGAGCAATAAATGTAGACATAAGAATCAGGACAAGTCTGAGGAAATAGTTGTCCAGAAAAGTAATTGAATCCAGTGGAAACCAAACATGCATGTAGAGCTCTTTTCTGGAAAGACAGGGATTGAAAACAAAAAAACACAGAAAGCTGACTTTGTGATCTTCCAAAGCTATGGTGGAGGTGTGCTGGGTTGTCTGTTTTTACCTAACCTAAATGTCTGGCTTTTAAAAAGATAATTTTTTTTCCACAATAAGTGCAGAGGATATTGCATCCTATCAGGCTCTTAATCCTTTGCATTTCACTCTTTAATTTTAAGATTGGTGGGAAACTACATTGTTTAACCTCTGGGTTGGTCAAAAAAGAAAGCAAGCCATGAAAATCATAAAATCATTAGAGCTTGTCCCTCAGCTGGCCATACAAAGCTGTCCTCACTGGGGAGATAAAAGCGTAACAGCTCTTAGTTGCAACTAACAAATGAAAAAGGGTACTTCTTCCTCAGGTTTTGGTTGGTTATTGTTTTTCATCTGGGATATCTTATTCCTGTGTCACATTCCAGAAAATGAAATTAGACCAGAAAAGGCATGGAAAAATTCGCAAGAAAATGAGTGCAATCTAAATGAACGTAAAGCTTAACTTAATTTCTTAGTAATTTAAGAAATCACATGGTTATTCATTAAACACATTGTTTTCCGTTTCTAATTGTGGTGGGATATACAGTTTGTTTCCTTTGACGTTTGAAGTTGTGGGGAGATAGTGAATGATGTCTGAATTTCCCCCTGGATGCTAGCTTCATCATAAAGAATTGTTGGATTTGATCTGCTACATATGCCACGTTATTGTTCTTAAGGCTGTATAATTTCTTTTACTTCACACTGGCATCCCAGAGATCAGAATGTGACTCAGCTCTCTCATGTTTGCTAATTGAAAAGATGGGATTAATTACTTAGTTTTCTGTCCTTCAGCTGTTGTGGACATGATGCAGAGTTCATCAGATGTGATTTTCCACTGCTGCACGTTCAATATTGTCAGTTACACCTGTGCAAAACAGGCATTAAATCCTAGGACTACAGAGTTAAAATCACTTCACAGCAGTTGAAACGACAAGGATTATGCTGAGGCTGGAAAAACCGTTTTGGAAAAGCTTTTGAGATTTTAAAATGTGATTTCTGCAACACAGTAAAACTTCAGAAGTTCTCAAAAATGGCTGAGGATTGAGGTTAAACTCACCTGAAACTTAGGCTTGTAAAACACTTTTTATATTTAAGTAGTTTGAGTGACACTGCTACACAGTCAGATGCCCAGCCCAACCTTGGCGTTGGTGAAGTTGTGCTTTTTCCAAAGACGTAAACATACAGATGGCAAGCACAGAGAAGCAGGAACCCCGAACTGTAACTGCAAATACCTTGAACGAACATTTCCTTTGTTGATTTAGGTTGAATAGGGAACCAAAGGGCAGGGTGTACAATAACTCTTTTGCCCGTGGCACGTGATACCTCTAAGGCATGGTGCTGGTTTTGGCAGGTATCAATAGCAATGATGTGCTCACAATGGAAAAAAAAAAAAAAGAGAAAAGGATGTGGAGGAGAAACACACTGTCTATCTCTGCACCCAAAGAAGTGAAAAGACAAATGGCCACTCATCCTGTGGTGCACAGCAGCATACCTCTGAGTGATTAATGAATTTTTTTCAGTGTAACAGCCAGAATAAAATAACTGGGACGTTGTGGCTTGCCTTGACTCACAGCTGAATATGATTTTTTTTTTTGGCAAAACAACAAAAAATGTTTTGTGTTGACTCAAAACATTACATCAAATTGAAATCCTCCCCCCACCATTTCTCCTGCACTGTAAAAAATGATGAGACTAATTTGAAATGCATCTTGTTTATGAAGATACTAAGCCCAAAGTATGCCTGGCTGTGAAAAAAAAACCTCAGTGGTAGACACAGAACTAAAAATTAAATGTTATGCATCTGAGGTCCAAGCCAAGGGACTGGGCAAGTTTCAATAGTGTCTCATCAAGTAAATTTTAAAGTAGTGTAACAAATATGAAACATTACAGAGAAGTTACTTTTATTACCCCCTTCAATTTTTCTACAAAAACAGTAAAACGATCTAATAAGAAAGCTCGGAAGGTCTTGATTTTGAAGGGGAAAAGCAGAGTGAGTGTTCTTCTAAGTCTTACATGCACTTTTTCTGCCCTCTGCAGAGACACAGACAGGTATCTGGACCAAACTCTCTTTACTTTGTCAAACACGTGAAAAAAAAAAATCCTGTAATAAATACACTAATCACCTTGCAGGGAAGAAAACAGGGATTTGCTCTTTTGTATAAGATTGTTACAGTGTGTGTTACCTAACCAGTCCACAGCACTGCAGGGACTTCAGATGCTGATGGTGTTAGGTCCTTTCCAGTTGAGAAGCACAAAATAGTTTTATTTCCTCAGGACCAAAGTGCTTTTGCTTAGCCGAAGTAAAGGAGAGGTACATTTGTGTGGGGAGCACTATACAGTGATAGACAGGAGGGGAAGACAGATGGTCAAAAAGTCATTTCAACTAATTTGAAAGACCTGTGGAAAACAATAGCACTTGATGAATGCTAAAGAATGCAGGTGTTTCATTTGTTTTTTCTTACTTTCTGGCTGCTCTCATTTCAGTGCCAATTTCAGTTCTTGCAGTGATAACCATGATTACAGGACTGGATAATCTCTGTGGACCAATGTGTAGTGTTGTAGAGGCATCGTGAAAGGGAAACTATGTTATACCGAGAGTAACAGGGTTGACTGCACCGAGGTAAAATATTTGTTTTTCTTAAAGCTAAGGAATAATTTTTGTTTTCTATTTCATTAAGAACTTTGAATTTATCAAATAACTGGATTTGTACTGCTCTAGATTTCTTGTGTCTCATTTATAAAAGACATAGATTGGTATTTATTTTAAAAAAGAAATCTTTGACCCACACCTAGCTTTTGCTTATAATCCAAAAATTTTAATTTTTTTTTTACTGTTAATTCTATGTGTATTTAAGTGTCATCCTCAAAGGAAAAAAGCTCAAGTTTAAAAACAAAACGAAGCCAAATGCCCAATTTTAGACACTTTCAGACACTATTTTAGACACAGCATCCAGACATTATCATGAACTGTTCTGATGTCACTCAGGCTGCTATTTCTGGCAATAAAAGTTTTTGCTTGAAAACTTAAGTCCTGCTCAAGCTCGAGTGTTTGCTAGAACGTTTTAGTGTCTGCATGTAAGCCCTTCACAAATTGTCCTGAGTTTCTGTCAGTGTCTTGATCATGCTTAAGTATTGTTTCTGAAGTTTGAAACACGAGGAATGTGGTTCGTACTGTGTGATGTGAGAAGCCAAAGCCGACTCGGTATGTTGGGGCTTGAAAGCAAAGTGGTGGACAAGGAGCCAGAGCCGTCTCCATTGCAAACTCTGATTTTGTGTGCACGAATGTGAGCATATCCATGCTGTAGTGGTCACTTCTAGCTCTGCACACTTGATAGCTGAGTGTTTGCCATGCCTCAAAGGAGGCTGGTTTTCTTAGAAGCGGTAAGCTGTTGCCCTCTGTAAAACATGCCCCTTTGTGGCATCTAAATTTATGCACCCAAAACTGAGATTTTCCCCTTCCCTGCTACCCACCTCAGAATACTTTGGCCCAAATCCTTGCACCCAGAAAGCTCCCATAGAATAAGGCAGGCACAGTGGCATCAGAGGAGGTAAATTGCCAAGTGGAATTGGATTGCTTTGAGACAGTCAGAGGATCAGTCCCTGAGAAACTGCAGTGTTTCTCACTAACCGGCCATTCCCAAGATATCGACGATATCGGGATTGTGGTGTGCCAGTGGACTTGAAGAGGCAGTGTTTCCTCCTGGGGCGAATTTTCAAAAGCAATTAGAAATCACTTAATTCTACTCCAGCTGATACTTTTCTGGAATGTACTAACTGCTCTGAGAATAGAGCAAAGTCAGAAGTGAATGCTTCTAAAAAACCTCGTATACTGTTTTCTTTAATAAGATGTAAATTCTACATCACTGGAGAAGGAGCAAACGAAATAGGAAATGTTAAAGCAACAGATGTGTTCATTATTCTCAGAACATACATGTTCTCAAGCCTGAACCAGGAACAATGTACATACACCACTATCTACAGTATAATAATGACTATTATTTTTTATAATAAACCCATCAGCATAAAATAAGCATATTGGGCCACTTAGTTGATTTTACAAAGAGAATATCTTATCTGTTCAGCAGTGGTTACTCCTCTAATATACGGTAATTTGTTCTGTGTAACTGCAGATGCCTTACTGAGAAGCATACAAATCCCGTGAGTGTTTTTTTCAAATTCATTCGTAAAATGCATGATTTTAATCATGATATATTCTGCAAAAGCTGGGATAAGAAAATTGGGCTTTATTTTTTTTTTATTTTAATCTATGGAAATATGTTCTCAATAAAACCCAAAAAACCAATATCTATTGTGCAAGTATGTTAAAAGCAGGTCAGTTCTGAGCAAACATGTGCTTGTTTTAAACTGAGCCCAGTTTGGCTGTGAGCAGCAAATGCCATGTGTTGGAAGTGTTTTGCATAATGTGGATATAAAATCAGATGAAACACAGAAGTGGCAATTAAGCTTGAGATTCTTCTCAGTTCTAATTTATATACTTGTGGTCTGCAGACTACCATTGGTGTCCATGGACATAGTCAACATGACCATATTGGCTTGTTAGTGCTTTTAATTAATATTTGACTGGAAGTATGAGGGTTGTTCAGTGAGCATCCTGCTGGGTGACAGCAGTTTGTGGTGCCGAAAGTTTGAGGACTGCTGTTTTAAATCCGTATCTTTTGACTGTTTATTCATAATGGAGTCAACACATCTTTGTGATGCCAAAGACTAAGCAGAGCTTTGGCATCCAGGCTGGAGAGGAAAACAGTTGTTAGTGTTGCTAAGTTTGGCTTCCAACAGGCAAAAGAAATACAAAAATGTGAATTCAGTGAAGGCAAATACAATTCATGACAGTACAATTTAAAGGAGAGGAGAAATTTGGGTTTGGGAGGTGGTCTGTGTTCACTCTTTCATACAAATCACTAACCTCAGCCTCAGGCCAGAAATTTTCCAGTTGTAATTTTACAAACTTTTACTGCAGGATCAAAACAGTAAAAAAATAATAGAAGCATCAGAAATTTTAGGGGCAGCACACATAGTTGTAGACTGAAGAAGGAGCAGGGAAAAGCTATGGAATTTAGACACTGCCTCTTCCAGAGATAACTGGGGTTGATAAAATCAAGCATTTATAACAGCAGCTACGGATCTAGCCCGAAGCCTTTTATTGTGGTGGGCCACTGCACAATGCCATGGTAAGGAAGGTTATGTGTGATTATGTGCACAAGGCCAGCATCAGCTTTCCTGCTACCAAAAAACTTTCCAGTTAAATGCAGGAATAAACTATAGCTTCCCCAGTATTGGAGACCCTGAAGATTGGGATGAGAAAACAACCGTGTGCTTAGCTATAGTTGATCCTGCCTCTGGGCAGGACAAGTAAAGAGGTCACCTGTGATGTTAGAACTGGACTGTCCACTGTTGTTCTCTATACGCTCAGTTTTTGTTAGGTCTGAATCAGGCTTTCTCTGTGGAAGACCTCTTAGGAAAAAAAAACCCAAAAACCAGCAAGACAGGGAAAGGAAGGGAAAACTTTTCCTCCACYCTTTTTTTCTTTTTATGGGGAGGAAATAAAACAAGGTGAATCTAAAAGAAAAAAAGAGGATTGGACAAAACCAAATCTCTTTATTAAAAACAAATCCTCTGCCAGAACTGTGCTTTAAAGCACTTGGACCATCTTTGTTTTCCCGATATAATTACATGAATTTCTAATTTCCATTTAAATCTGAGAGTGAAAACTTCTAGGTGGAGTAACGTCAGATGGACTGCCACAAGACATTCCTCATCATCCATATGAAAAATACCTCTCCATTTCTGTCACACACTGTTTGAATTGGCAGCTGGCAATACCCGTATAAACCAATCCGCAGGGGTATTCTAACTTGCATGACACTGTTCATAGTGCATGAGATAAAATCCCCCGTGTGAAAGACTTTGCCAGAAATAGGATGATAAAAACCATCTGGTTTTGCACGTGTTACTTCACTGAGCTTACTTACCAGAGCTTCGAATATTCCTTCTTTGATGGAGGTTTATTGAACGAGAAGCAATGAGGGATTTTGTGTCTTGGTGGGGGATATATGTAAACTAATACATGTAATAATGTGTACAAGTACCTGGTGGGAGAGTGTAAAGAAGACAGAGCCAGATCCTTCTCAGTGGTGCCTGGTGAAGGACAAGAGGCAATGAGCACAAACCAAAATACAGAAAATTCCAATTAAATATAAAAAAAACTGACCACCTGGTCGGACACTGGAACAGGTTGCCCAGAGAGGTTGCAGAGTCTCCATCCCTGGGGATATTCAAAACCTGACTGAACACGGCCCTGAGCAGCCTGCTTTACTGGCCCTGCTTGGGCAGGAGGCTTGGACTAGATGATCTCCAGAGGTCTCTTCCAGTTTCATCCATGCGCTCATTCTCTGAAACATGCAGGATCCCAGGATCACATTTTAAGAAGCTGTGAATGCTCTGCACCCCTCTCTGAGAACAACAGAAATTGGGCTGTTCCCAACCCGGTTTTAAATCTGGTTCTGAAGGTCCTGGATGCAAAGTTAACACCTCTGAAACTGAGCTGTAATGTTCAGTTTCTTTTCTGTTTTTAAACTACTTGTCTTTAGAATTCAGGTTATTCCAGATGCTTTCAGTGCCAGAATCATGCACTGCCCCACCAGATATTTTGTTTGCATTCCTCCTCCTTTCTGAAAATGTCAAGACTTAACAGCACAGGTACAGTAATCATATCTGTGGAATGCATTATTATTATTATTTTTATTTTAGCAGAACACTGCTTAACAGTAGTATTCTTCTGTAGTCTTCCCCTCTTTTTTGTCTAAAGGCAGGTTATATATAAACATCACAAAAATACGCATAACATCTGTTAGGTTAGGGAAAAAAATCAAATGTCAATATACCATTGCAATTTTTTTTACAGTATTCCATTTTCATTTAAGTATTTATTATAAGAAAAGCAATAAATACGAATTTACAATGTGTATTAATAATCTGGACATGGATCTAGGTTATTCTGTGAATTTCACCTGTTTAGAACAGTAAAAGCTTTCCAAAGGTGAAGAAGAAATAAAACCAGTCAGCATGAGGTTAGGTCTGAATAAAAAAAAGCCTGATTCTGTTACCACATTTCTCCTTCTGTTTTCCCCTTTCTACTTCTCCCAAGTTTTACGATTTTGGAGAGGTACAGCTGCAGAGGTACTGGCAGAAAACCCAGCTTTGACCTGTTTGAAACCTGTGAATAAGCATCTGAAAAGATGGATTGTTATCTCAGATGAACCTACACACATTTTTGTGGCTAAGAGAACACCTATCTACTGTAAGGAAGTGTTTTGTCAGGCACTGAAGCCTGTTTCAGGAACAGTGAAATAATTTCAACATAAACAGGTACCTACTAGATTTCATGTGCTGAGAAAGTCCTTCTGATTCAGAGCAGTAGATTTTCTTAGCAAGATATCTTGATGCTAGATTTCTCAAGCCGACCTTGTGTTTTCAAAGCCATCAGCTCTCACAAGCTATTTCACATAAAGTCAAGGTTTCCAGGGAGCATAGAATCATACCAGTTTAAAAATGTTTCAGGATAAGCTGACCCACTCACAGACATACTGGTGCCAAGGCAGCCTTGGGTCTCTGAATGGTCCGGACCACTCCCACATGCAACAGAGTGAGCCGACGGATGGATTAACCACAAAAACGGTACAAAGCAGGAAGAAAATATGACTAATCCCATCCTTGCCTTGGCACTGGTGGCCTTCAGTGGGAGCAATCGTTTGTTTACAGCTGATTATTCCATTGTTTGAAAAAACTTAGCCCTTTTATCTCTGCTGGAAATTAAGCAGCATGTTTGGTTTTTTATATTATTTCCTGTAGGGTACAGTGTAAGGACAGAGCTAAGAAATCTTCCTTTGCTAGAAGATTCAAGTCAGCTTTATCACTGAGTTTAAAACAGAAATCATTATAATTTTAGCTGGACTGAAAGTTTTTTGGATACTGATCTTCTAAAATGTATAAACCTAACTTGACTTATTGCTGGGTAGTGGTTCAGGTTTTCTTAATTTGAGAATTTCCATAAGAAACAATGGATCTAAAGTTTTGATACTGGATCCAGAATATGTAACTCCTAGACTGTAATGGTGAGCACATTAGGAAGTCACTGCTTTCTGGCAAGTCACTTAGTACCTTTGTGCGAATTTCTCAGAGGTGTGCAGCATAGGAAGACTAGAGGTCTGGTCCCTGTGAGCAGGAAAGTTAACTGATGCCCAGTTTCTGTTAACTTTGTGAGGAGCAGGACTTGCCCAAAACTGAAGATTTAGGATTTACTGTTGCTGATTTTCCAGCCTCCTCCATAGCAATGGAAAGCAGATCAACTAGAGACACAAGTTATCCAGATACATTGCTGGTGCTGTTCATTCTGCCCAGTGCTAGGGTGATATAAATCACTCTGTTGATGCAAATTTTTATTATTCCTTGTTCTTCAAATAATTTGGTACTTATAAATAACTATTATTATGTTCATCAAACTGATTCCCACAATTTCGCCCTCTACCTCACTCACAAATCCCAGCTGAAGTGTTCACACTGCTTTCTTATTTGCAGTCTACTTCTCTGGCTAGGACCTCTTGTGTTCTACAACTGCACAACTGAAGGATTCAATAYTGGCCACAAAGTTGTGCTCTAGCATGTAAACTTTCTTACAAAAGTATACAAAATAAAATGCTTGCTTTCCTTAGTTAAAACAAAAAGGATGGGGAAGGCACAAATTAAATTTAAACAGATGCAATGTGGACTTCCCTGAACATGTAAAGAACCTCCCTTTAAGAAATGACAAATCAGAGAGAAGACTGGATTAATTTCAATTTCTTCTAATGAGATTCTTATCATCATTAAATATGAAACAACAGTGTGACTACTTGCATTTCAGTGTCATAGCAGCCAGCCTGCGCACTCTTGGCAGAAATCTTTGCCTGATTTACCTGACACAGAGAAACCTCTAAAGCTTTACTGGAACCCAAATGCACAGCCAGCCACCCTGCCTCCCTCTCCCCCATTTATGCTCTGCCTCCTTCCTCCCCCTGCACCCCTCCCCATCCACCCCCCCACCTTCATTTTCTACACTCCAGCTGTGAATCACATATAGATT
Source organism: Oceanodroma leucorhoa (assembly GCA_030449065.1). Lineage (NCBI taxonomy): Eukaryota > Metazoa > Chordata > Aves > Procellariiformes > Oceanodroma > Oceanodroma leucorhoa. The sequence continues at coordinate 3,388,100 of JASVER010000098.1, forward strand.
CTGTTTTCCAAGTAGGTTTTGATACGTGTTGCATAAGCATAGTTGACAAAGTAATAGGCATGGTAATTGAATTATGAGATGGATTGCAGATGACGGCCTGAGATTACCACATTCAGTGACATCACCTGTCTGGATTAGGTGGGGCCTTAGATTTGTTTCTTGTTCTTATGAAATATTGTCATTATCTGATGTGTGACACAAGGTAAATAACTGGAGTGCAAACGGTAGTAACTAGCAGGCCTAGAAAAGAAATCGTGCTGAAACAGTTTCCTGAGATATGGTTTCATTTCAGTTTTAAAACTGAACATACTGTTTTAACAAAAGGGGTTTTTTTATTATTGTTTCCCCTCTTTTTTAAGAAACAACATCCAAATCATGTCCCCAGACAAGGAATTTTTATTTCCAGGGTTGGGTTTTTTTTTTTGGTTGCAATTTTTTTGGAGGCTTTTGGGCAAAATGAAACGCTTGATTAAATAAATAAAATAAGTTATTAAAAAATAACTGCTTTTGCGCTTGGTCCTGCTACCATGCCTCACTAGTTGCCTGCTTTCCCACTTTCCCGCAGGGCTGCGTTCCCCAGCTGGGCTTTCCTTTCCAGATGTGCTGTGGCAAGAGCACAGAGTGACACCACCACCACTGCCCCTCGCCAGCAGATCACACCATGGAAGTCCTCACCCCAGCCCGCAGCACAGAGGGGAGAGGGGAGCAGGAGAAGGCTGGGGACAGCTCTCGGGAGACGTCACAGCCACATTCCCAGCCAAAATACTTGTGCATTGGCCAAAACGGTCGTACTCCGGGCTCCTCTGCAGCGAGTCAGAGATTTTCTAGGCGAAGAATCAATGGCCCGGATCCAGCCCCAGCAGTTACATTTGTGCTTCGCTTTATGCACAACAGCATGACTGTAAACTTAAGGGCTTGAAATTAATTATGTGCAAAACTGTTCGTGTTTGGGAGGATTTAGATTGTCGTGGTGGGAGAAATTAATTGTAGATAGCAGAAGCCTTAGAAACTTCCAGATCCACCCATATGATAACAAATCACAGACATTAGCTATGAATTTTCAATGTCATTACAGCAATAAGAAAAGACATTGTTCAGACTGTGGTCACCTGATAAATCATGCCAGATCTTTCAATAATGCTAAGTGTCTGTCCAGAGACTATCATTATGGTAAACAGTACAAAACTGGACAGCTGCAACGCTTCATTCCTTTCCTGTGTCACAGCCACTTAATCTTTGCCAATGAATGTGTTTTCTTTTTTCATAATCTTATATTGCTTAGCCTCGAACTGGAAGCCTCTTCTCCACGTATTTCAGCATGTAGAATTTATATCTTCAGATAATTCCACGAGCTGGCCAAGTTTGATGCATTTCAGGTATTGCAAAGCCTAATGGGCCCTTGGGGAGAGAGAATAGCTTGCCAGGTGGCATAGAGAATTAAGAGACACAATCAAGAGACAGAAGGAGGGAAAAGCTTCTAAAAGGAAGGAGTAGCTTTTGCAGACCTGCTAAAGCACCAGTTGTCACTACACCTATCTCCGTACTTCCTGGTCCTGGCCAGGTTAGGAAACAAGAAGTACAAGAGCAAAACATTTCCTCCCAMCTTTGTTTCCCGTGTTTTGGGATCGAAGCAACACTCTGAATCAATGGTGTATCTTGAGTGAGGAAGACTCCTGGTCTACTCGGTTTAAAGAACAGGACTTGAGTTTAGTTACCAGTCAAAAGTAGTTTACTAAATTTTTTTAGTTCCTTTTTAACTCCAAAGTAAGCTGAGATTTTAATGAGTGAGTCAGTGCTGACTCATGATTAAATGAAAAAAACCCACCTAAAGTACTTGCACATTTCTGTAAAAAGTGGCAGCACTTGGTTTGCTGCCACATGAAGCTTTGTCCTGTCCTCCATTTCCCGCTGCTAGAGCAAAGGTGCAGCTGCTCTTCACAACCTTGAAAGAATCCCCAGGTTCCTCCTATGTTAATACCTTTCATGACTACTACTTAACTTTGTAAAGGGAACGAAAAAGTCTAGTCATCCCATCCGCTGAGGAAATACCCATTTCAATCATCCCCACATAATCAGTTACATGTCACCAGTGACAGTTACTAAATAAATTAGGTGCAAGGTCCAAAATCTAGTCCTAAGTTGAAAGTATTCATCCAAATACTAAACTGAACTGGGGCAATATTGAAGACATTGGCAGCTGCTTTCTTGATAGGACTTTGACAGAGAATATGGGGGGCTGGGAGTGGAAAAGGCTTTTTGTTACTGTTCAATGTCTTTACTACCTATAAGTTCAGTGTCTTTACTACCTATAAGTTATCATCAATAACGTAGCTACTTATATAGTTCTATCAGGTTTAGTAACTACTGCAATAGAATACAAAGTTTTGGAAGACAGACTATTCAAGGGACTAGTACTCAATTTCTTTAAACATAGGATTCAATCTAAAAAAGGACGTATCCGTGGAGCATAGAAACAGGTGCAATCATCTTCTTTCTCAGTTGATATATAGAAGAAAATACATTCCTCCAAATTTTGTTTTCACTGAAAGAGATGAAAAACCAGCAAAGCACAGAGAACAGCTAGATTAGCTAAAATGAGTTTATCTTTCAATGGATCGGTGATTTGAACAAGGGTTGAACTTTCTAATGATTATTTTTTGTAAGGAATAATCCTACTTATTTTAGTTCCAAGGTTCTTTGTGGTGTAAAGTCTGTTTAATCTCACACTTGCTGTTATCTGAACAAAACTTAACAGACTTGGAGACAAAGATACGAAAAGCTTTGCAAGAACAGAGGAGGAAGGACATATTTATAAAGTATATGTATAAAACATACATATTTTTATGTATATATAAATACAGTAAATTGCATTTAATACATAGGTTCTTCACCGAGTAAATAAGAACATACTGTTATCCACCGAAAATGAAAAATGAAGCTAATACTATTTTTAGTACTTTAAAACCATGGATGCAATTTTGCTGTATGCATAAAAGCTAAAAAAGCTTTTGCATTAATTGCCTGCCTAAATGAGCTTCTCTGACTCTTGGCGCATGTTAGGTCAGAGCCATACTCCTGAAGCTAAGAGGAGGGATTCCCAAAGTTATTTTGTATCTTCCTTTGCAGGGCTGAGCTTTAGGCTTGCACCTTCAACTTCACTAAAAGGGGGAAAAGAAACTCTCCCCAAGAGGACCCTGGCACAGCTGTTCTGCCAGCGCTGGACCCGGAGAGCCAGCTGGCAGGGCCAGCCTCTGCCAACTCAGGGTCTTATGAGGAGCGGCTGAGGGAGCTGGGGTTGTTTAGCCTAGAGAAGAGGAGGCTGAGGGGAGACCTTATCGCTCTCTACAACTATCTGAAAGGAGGCTGTAGAGAGACGGGTGCTGGTCTCTTCTCCCAAGTAACAAGTGATAGGACGAGAGGAAATGGCCTCAAGTTGCGCCAGGGGAGGTTTAGATTGGATATTAGGAAAAATTTCTTCACTGAAAGGGTAGTCAGGCATTGGAACAGGCTGCCCAGGGAAGTGGTGGAGTCACCATCCCTGGAGGTGTTCAAAAAACGTGTGGATGAGATGCTTCAGGACATGTTTAGTGGGCATTTGTACTGGGTTGATGGTTGGACTCGATGATCTTAGAGGTCTTTTCCAACCTTAATGATTCTATGATTCTATGATTCTCTTTGAGGTTTCAGACATTCGAGGCTTGCAAAGCACCACCAGCAGAAGTGAGTGAGTCTGTAAATGCACCAGGGGAATTTGACCTTGTCTTTCACCTTTGCAAAGTCCCGGAGGAGAACATAGTTCTTCTACTTATGCATTACTTGTTGCAAAGACTCAGAAAACATTTCTCTTTTTTCTGACAGGATTAATTTACAAGATAAAATGCAGGCTTCTTCCCTCCAGTTGTGGCTCATGGCATTGCCTCTCTCTGTAAGGTGCAAACCTAACTGGCCTGGTTGAGGAAAGCACGTCTCAAATTGTAAGGGTCAGATTTTTCCAGAGTCCATCAATTCATGCAGGTATCAATGAAACCACAATAGGGGACAAAATCATGACTAATCATTTTCAGTATTATTTTCATGCAGTTTGAATGTGCTTTGTATTTTTATGTCAGCAATATTTTAGCAAGTAATGATAGTAGCTAGCAGAGATTTTTGCAAAGCAGCAATTTCTATTCCACTGAAGATCCACGGCTGTGAGAAAAAATACTAGGATATTGAATATAATAAAAAAAATTACTTCCCGAGTTTTATTTTTAGGAAGAATCCAATTTCAAAAAAGTTGCAAATTTGAATGGTCACAAGAGTGCCTCTAGAATTATAATCACAAAATGATGAAATGCCTTCTGGATATGAAATAGAATTTCTAAGACTGAGAATTAAGTATGTCTAGAAACCAACATTATCCATGAAAAAGAGATTAGTTGAGGTGAAAACCAGTATGTCATCAGGATTTTTTTAAAGTATTATTAAACTTCATGTAGGCTTAGGTGTGACCTTACAAAAACTTCCATGCCTGCTTGCAACTGTAAAGCTGATCTGCTTGAGTGTATATGGAAAGTGAGCACCCAAGGCACATGAACAATGCCAAAGTAAATTTGTTGGGAAGAAAATAAATAAGAAATATTGTCTTATTAGGTTTCTTGATCAGGGGAATTAAGAGAAGTTTTGGTAATGTCTGTCAATTTTATGTATTTTCATGGCTGAAAATCAGAAGACTGGTATAAAGGAGTGAATTGCTGTATCTTGACCATCATATTTTAGCAGTCACTCTTGGTTTCTTTTTCAAGGTCTTTCAGAGATTCAAGTGGAGCAACTAAGATGCCTGGAAAGGTCAACACAGGTAAATTACACTGCACTTTAATCACGTCATCGCTATAAAGAATTGAATCTGACCGTTCATGATCACACAGGACCAAAGTCCTTCTTTTCCTTTAAACGCAGATGAGCTCCCCCCCTGCAGAAGTTGTGAGGGAGGGATAAATGTGCAGCTCCTTGCGCTGCTGGCCGTGCGGTGTCCCGGCCCCGTCCCACAGCCTGGCTCATTCTCCCCGGCGCCGGCACACTGCGCTGGGCTCGGCACCGGCGGCAGGACGGGAGAGGGCTGTGCGAGGGAGGGGGGTCTGACTGTTCATCTGTCAAAGGTATTTCCATTTCATAATCCTTGAGTCACGCAGAGAGGAGGACTTCCCTGAAAAGCCTGCCACTGCCAGCACAGCCGCAATGCAAACTGGTCCTGACGGATACAATCAAAGGGAATTGAAAGAAAACTGAACCTGACAACTCAAGCATGTGTCTGGCTACCCCAGCAATGCAACATCCAGTCAGAAACAATTAATATTATACTGGCTGGCAATTTTTTTTTTTTTTACATGTGAATGAAAATTGAACAAACCCCTTAAATGTTCTGACTAAGAAACCAGTGGCCTTTTCAAGCAAATTGTTACCACACTGCTTCCTCCTCTTTTGAAAGTCCATATGGACAGATAAACTGAGAATAGAACAACCACATCTGACTTAGAGCCCAATGTACAAATTATTACCACTGCGATCATCTCATTTCCCCTGGACTAGCACTAGGCCAGGAGCCAGTGAAAACTCTGTTTTACTTAAAGATTGAACCTGGTCGGAGAAGAAACCAACCCCGAAGCACTGTGTGTCTGAAATAGTAAATATAGGGATATATATAAATTTTCACTCAGTACGGGCTTGGGCACTGATAGTGTTTAGATTTTGCTGCAGATTGAGGCCTGGAATAAAATCAAGTCCTCATACTATTGCACACAGAGCATGAAGAGATTGACAAATGTTTCCTGTCTGAAGAACAAGTGAATTCAATAAAGAATGAGCAGGAGGGGAACAAACTGACTTTCCTTGAGGACCCGTTGATGCTGTTGGGAGAACAAGCCAACTAATATGCATCCTGGCACCATGGGCAGGTCCTGAGCAGCAGAAACCTTCAGGATGGCAGCCTAAAAGCTTTTTTCCTTTCTGTTGCCTTCTTTTTCATGCAGACAAGAAGAAATTCAGAAAGGCCAAGCACAAGTGGTTGGCTGGAGGATTCCTGTGTACTGCCTGTAGCTTTGGAGAGTGCACAGACCAAGCCCATTATGAAGGCTGGGTTTAAGGAGGCCAAGAGAAAGGATGGAAGAGAACTTAGATGGGAAGCTTCAGAGCCACAGGGGGAGTGAATCTCTCAGGATCTCTAGTAATGGTTCCTCTCCAATGTAAACATATCTCTGCAGGAGAAGCAAGGACAAATGCTAAGTATATGTGAGAAATAGGTAGAAAATTCTGGGAGGAAACTGAGATGTTCCAAGAAATTAAGAAAATGCATTTATTTCACCAGAAAGGAACTGCGTATCTCCATAGCTCTCTGTTTCACTGTGAACCTCTCTTCTACCTGTTTTCAGTGTTAAACCCCTAAAGATAAAGGCGGCCAGATTTTCAGCTCTTCCATAACACAGGACCACACACAACGGTAGGACTTCGTTAGCTGATGGACTATTTTATCTTCTTGAAACAGTTTTATTTTGTTTTGTTTTGTGGTAGCGGCCATGTGACTTCTGTCATCATCTTTGAGAGGGAATGAGACTTCCAGAGGCTACCACGTGAAATACAACTCAAAGTTAGGGTTTGCAAAGTATAAAAGTTCTCATCTCATAAGGATTTCTGCACAGGCCACAGACCCAAACAGAGATTTCTGTAGCACATGGTCTCAAGAAGTAGAGGTATTTTTTATTAAATTGTCATCCTTATATCTAGATCAATTTTGCAGAAAGAAGGAACAATCTGGGKTTTTTTACAGTGTGTGGAATATAGTTTAATAAAAAAAAAAAGAAAGAGGAGGAAAAAAAGATCACTAAAAAGAAATAAGGAGGAATGAAGGAGGCCAAATCCTCATCCTCTGTTAGGTCCAATTACCGTGAGAAAAATTAGTTGCTTGCTGTAGCTGATTATAACAGCTTGTGAACATACTGCTTGCTTGTTTTGGCAAAGAGTGTGACTACAGTCTTCAAAGTGTGGCTATTCTCTGTCCATTGAGAAGCTGCAGTGGGACAGGCTCCTGACATCAGATACAAGGCTGTAGAGGCAGGGAGAAAAAAAAAGAGCTAAAGAAAGAAGGTGATGGGTTCTTATTATCCTCTGGTGAATATTCGTCTGGAGAGCTGTAGCTAGAAGAATTCTATCCTTTCCTTTGTTTTCAAATGGTCATGGATTTCATTCAAACACCTCTTTTCTTTTTTGGTTTGTAATTTATTTGTAAACGTGTCCTGATATTTAATATCTAGCCTGTACCATGTGAGCTGCTTTGATGGGAATATGTATAATCACATGATATATTTCTATTTCAAAATGAGCTGAGGCAGGCTCCCAGAATTGGCTTTCTCAGGAGAGTATTCTTGGATGTGGACAAGAACCTCGTGTTTTGCCGAAATTCCACACAACTGGCTTTGAATTCACCATTGGGGATGATGCTCCTGTCAGCAATGCTGCTCAGTGAAAGAGTAGCAGAAAGCCAAATCAAAAGGGGTGTGAACATACAAAAAGGATACTCATTTGAAAGCGTGAGTGAGTATTAACAAACCTGAGGCAGCCTTTCCACAGATCTCTGAGCCTGCAGACCAGGAGGGAATTCCACTTTCATATTATCGTTACCTTAAAAGCGTGTTGTATTCCCTTTGAAAACATGCAAACCCCAGCAAAATACATGCTACTTCCATTTTTGTTAAAATCCCAGTGGTCAGCATTCAGGAAACGTTTCTTGTCTGGCCTAGCCTAATTCCAGATTTTTATTCATTATACATTTATCACTGCAGACAAGTCTGAAACAGTTACCCAATGCAATAATATTTCATTTTTTTTCCATAACAAGTTAAAGAATATTAATCCTTTCTCATAAAATAAATATTTCTGAAGGCTCTTGTTGAGAAACGTTCCTTTTCCTGAACAGCCCCATCTGTTGTTCATTTCTGTTGTCCTGCCTGCTTGGGATCTCCCCTGAYTCATGTTAGCAGCATAGACGTGCGCCTGAGCTTGTGAAATTGGTTGCTGTCAGTCGAAACGCCACCCGCCCTACAGAGCCCGGGCTTGACAGTCAGGGACTGTGAGCACAGCCCAGAGCGTGTGGGTTTCGGGGGCTGGCTCCTGCAGAGTCTGCACAGACTCAGTGCAAAACCAGCATCCGCAGAGATGTCAGGGATTGCCCCCCTCTGAGGAAGGTGTCGGGAGGTGTGCACTCATGCTTCTCCCCTGGGGATTGATTGGCTGCAGCTAACAGCTCGTTACTTGCCTCCAATAACGGGCCTGCTTAATTTGCTTAAAGGGCTTCAGAGGCTTCCCTCTCCCAAAGGCGCTGGATGTTGGAGAATGGACTTTGGCAATGCTAATTAATACCTCCTAAAGTGATACCTTCTGGCTTTCACGGATATCCCAGGTAGTTCTGGAAAGACATATGGTAATTCACCAGCTCTCTGCCTTTCTGAATATCATGCACCAAGCTCTGTGCAAAGCTTCCTGCCAGCTCCTGTGCAGTTGCGATTGTTGCTGTACAAGTATTTGCTGTGTAGATTGCATCAGTCAAAATCCTCCATCTATATCTAATTATTCTTCTTCTTTATCACCAATCAGGAATGCCAATTAGTATAAGAGGTAGAAAATGAAGGGATAAGATCTCTGAGTGAGCAGTTTCCCAGCAATTAATAGCAGGCAAATTGCCATCTGTCAAGCACCTGTTGGTTTCCTGGTAATAAATTAGGGAATATCTGAGATACGTGGCAAAGGAACAGAGAAATAAAAGGGTAAAACAGAGGGAATATGCATGCGGGTCATGTCCCAACATGGAACAGAGATTTAAGGGGCAAAAGGAAATTAACTTTTCAGGGCTGGAACCTGGGGAGTTCCAGAAAGCTCTGGGTTGGTTGGTCTGACACGTAGGTTTTCTTGTTTTCACACATTGCGTGAATTTGAAATGACTGAGTCCGTGTCAAAGGTTGGAATTACTTGGATTAAACTCATACTTACCCATGTACAGGCAAGGGTGGTATCACAGATGGTACCCGTCATATTGCTGCATCACAATGTCCAACAAAAATATTTACTCAGCAAAGGAGGCATTTATGGTTGTCTTTCGGCATCTCATCAGGGCTTGCTGCTGTCAAACCAAGATGTTTGCCAATGAGCAGCAACAGGACAGCCAAGTGATTCGGACTGACTGCTACTTATCTGCCCTGCAAAAAAGCCTGTACTCTAGAGGTCATTTCATAGAAAATGTGTTGCCTTTGACCCTCAACTTCAGCAGGGCAGGTACAGAACAGAATATCAGAGTTTGACTTTTTTGCCTTTCCTGATTCTTGAGGGATCACCTGGCCCATGATGGCTTTGGCATAGCACAAGACTACCTTAAGTTTGGCAGCTGTGATCTGAAGATCTGGGATCATCCCTCAGAGCAAGACAGGAGGGTGAAGGATGTGTGGGCTTATCCTTACCATCTTTAAGTAATTTATTTTTTTGCTTTCTTTCAAGTTCTTTCTCAGCCACCAGTGACTGGACAAAACTGTTGGTGACTTCAGTCACCCACCTTAACCACTGATCCTGTATATGTCTTCTYGACACTGCTTTTGAGGTGCTTTCTTATTAAGAACTTAAGAACTTGTCCAACACTTCCCTAACCCAGCTGTGTCTCTCTGTTAAGCAAGCATAAATCAATTTCTGACCGTAAGAGTTACTGCCTGACTTTGGCTGCACTCAGAATTGACTAGGGATCTTGTGTGGGCCATGAAGCAAGAGTATTTCACATTCATACACTCACAGGCAGATAGCAAAATGCTCCTGGCCAGTGATTGATGAGCACTCTGAGCTAAGGTCTGTAGCTACGGTGACTCTTTAACATAACACTGACTCAATCACGTAGGAAGTGGTTGTAAAGGAGGRGCAGGGATATGTGCCCTTCTTTGAGGACTCATCAATCAACTTTAGAAACATGGAGGCTTAACCAGAACATGTCAAGCAGGTCTCGCTTTACACCCCAAGCCTCTTAAAGAAATATTTACTGCAAAAGGTGATTCACTACATTTTGCTCTAGAAATCGCTGAATAATCATCACAAATAGCTCTAACTGCACTGCCAAAAATCAGGCATAAGTACTTGAAAGATGGGTATTACCCAAACTGGGCAGGCAAAGCTACAGAGCCCTGGTAAACAACAGGTTAACAGCAGCAATCACCCCCAACCAACTGAGGAAAACACATTTGACTCTCTTTAGCCCAGCACTTTTTGCATATCAGGTGTCAAACATCATGGGTCTGCATTAAGGAGGCAGCATCATCCARACTTGTCTTTGTTGGCTGAGGTGCTACAGGCAGCAGTAGCTTTAGGCTGTGTGGCAGGCCACAGGTGAAAAAGAGGGGATATACCTCCATCTGCTCCTCACACCACAATCCTTTGCCAAACTCAGACCACGAAACAGCATGAGCATTTCCTGGCTATCAGGAACTGTCCATCTGTTTCACACATTTTCCCTCCTACCTTGGGAGYCTACTTTACATCCCCTCCCTTCTGCCACATCTGCTTGCCAGCCAATATTTCTGGTCCTGGAGCCTAATCAGGAGGTAAACAACGAAAAGTRCCCCAAATGGTCCACCCAAAGGTGTAGGCGAATGTTTGCTTGAAGGCTGTTTTTATACCTCAGGAAAATTTCAGCTAGTGGATAAAACATATTTAGTGTCCTGTCTTTCCTAGAAACTCTTATCTTTTCAAAAGTAGCAAATGCTATCGGTTGTTGGKTTTTTTCCTTCTTTTCCCAGAAAAACACTTTCTGAGAAAATAAATCCTTTATTAAGTTGTTTTCCAGTTCTAAGCTACACTGATACCATATCAAGTTGGAGATATGGTTTTGTTTTTCAGCCAGATTTTGTAATAAGTTGTTACTTTCCCTCACTCTGATGCAATGTACTAATTACTAAACGTATACACTTGTTTYCCTTTTGATACAGAGCTGCAGTAGCAAGCTACAATGAAATTTATTAAGCTTCGGTAGCTGTAAAAAACTATGAAAAGATGAAAAAGAAACGCATATAGAATAAAGATGAACTAAAAGGTGAATGACAATTCACATGGAGATAGAGATAAGCAGAGAAGATGAGAAGGAAATTTGTCTCCCACCTTATGCAAATTTACAAGATTTTGAAACATTTATTTTTCACAGATCCAAAGACTAGAATCAAAATCTCCAAAACATTTGCAAGTTGCAAATCAGCGGAAGTTATTATCTAGACCAAATCAGTTTTCTTTGTTTGACACACAATTTACTAAAATAATGATCTAAATCAACATACATTTTTGTACAAAAATCTTTGTATATCTGTAACTAATTCTCTATGAGTACCCAAACACATTTCTCAATATGTATTTCTTCTAAGAGGTGAAGATATGCTATTGTCTTTATTTTATAGAAAAGACAACTTCAGTATTGGAAACCTTTTCACCTTGCGTAGCTGAAATGATATTTTTTGTATCGTATATGGCCTTATAAAAGTGAGAAACCTCTGGATCCTGTTACTTCAGCAYCTCTGAAAAATTTATGTTAGGGACCCATTATGATCAGTTTTACCCTAAGCTAGTCCCCTTGAAGGAGGTGATAACACAGTAAGTAAAACAAATTAATCACACAGACTTTAGAGCTTGAGGTCAGCTATCAAGCCATTGTGCTCTTCTAGGAAGCAAGAAGTTTGTCTGAAAGCGAATACCGCTTTCCTCACTATTAATCATCTTAGCCTGGTAGTTTTCCAAGTGCTTTAYCCAATACTTGGACACATTTGTTCATCACATGAGGTGGCTGGGCAGGATTATGCCTACCCTCATTTTTGAAAAGAAACACCCAGATTTTARCAAAGTGCAATATACTAACACACTTTTTGATTTTTGGCTGTATAAAACCATGCTGATTTTGAGGAAACAGCCTGTTATCTACAAATACAGATTTAGCTAGATTTGCAGCTAGTTACATTTTCAGAGGTTGAACCGCTTGGGAGATAGGTGGCAAAAATACAACAGGAGATACAAATGATGAGACAATGAGACAATAAAAAGATTTTTAAGGCAGGGGAATTGACTTTCACGGACAGAATAGCAAAAAGTTACAATGAACATTGTTCGCTCAAGTGACCGGAGTTGTTTGTACATGTTGCTATACAGGTTGTCTTTCCTTATCTTTGTTTGTGAAATGCCACAAATATAAAACCAGTGACTTTTTAATATTGAAAAATAATGGGCTAGCATCTTAAGCCTTTTATAAAACTAACTCACAGAGGCCTGGTGACATCAAGGGACTGTGAAACAGGCAAAACTGCTAAGTGYGGGATTTTTGCTGCCGGAGATATGGCCAGGGAAGAAAAGGGGCATGGCAAAGCTCCATTGGATTTGAGAAACGGACCTCATGTTCACTTTGAAGTCCTGGGAGATAGGGGGGTGGAAGATCAAGCACTAAAAACTTCCGACACTCAGTTTCACCTGAGACTTGGAATCATCAGTGATAATTTAATCAGAGAGGAATGTTAATTAAGGCTTCAGGCCCTACGTATAGACGCTAATTAATTACATGTGTTGATTAGCATTTTGCTGTATTGAACACGGAACAACCTGAGTAAATCCTACCCGGAAACACCATGTGTAAGGTAATTCAGGTCTGTTGTATGCAGGGCTGTGGATGGGCATTACAGTGGCTCTGGTTTAAATAAGCTGGTTCTGCTCCCTAGGAACATGACTCGGATGAGAATGCTTATTCCTAGCACATGTGCTGCACACTAGGAAACAGGGACACCCGATAAAAGGAGAGAAAGTGAGCCCACAGCAGAGGAAAAAGAAAGGTTGGTTTCTAACTGTCCGTTAGCAAATGACACGAGTTGGTTTGCACTTCTTGGCAGGTGGAGTTAAAACTATCCCTGTGGATATTTGTGTGGTTTAAAGATGGAGCTAAAGCTACCTGAAAGCCTGATATTGCCCAAAGGAGTGCTCCTGCGCCCTGCCTGCCCCTGCCTACGTGCTCCTACCACGTTCTGCTGGCCACTGCTGTCCTAGTGCCAGGAGGGCCACTGGCAGCAGGTGACCCCATTGTTTCTGTAGGATTCAACTTCTGCCAGCCTAGTGCTTCGAGACACCTTGCAGCTGGGTGAGACAACATACCCACATCAGCCCAATGGGCAAAGTGCGCACAAAAAACAGGTCTGGCCATTTTGGAGGCAGATAGCTGTTAGATTGGCCTAGTTGCGCTGTCCATCCGCACTCGTATATTTATATTTATCCTGACTCATATATTTGCCCTGACCCGCTACTGTGTGTACACTGGTAGATGCATTCCCATTTAACTATTCAGGTGTTGGGTGAAGAGTGGTGAAAGCAGAGATGAAGTCCTGGGTCCCAGCTCTGGTTGGAGCAGCTGCCACACTGCAGTTAGTTTGGTTTTTTTGGGGACACTTACTCTTTTTTTACTGGAGGGGTAAGAGATTTTAGGGACAATGTCTGTCTTTTTAACACCGTCTTGCTGAAGCATACCAAAACCAACAATAATTTGGCTTATTAAGGTGTCTCAGGAATAAATCTTGCCAAGATTCAGACACACTAGCATTGCTGCTGACTTCCAGGGAATTACTGAAGTGTAGGAACTTGAAAGCGCTCTCAGGAACCGGCAGCATTTACGACTGAACTAAAGATATAAAAGCTCAATTCTTTAAAAACCTCTAGGAAAGCTGTAGAGAAACACAAGAGTTTGGCTAAAGTGAGATGAAGCTGGATCATTAATTTCAGAAGAAATAAAAATCACCACAGCTCCTTCGCTCCAGTTTCAAACAAATTATAAGCCTCTGACATTAGAGAGATCTGGTTATGTTTATGATTAGTTACAGCAATCCCAAGGGTCACTATCTATTAACAGTTTGGGAAACAATCAGAAGACCATCAGTATGTCTGTTGAGGGAACATAACATTAGTAAACACCTCTAGCACTCCCTATGTGAATTGCAACAATTAATTAAAACAAACTGCAGTCTAATGGTAGTATTTCTTCTGCCTGACTAAACAAGCACTTGCGATGAACATAGTGATCTCATGACCTTCGCAATCTTATGACAAAACCAGGGGAGTTCAGCTGTAGAAGAGCTGATGAACTTTCAGATGGTCAGTGTAAGCCAGTTTGTAAGATCTTGGGATTTCCTCATTGTTGATTAAAGCCACTAGTAGATTCTTTATCCACAAACAGATTATCTGCCTCAGGTTCTTGTTTAGTCAATCACAGTAATACAGATATGACAAAAAATGTGTAGGTAACTGATCTCTAACTCTAGAGTTGAATTTCTCAAGTTTGCCTATAGCAAGGGTTGGTTTTTTACCACCCACACATTGCTTTGCTTACGTGAAACAAAAATCTGACAAGCTTTCAAAAAGCTCCACCTCTGATTCTCTTGTTGTTAATCTCGTCATTGTTACAAAATGGCTGCTTGCCGAGGCCAACAACTTTCTGTGTTTCACTTTGTTCTGGGCCACACCTGCTTAACCACTAGTAAAACAACTAGTTAAAAAATAATAAAAAGTTATTAAGTACACGTTTCATATGTGGTGATAGGTATGGATGGACAGGTTCAGCTTTTTTTCCCCATTCTCATTTCTGAATGGCGAAAATCTCAACATTTTTAGTTTACAAATGCCATCGTACATAAAACTTCACATCTCTGCTTTTTCTCCAGTTCAACTACTTTTTCTTCTCAGTGGAAATGTGGATTGTGATTTTTAGGAGGAATTTGGCCAGAAATAAGTAATTAAAGAGTATGGATTTACATGATGGAGAACTTTCAGGAATTTCTTACGTGAAAATTCAATCAAGATTATCTTTGTGTCTGTGGACCAGCATGTTCAGTACTCAACATCCATTCCTTTACTTTTCCCCACTATTTTATCTGTTAGTCCAGGATCTTGAATCATCCCCACTACTTGGTAACTTGCAGGTATATTACAATCCCTATGGGAATCATGTATTTCCACTCTCCTGACGCAGAATAAAAATTGTTCAGGGATAAAGAAGTACTCTATGAGTAAGTAAAAAAAAACCAAACAACAATTCCTCTAAAGAACAAGAGATTTCTCAAGGCTAGAGGGTGACTCTCATTTCCAGTAAAGTTTAACTGTGTTGTAAGTGAAACATATTGCAGCTTTAAGAAAATGCTGTGTATTCATTCTTCCTTCAGGAAATGCCAATGCGTGGTGTCTGCTGATGACATATTTAGAGTTCAGGACCTGTAAAGGACTTCAGTGGGATAAAAAAAAGTCTTCGCTCTTTTTACCAGCCAGACATCAAAATCACCAACATATATCTATGCCTGCTAGCAATGTCATTCAGTTACTAAAATGTGAATGTGTGTATTTTTGGTTTTTTTTTTAAAAGGGCTATGACTTGCTTTTTCTGTGCTAGTTTGCTTCCCTCCTTCCTTCAGCTGTCCACTACAAAATGCAACTGTTGAATTCCACCTTCATTTTTCCTGGTGCAATTTACAAGTAAGAAGGTTGAAAGGATTTCAAGTGGTGTTGAGGAAATAAGATCTTGTTCAGTACGTGGAAAACATAGGAGCAGGTAGAGCAAGTGATATGTTACAAATCAAGCTTATATCTCTGTGGGAACTGAGCTGGCAAATTTTCTGTGCTTATTCCTAGGAACATTACCCAAAGACATGCTATAATCCTGCCAATAGAAAACGAAACACTACGTGGAGATCTCATGTATACGTGGCAAGACAGATGGAGGTTGGGTAACACATTAATATGCTGTGGAATTAAATCAAGCTGGAAATCAGAAGCCTTGTCAATCATTGTCACGCAGTCATGCTGCTGAACTGCACAGGCAAAGCGCTGGCTGCAGGTCCGTGGGTTTGTCCCTTCCTCCCTCTCCGTTATCCGACAGCTACAGCACACGGGCATGGGGCACTCGAGCTCTGCAGTGCCAGAGGCAGGCTGAGCGCCGTAGGGTGACTCCTGGTGATGTAGCTGCCCTTCAGCACTCCCTGTCTCCAAATGCTCTTTTGAGGGCTGGTGGGGGCTCCCACAAGCTTAGCACCCAGTAGCTCCTGTGTAAGCACTTACCTGAGGGTCACGAAAAGAAATGCTTTCCTCACAGGGAGTTTGTTATGCCCTTAGCATGTATGCACAGCAAGCTAGAAGTCTGCATGTCTTCCCCATGTCAAAGCCAGTGACAAGAACAATCTGATGTCCGTAGCAGTACTAGCACCTCTGGAAAGGTAGCATGTGATGCTGCAATACACTTGGGACTTCTCTGCACTTGAAAAGGGCAGTGAGGGACTGAATCAGGTCTCACACATCTTGCTGAAGCACCTGACATGCTGGGGAGTGCCCACCAAAAAAACAGGTGTCCTTTGGAGAGTTTAAAATGGAAGCTGATGCGGGGGAAAGGAGCATCTTTAGCATAATAGAGAAGATGCTTTTTTTCTGGTAAAATAATAGACAGGTCTGTGGAAAGTTGAGACATGAGTGCTTACTTATAACCATTTTCATCATATTATTGTGAATGGAAGGTCTGAATGGCATGAAGTCCTTTACTAGCTCACAATGCGTTACCAGGGCAGACACAACAGAGAGGCAGGGAGTGAGGGAACAGGGTGTGGGTCACAAGTACTCTGTAAATTATGGAGGGGAGTTGAGGAAAGAAAGGAGGATTTGACTGGAGTGGGGAGTATTGGTAAATATTTCTCTAAAAGTATAAGTGAGGAGAAATACAGCAGATAAAAGACAGGGTCAGCTATGGAATAGGGGTATGAAGGGAATACAGGTCTGGGAGTGGAAGGAACAAGTGGAGAAGGAGGGAGGGGAAGGGAAGGAGGCAAATGGGCAAAGGATAGAGAAAGCCTTGGTGCAGACTTTTTACTGGAAAGGACTGGATGGAGAAGTGAGAGATCTGAAAACTTTTCCTCCGTTTGCACAAGTCAGTAACGGTGCAGGTGTATTGCCCATAACTTCAGAGCTGATCCAAGTTTTCTTGTCTTCTCTGGGTCTTCTGATCCTTGATTACTGGGCAGACATTTCCCATCACCCTACGCCAGAGAAGCTCTCTGGCTGTCCTGTTTAGAGGCAACAGTTCTGTGTACTGTACAACCCACATATGTAGCTCTTGACACCGTGGCCTGAAAAATGAACAAGCCGTGGCCATTGTAGAGCACCATTACGAAACCCTGTAAGTGCCTTTGCTTTTCTTTGTCACTCGGGAGTGACTTGGGGAGCGTACATGTTCAGTGTTCAGAATTTGGTGCTCTTTAAAAAATGCTCTGTTTGGTAGGTTCTGGAGGTAAAATTAGGCAGTTTTGAACTGCTTCATTTTAGTGTCAGTTTACCTTGCTTGACATGCTGATGGAGCTTGTTCCATGGTGCAATTTATAGTCAGATGCAAAGCCAGTAGAAATAAGCTGAGGGCACTGCAGAGTGCTGAGTGCCTTGCAGATGTACAGAGCAGCAACTCAGTTTACAACAGTGGCTAACTGGAGACTGATGCCCTTAGAAACCTAAAGGAGACATTAATTGCATTCTACTAGGGAGACAGTTAACATGCTAAGCCACTTATCTTTTCTAATTATTCTTGATCTGTTTGCTCATTATAAAAAAAGCATGTCTCTACAAGTGAGTGGTACTTTGCTTCTATTTCTGCTCCATCTTGCTCAAAAGCATTCAAATGGTTTGTCCTGTGGGACCTGCAACCATGGTGTCTGCAGCTATGTTTTTGCTGCGATTCTGGGATTTTGTCCCTGGCAGCTCAGGGTGCATGATGTCTCAGGGTGGCAGCTGCCCCTTTGCTTAGAGACCAGATGATCACTGTGCACACAAGTCTCTATCCTCTGTGCTCTCCAACAGGAATTTTTCTTCTGTTCTTTGTTTGTCTCTTGCCTTCCTCTAAAGTAAGTCTTTCCAGACCAGTTTGGTAATGTTTGTTTTTTCGGCATGGAGACACATAACAACAACTCATTTTACATATGGGCAAAGAGGTCAGGTGGGAAAGGAGGTATAAACAGAACTTTCTTCAAAGAGTTTCTTGGGAGATAAAGGCTATTTGCCTGTTTCATGAAAAAGGAGGGCAAGCTTGTACGAAATTTACAATTTAAGGAAGAGTATGGTTCAGCTATGCAACTCAGCTTTTTGAGTGCTTCTTCAAATTGAGCCAGCTGTCAGTCACCTACTGGTGAACACACGTTCGGCAGGCCTGGATTATTTGTGGTAGTTGAGGACACAGTTCTTGGGACCTTGTCGGGAGCCAGGTGTACAAATGTTTCCAGACCTATTTCCTGCCTCTGCCTGTGACAGTGCGAGAGACTCCTAGCAGAGCTGGTGAAACTTTGCTTTTCTCCCCACATCCTCCCCACAACTGTTATCTGATGGCAACACTATCTTTACAGCAAGTTGTGGCATGAGTAATGTCTACCTACTACTGTTTGAGGCTCTTTTCTTTTTTTTCTTTTTTTAAAAAAAAGCTATCTACTTTCAATGTGGAATGGTTTTCATAAAAGTCTATAACCAAAAGAATCACCTGTAAACAACCAAAAGAAAAAAAAAAAAGGGTAAATAACCAAAAGAATCATCCTACATTTCACTCTATTAATAAAGCTGCTTCTTGGCTGTCCTTTCAAATCGGTGATTGTGGTTGGCACAAAGACGTAACCTGATCGTTTATGGAGTGAAAAGCATTCAGCTCATGAGTGCCCTATCACCAGCAACTGCAACCTCTTGAAGATGATGTAATGTACTCTGTGGAAAAAGTTTGAAAACATGCAAGTTTTTTAGTGGAAGCCAAAGCCATTGTGCTGTGTGGAGTTTTGAGACATTTGAGCACATTTGTGAAGGAGTTTTATGATAGTCTTATTGCTGCGAGATTATCTGAACACATCAGGTTATTTAGGTATTGACTGTGTTTCCATTTCAGATTTTACAGTATGACCTCATCTTTAAAATCTTCCCTTTCTTTTTCGTGACTAAGTTCATCTGACAAAAACATAATTCAAAAGTCAAAGGAAAAATAGATGTAACAAAACCCAAAACAAGAAAACACACTTCTAGCTTTTTAATATTTGAGGCAAAATTTAGTTAATACTTTGATGTGCTTTTTACAACTTGTTATTACCTGCTTCCAAAATACAAAATATTGTTTTTAGATTTGTATTTTAGATCTTTATTGTCTCAGGAAA
This sequence comes from Oceanodroma leucorhoa, assembly GCA_030449065.1. NCBI lineage: Eukaryota > Metazoa > Chordata > Aves > Procellariiformes > Oceanodroma > Oceanodroma leucorhoa. The sequence goes on from JASVER010000098.1 coordinate 3,407,320, forward strand.
GAAAGGTCTTGGTTGAAAATTCAAAATCTTTTTACACATTTTTATGCTATTTTAAAACTTTACTTGAAATTGTGATAGAAACATTTTTAATACATGATAATTTCTTTTTAAATCAAGACTTATACAGTATATAAAATTATACAGGATTAGTCAAGCTGAAAAGCAGAGACTTTTCATCGAAATTAATCTGATTTTTTAAACATATTCACTTATACAGTGTCACAGTGAACTGACTCATTTTCTGTGAATGCATATAACTTTTTTATGTAAATCTCGCCAGCTGCTATTAGGTGCTCATGATTTGATCATAACTGTCTTTGCAAATGACAGTAAATCAACTGTTTACAGAGGAGAAGGCAAATATAAACAAAAGAAATCAGATCTCTGGTCTTTGCAAGGGAGCTTCCGAATGAGCCAACAAGAAAACTGGTCTCTGCTTTCCACTGTCTATACCAAGAGCCCTCAGGTTATCAAGGTATTAAACATGAGGCAGCTTGCAGATCAGCAGAACCTAGAAATTTTCCTTCCCTTGCAGAAATAGTGGTTATAGACTCCAGCAAACACATAAAGAAGACCAGAGACATTGTGCAGCTCCTGGTGGGGAACAGCACTGCCCAGCGCAGGGTGGGCTGGCACAGCCCAGCCCACATCTCTCGCTAGGCTCCCGGAGAGAAAGGCAGGGGTTCACTCTGACCGGTTTCTAAACTGGAAGCTGGCTGATATCATGAACTCCACGTTACATTTAGCCTCAGCGAGTTGGACAGATGCTCAGTGCTCTCTGCTTTTTAATCTCTTTCCTGCACATTCCCAAAAGGCACATACTTGGCTCACGAAATTCCCTGTGAAATGTGGAGTACAACACAGGGTGCCTGCAGACAGGCAGGTCTCCCCCTTTCTTGCTGTGGAAATGAGCAAAAACGGTTTCAGCGATTCTGAGGGTAAAGCACTCCTGTGTTTTTCTTTTTACATTTTTTTTCTTTTGACATAAGTGGCAAGAGAAAGTAAAGCATTATTTCTGGTTTCTTTTATCTGACATAAAATTGCTTTGTCTTGGCTTTCCGCATATATTTACATCTGAAATTTCAGGAGGAAAATCCAAAAGAAACTCAGTGTAGAAAAGGAAAAAAGAAGAAAAAGAGAAAGGAAAAAAAAGACACACACCCCCAAATCAACTCCACATTAGCCATAATGGGATATTATTAACAATTATCTTTGCTGAAGGTGGGAAATTAGCTTTGGCATTAACATCGTCATCTTTGAACGAAGTGTCAGGATGTAATTCTGCGCAGTCGCGCTGGAGAGAGAAATATTGGGAACTGTGACCTCCCAGCATGGCAGGTCTCGAGCAGAGAGCTCTGCAGAGAGCCAGGTGCCACGAGGGGAGATGATGTCATCACTTATGGCTCCAAGAAGCCGCTGTACATTGCATGGAGGCCACAGGGAGTGCCTAGTCTTTCTCTGGAGGCACTGCCTTTGGCAGAGATAACTTGTAGGAAGATGCACATGCTTGTTTCCTTCTGAAGGAGCAGTTATCTTGTGTACGAAGTGCTCGCACTGCAGGCCTCTTGAATTGTTTGGCGCTGCACCAACAGGAATGATCCTGGTTTCTTCCAACAGACACTGCTGCACTAGTCTTATTTGCTTGTACATACGTAAAACAAAACAAAACAGAACACCCCCCCCCACGCCCCCGAAAATATCCCCAAGCAGCTGCTTTATAAAAACAATTTATTTTTTTCATCTGTGCCTCCAAAGGAGAATTGGCAGAAATATTGCTGTAGTTCACTGATTGTAAGATTTTTGGCTAAGTAAGATATAAATTTTGGCATCTAAATCCTTACTGAAATACCCAAATAAACAACAATTTTCCCATTTGTGTTAAGTAATCAGCAATAACAACTAGAGGTCAGCAGGGATAACCAGTTGCTTATCAGCACGCATTTGAAATCAGGTCATAGTCTTTTGAAGCTTGAAGTTGAGAAGCTAACTGTTAATATCTTCTGTGAAGGTAAGGAAGACATTCTGTGTAATGACAAGATTAAAGAAATAAAAACTGAAATAATAATTAGCCAGTAATTGCAAGCTCTGACCAAATTCTTCCTCCACTTGGTCAGAGAAGATGAAAGGAGAAGCGTTTTGAATTCTGCAACCATAATTACACTTCTGGCTTGGAAGGGGTTGCTCACGGGAAGTAAATCCACAACTTGAGATGAGTGTTAGCTGTGGGGGAATGGTGAAAAAGGTTCGTTTGATGATAAACACTGAGCTCACTCAAATGTAGCTTTACCTAGAAGGTCACATGTTCTCTGGGTAAAAATGGGTGTCTGATTTGCAATAGTTGAATTAAACCATGAAATTGAGAAGTCCTGGTTCTAAAACCTAAATATAGCAGCATATAAATGTTTAGCACTACTGGAAAGACTGTGCTTCTAACAGATCGATTTTCTAAACCTGTGTTGATCAGGTAAAACAGGCACTGAATGCACAGTTCCTCTCTGTTTCTGATGCATGCATTAGTACACATCTAGAAATTTGGAAGGGCAAAGTACTATATTTATTGGATAGTAGGAAAATCTCCAGTGCTGACTTAAGCAACTGCTAGTTTTCCTCCATTACACAAAACAAACATTTCTGTTGTGTTTAACGAGTTTGATTGATTAGGTAAAACAATGTCCATTTGCAGAATCATTGCTCCCAGATGGAGGCTTTTAGTGTTTACTTCATAAACCTTTTTCTTTTTCTTTTTATTCTTCATTTTTCCCCAAAGATTTATAACTAAGTTATAAAATCACTTTGCGAAGAATTTTGGTTGATTGATTTTTGGCCCCAGCAAAAAATAACACAAGGTTTACTATTATCAGCTACAGTACGCACTCTCCAAAAGATTAAAACTATATCCATTTGGAATCATGGAAATGTGAGATGAAGAATATCTCAAAGTAACAGTTCTTCATGTCACTTCCATTGCCAATGCAGGCTTATTCCCTGCAGTATATACTTAATAAAATGAAATTTAAGAAACTATTAGAAAGCAAGTACATGTTAGTGGTCTAATCATCATAGTCAAAATATTTAGATTCCACCACTTGACAGCCTTGGCAAGGTTATATCAAGCTGTAACCTATCTTAGATAGATAAACAGACTGCAATACATACTGAATTTGGATGACATCTTCAGCTGGTGAAACTCCATGGAATTCACAATCTGACCTCATACCATTTTTTATGTTTCTGGAGTGTCTGTTTAAAATGGTGTGCTAAACTTGTAAGATTGTGATCTGAAAATTATTCTGGTGATGCTGAGGAAAAAAACAGTCCACATATCACTGGTATATAGCAGTTTCCTCTGTTTTTTTTTGGCTAAAAATGAAGTTTGAGGCATACTGGGAGTATGTTAAGAGAAACAGACTTCTAAAATTTCTTGTTGCTGTGGTCTGACAAATTTTTTTGGAAAAAGCAAACAATGTCTGAGATGTAGTTAAAAACCTATTTGTGTATGGTGATCGTGCTGCTTTTACTGTGTGCATTAAAGTTCCTAGACAGAGAGGAATCCTTACTTCAAGTTACAAATTGTTGTAACCTGTAGAAAGTTTTCTTCCCCGAGAAAAATCAGTGCACAGTCCCTTGGGCTGAACAAAGTTGCCTAAGGTTGGGATGTTTTACTCCTCAGCCTTAAATAGTAAGCTGATTTCTTCAAGGACAGTATCTTTAATGATGGGAGACATCTGGGAATGTTTTATTCAAGGTCTATATACGGGGAACAAAGTGATACGTATCATTGGCTTATATTCACCGATTCTTGCAACTTCACTTTCTTCTGTCACATGCCTGGCACAAGCATATCTAAATATTAAGGGTCATCTCAGTTTCTTCCTTCACTCCCTTTTCTGCTGGGCATTCAGTAGTCTGAATACCGAATTCAACAACAGCATAGCCAACAACAGCTCAGATATAAGGACAAAAGAGGGCTCAAGCAGGAAAGAATGAAATAGGGCTGAAGCCACTTCAGCTGTGTTGCACCCAGGCTTGAGTGCATGTTTCAGTCTACTGGCGATGCCCCTATTGCCCTGTTGCTGTTTCTGTATTCATCCATCAGAGTCTGGGACCCTTATTCAGCTACCTCTACCTATTCAGAAGAGACTTGTGCAGCTCTGCAGCAAAAGCCTGTGCTTACCTCTGCGTGAGAAGAGAGCATGGTGCAATTGCACTCACAGGGAGAGGCTGAAGCACAGCTGTAGCTTCTGTGATAGTGTAAGCATGAGAAGAGGGCTCTGTCGAAAGCAAATTTTTGGTCCAGGTTATAATCCCTCCCTCACAGAGAGTCTTGTTGGCTGTTGACTGTCTCAGTTCCTCCCAGAGGAAATTCCTTGGCACGTAATTGCTATAACACAAATTATCCTGAATGGTTTGAGATTGACTATGCTAGATAGCATCCGTGAAAACTGTGCAGAGCCTCTTGCGGCACCTCTTGCAACCTGTAGATTTAGTGAGAAGTGGGAAAAAATAGAGAAGGAGAGTGATAAGGTTAGACTGCATCTTATTGCTTCTTCCTTTTACTTGCACAATCTAGAAGAAGGTAGTGTGGRATTAGGCAAAAGTGTAGCCAGCTTCTTCATGATATGAGCTGCATACCCAAAAGAACCCCAGTCCCAAAATGTATACCATGGTATGTTTTCCAGGGGTCTCACAGATTCTGTGTAAAATAAGTGAACGGACAATTGGTAAAGGCACGGGCATGCCACGGGATCCTGGTTTATACACATTTAGCACTTTCCCTCACATCTGCAGTTCAGATTACCAAGGAGCTTCTGCCCTAGTCCAGCCCTGCTGTGGAGGCGGCCTTAGCACGGAGACCACAGCCGAGCTGCTAATGAGCCCCAGGCACTTCAGGTCACTGTAGGGTTGCTGTTAGTGCAGCACCTTCCTCTCAGAGCCCTGCTCCGCTGAGGGCAGGCTGTCAGGGGATATTCCTGCCCATGGGGCTGAGAAGGCAGAAGGGTGACGGCATCGTGTGGGGCCTGGGATGGAGGGAGCAGCTTCATGAGTTTAAAAGAAGAACTTGCACTGAGCTGACCAAGAAAGAAAAGTGAAAGAGGGAATGTGGAAATCCATTTTTAGAAGTGACCTTACCACAGTTTATAATGAGCGTCCTGGGCTTTCCTCTGAGTCATGGAGTAGTCAAAAGCTGCTTTATGCAGCGCGTGTCCTCAGCAGTCTCTGTGGAGCTTCTCTTGGCTTCAGACAGTTAAACCAGATCTCGGCACAGCATGTGTAGTGCATTCTTGTGGTCATCTCTGCATTCACGTATTGCCACAAAATATTTAACAGAGGTGCCAGCTGTCTACTGGAAGGTGCCGTAACTGTGTGTATCCACCTGCTGGGATTTCGAGTTGACACGGATGATCATCAGCCTGTTACAGAAACCAGTCCCCAGTGAGCAGCTCCGGTTTTCCACCTCCTAAATGTTTTCTCTGCAGAGATGGAATGATCCATTTCAACAGGTCTCTCTTTGGCTTACAATCAGGAATGGTTTAAAGTTACAGTATGTTTCTTCTTTCATTATTTCTTTCCTTACCAGGATATAACAGTAGCTTAATGTTTAAACCAGTATTAAAAAAAAAAAGGGGGGGGGGGGGATAGGAGAGCTAAGTATTTTTTAAATAAAAGCAGTGTGCCCTAAGTGCCAGGGTTCCTTTGTTAATAACCTAATTCTGGTTATTTACATACATGGCTCGCAGGTATAAAAGTCACTGCTCTCTAACTGGCTACGCTGCTAAACTGAGCACATGACAACTCCTCTGCAACAGTGATAAATAAATCATAATGTTCAAGACTGAAGCTGATGGCTCTGTAACTAGGCACAAGCAGCCTGTGCACTGTGTTGCAGCTGTCTGGGTGACAGGCTTGTTTTCAGTTTGTCATGGAAGGAGGTAGGTGGTCTGCTGCCTCCAGGGAATCCTGACACACAGAAATAGGAGCAGGTTTTCACACGAAACTACTAAGGTCATATGCAAAGCTCACTGAAGGGTATTTCTTTAAATTTCTTAAATGTGTTATGCCTTGGAAAAGAAGTAACTAGTTAAATCCCAACTGAACACTTAAACCCTTTGAAAAAATCTGCTGGTTTTATTCTCCTTCATCCTTTGAGCTTCATAGAAGTGTTTCACCTTTGGGTATGTTTTTGGTGAGGAGGTGCCTAAAAATGTATGTGGGATGGTGTCGTGGAGGTGAGTAGCATATTCAGTGGAGGTAGAGGCTAAGCCTGGGACAGTGGCCCTTCCTCCCTCCAAGTTACATCGTTCTCCTTGAAAAGAGCTACTGAGGCTTCCTTGCAGGCTTTGGTGTCTCTGATGAAAGTGGAGCCTCTGTATAGCAGCTTTTGTGTTCCTAAGGTCTTGAAACCTGGGAAATAGTTGCTTTTTCTGCAGAGATGACTCCAGCTTCAAGGCAGAGAAGGCTAAAGGCAATTTTGAGAGGTTTCCATGAATCACCTACCAGACAATCATTCTGGTTTCAGTTCTGCATCAGATGTACTGGATTTTCATCAAAACAAGGGTCAGCAGGTAAATACTTCTGGTGGAGGGAGAAAATCAGGCCTTGTGCATGTGGGTCATAGGTGATTACCTCATGTGCTTTTAGCAGTTGGTCTAAATGGCTTCTCCCGTGAATGATGATGTTGTGTTAAGGTACAGTAGCAAACAGGGTTTCTGTTTACAATTCTCTAAAGAGAGGACCAATGCTGCAGTGTAAATATGAGAAAATAAGGTACGTGTTTATATTGCCTTACTGCTTAAATATTTGGTGGCATATACAATAAAATCTGTTTTCCTAGAGCTGTGAAGCTTGAAGCGTATATTTGTTTGAACTTTTGGGACATTTCTACCATAATCCCTCAAAACAATACAAGTGCATTCAGAAGACTATGACTCCCTCGATTGGTAGAATTATTCACAGTTCAAGCAGGAACAAACCAAATCTGTTTTGCAACCCCATACTATAACGATTGCTTTGGGGGGGGGGGGAGAAGATAAAGTAAAATGCTGAGTCTTAAAACTGTCTAATGTCTCACTTGAACACAAGAATGATGGACATTCAGGAAACAGCTTTTCTCTAGGGCTGTGGTTGTCTTAAAAGTTCTGTGATTTCTCATCAAATATTCACAGGACTGAGATGAATGTGTAAGTGTCCTGTGACACAGCATTCAGGTGTAGAGGGAAGAAACTGATTTAAAAACAGCATCCAGTATCTTTGGAAGCTCTCCAAGACCTGACCCAGAGGTGGTAGTATGTTTTTAAAGCACAGCATATTTCTTTAAATGAAGAATCAGAGCAACTGCATCTGGGTTGAGGTTTTATTTTATTTTTTAAAATTATTTCTTTTGCTGACTGTCATTTTGGTTTTGGGTTCCGACTTGGGATGACTACTCTGACTTTGAAGCCCCGAGGTGTTCTCCTTGTGTGGCACAGAAGGAACTGGAGGCAGGCAAGGCATGGAAGAACATCATTTATTGAGGGATATTCATGCTAGGTCTAGGCATTTCTGTAGCTGTGGAGAGTAGTGGGCTCTGCTGACCCCCTGGGGAGCCAAAGGAGGCACCCAATGTTAATCAGTGTGCACACATCCTGGGCACTCAACAGTGACCTGTATGTTTGCCAGCCACCTTCCAGGGAACTAAATTCCCAGGGTAGAAGATCCCTGCTGTTCCTCTTACAAACACAGTGAGATGGTGAGTTTTCAACACTGTAGAGATGGATTAAAATGGGAATCAGACCTTTGCTGTAGCTCCTTGTGGGGGGACTTCCAAAAGCTGTGTGAAGATGTGACGCTAACCAAGTGTGCAGAGGCACCAGAAAGAGCCTGCACACATGCTGGGAAAGAGAATAAATTACCCCAACTGAGGTTTTGTGCTAAGGCAAATGTATTAGCTCTGGCCCCTGAGCTAGGTCAGAGTAAGATACTCCAGGAAAGCCCAGGCACTAAGACAGTAAAAACCCAAATCTTCACCCACTGAATTTCACAGCACCAGCAGCTGTGGATTAGGGAAACAGAAGGAAAGTCAGCATGATTTTTTTGAAATAAAAATTCTGGGAAATGTCTATTTGTTCCCTTTATATTTTTTTTTCTGAAATCTTACCAAACAACTTTAGTTTCCTTCATGGATTCATTTATTTAATTTCTGCATTCAGTTCAAAATATTATACTGCAAAAATCAAGATAAATGTATACTTTTAAAATTAAACAAAAACCAACAGAAACAAGGGGGATCTTCATGTTGTTGAAGAAAAGCTGTTTTCTTATGCCTTAATGAAAGAAACACATTAAAACAGGGTTTTGTTGAAATTAGTATCTTTTCCCTTAATATATTTTGGTTTCAAAGAATGAAATATTTTGATGGTAAAGTTTTTCCCTCTAAAACATGACATCTGTTGAGAGTTACCTGAAACCATTACTCCATTTTTATAAGGAGAAGGGAAGCCAAACATGGTTTTCTATTCCCAGCAGGGATTATTCTGCCTTTAGATTCACATTTTAATCATGTGTTGAATTAAATAAGAGTGAAGATAACTTACCACTCTACCTCATAGTAAAAGAAAAACARAAGGATTAATTAATTCAAATAGCAATAGAAAGCTATATTGCATGAATACACACTAGTGTATATATATATATGGAGGGGTGCAGGGGCAATGGTCTGGCTGGTTTTAATGAGTTTTTCATGGCTCATTGCAACAGTTTGGGAAAGGCTGTTAGACCTTAAGTTACCTATTACTTATTACTTGAAAAGACAAGTGAGAGACACAATTGCAACATACACAGCTGAGCAAGGACGAAGTGCCAGTTTAGCAGGCTGACACAGTGTGATGTGTAGGTGAGTGTCACAGCATTATAGCTACTTCTTCCCAAAACTGGGATCAGGTATACTGCATGGGACAATGCTGGTGGGGAACTGCCCTCTTGGCTTATCTCATCTTTAAACACACTGCATAGGCCCTAGGTGAATAAAGTGGTCCTAGAAATCACACTGCCCTGGGCAGAAACCTGCTTGCACTTGGAGTGCTATCTGCTGTCTGCTGAAGGAAGACTTCTATGGGTTTTACTGGGCTTTAAGTCAGGATATTGGAGAGGGTTTATAGAACAAGAAAACAGAAAATTCTAGAGAGTGTTTTTGAAACTACAGCCAAATTGTTGGCCACAACAAGTTGAAATCATTGAGCCAATCTGCAGCCAAACCTTTACTCACTAATTTAATTCAAGCTCAAAGGTGCTTTCTCCACCTCTAACAGGCTAGCGGAAGAAGTTGATGTTGAATCCATCTAGTGGAGGAAGATCACCATTGAGGAACCTACTGTGTCTGAAAGGAAGGGATTTCTGAGAGCACAACAAAGCATGTAGAAATGCTGCATCATGAGCAGTTCAAAGGGGTGGTGTTCCTCTCATTTTTTTTGGCCCCAGTTTGAGTTTTGCATAAAGAGAACACTTAATCCTGCTGGAAGAGTTGCAACACCCAGCTAAGGCTTTCATTGTGTGAAATAAAACTTGCTCTAAGGCATAAAAAGGAGAGTAAATTCAAATAGTTTTTGGGGTTACCCAGACCTAAACTGCTGTGAGAGAGAGTAAGAATTACAGCTATGAGCTTTGCATCCTCTCCTACAAAAATAGTCTACATTCTTCTCTTTATGTGGAGGGCTAAATACTTCATAAATGCCTTATGAATCCATTTCCTATTCTATTCTAAATGTCAGTCAGCCCGAGTCCCTGTTGCATGAAGTACAGCTCACCTGGCTCTGCACATGTAAGGGGTGCATGGGAGCAGAAATACATGTAGGTAGGCTGCAGTTTCAAGCCGGTGTTAATGTAGTAATAGCAATGTGATAGTGAATGAGGCCAGGTGGCCTTGGTAGCACTGAGGTGTTCAAATAGCTCTGCAACTTATCTGGTTCTCATTTCCTTCTTGACACTTGCTGAAGTCTGATGGTGCTATTTACTTTCCTTATAGTTTTATTACCATCAAATAATAGAAGCCACATAGGCCTTCTAGGGAGCTTTTATGACAGAATAAATCAGAATTAAGAGAAGACTCTGAATACCACAGGGGAAGAGAGGGAAAATGTAGCCCAGCTCCTTTTCTTGCTGTTGGGAACACACAGATATTATCTCCAGGTATGCTGGAGTGTGTCACATTAAATCAGGTTCCAGCATACCGGTGTGTTCACAAGTTCATACACCTTTTGACATTGCCAATCCTCAACTAACATAACTTCATGAGAAACATCTGGCTGGGTTACCTAATGCCAATATTGATTCTGGCCTCACCCTGCCTGGAGGAATTTCGTATGCCATTTGTTTCTTTTTCATCAACACGGTAGCATGCATATTTGCTTTCTTTCCCCTCCCCTCCACCATCCAAGACTGCGAAGCAACCAGTGAATGATGTTTCTTTCTTTCCCTTTCTCTTACTGTAGGCACATTTGTCCATAGTAGCTGCGACGTTAGCTCTCACTGATCCAAGCCAGTAGGTTAAACACAGAAGAAAAATAAAACAAAACAAAACCAAAACCCCAAACACCTTTTCCCCGCTTAGGCATTTCGGCGGTGAGGGTGGGAGGACTGACTCTGAGCTCCTTTAGTTCAAGGAGCACATAGTGTCAGCTTCAGTAAAGCCAGGGTTTAAAGGAAACGGTAGCCGAATGACATGACCTGTGTTTTCAGAGAGGGGGAGACAGGTGGGAAGAAGAGAAGAGGAAGCGTGGTTGAATCATCGGGGTGACCGAGACAAATGCAAGTTGCTAGAGCACAGGTGCCCAAAGCTTCGGGAAGGAAGCCCAGGGCACTGCTGCACTCGGAGCCCCATCCCGTGGCTGTCCCCGCCAGACCAGAACAGCCCTCTTGACTCAGTGACTAGGCCAGTCCCTGAGCTCTTGTTTCATGCAGCAGGGACTGAGCTCACAGTCTGGCACAGGGGATGTCTGCTCTTGTTGTGAAACAGTGTTCAACTTCAAATGTCAAATGATGAGGTAATTCTCATTCACAGTTGTTTATTTTACCTTTGAAGGGAGGAGGGAAGGAAGACATTAAATAACTCCTATAAAAAATGTCATATATGTAGCAAAAGATTTCATCATTCCCTTCTTTCCTAATGCTAAGTAATTTTTTTCAACATTTTACAATCATCTCAAAAGAAAAGCTATTTTATGTCATTAAAATCTCAAGGTAATAGGTTGTTTATTACAAACCTGAGATCTTCTGGTAAGTACTTCATGTTCACATTCATCATAAAATCTCTGCTACATTGTTCAAGCAGTACAAAGAGGTCTTAGTGGAAAACACTCAGGTGCTATGGCTTTCCTTTGGGACCAACCAGAGGGAAAAAAAAAGAAAAAAAAATTCAGAGAAGAAGCCTCTTATGTAAGCACAGATTGCTTGCAAAGAGAAATGGATATGGTTTTCTAGACCTAACAATGCCRTTAGTTCAATGGTATGAAAACCAACTCAGAATTTTCCCATTTTCCAGCTACCAGAAAGCTTTTAGGCTCTCTTGTATGGCCCAGAGACTTTATTTTGTGAAATAACAAGACCAAGATAGCAACCTGACATGACTTTATCAATGTTTTTAAAAAAAGAAAATCAATTTTCTTAAAAATTTTAGAAGCTGTGTAAAAAAAGTGTTGTGTTTGTTCCCAAGATGAGAAACCTAAAATATCCCCAGGAATGAAGGCATGGCAGGAGGAAAAAGATGTGCACAGGTAAAATAGCTAGAACATAAATGTGAAATAGCTGTCTTCCCCTGTCTACACTAAGGACTGGGCTAGGGACCTCAGAATTAAAAACTTAATGGGCTATTCCTTGTGAGCGAGAAGATCCCTTAACAGGACTGTCACAGATTCCTACTCTCTGTAGGTCAGGCAAAGGGTGAACCTCTAAAACGCTCATTGGTGTACAAGGGCACATGTTAATATATTATTCTCAGGCTAGTAAAACTATGTGAAGAAGGTGGAAAGGAAATTGCAATGAGTTTGGGGAACAAAGACAGGTGTTTTATGGACAAAAGACAGCCCTCCTTTGTCAGATGAAGAATAAGAATCCCCTATCTACAACATTGGATAAATGAGTTCAAAGAGACTCAAAGACCTGTCAAGGACAATGCATGGTGATGCTAGGAAATAAATTGGGGTTTCACGTTTTTTAATTTAACCATCTTAACCACAAGCCTCATTTTCAACCCAGAGTGAAGGCAAGGTCTGCAGGACAGGGAGCCAGAATGTACCAGAAACACAACTGGCAAGTAAAGCTGATAATGGTTAACAGGACTATATCTGCATTTAAAGTTCTATAATAAAAAGATATATATTTATATATATACACACATATATACACATATATATATACACACACGATATATACACACACGCACATTTAATTCAGAGTTGTGGGTTTTCAGAAACAGGGTGTTAGAAATGTCTCACATCATTCTTTGGAAAAAAATGACTTTCTAATTGAGAAATGGGACTGATTTAAAACAAAGTATACTTCCTCTGGAACCCAGAAGAGCAGCATTGCTGACCAGTCTCAAGCACTGTGTTTGTATAAAAGGAAGGTTTTCACTGTTACCTCACACAACAGCTCAGGTCATTTCTGGAAGTAACTCAAATGACAGATGTCTCTTATGTTTCTGACTGTTGTAAATTTTAGTAGGCTTACAGGGCCATTAAAACTGACCAAGCTTTTGGGGGAAAACTGTCTTTTAAATTTGTCAGGGGCAGGCAAACCAAGAAAACCTGCTATAATCTTGACTGCAACTCAATCTACCCGGTGTTCTTCTGCAGAAATTTTAAGTTTGCAATCTGTGCATACATCATTCCTAGTTAATTCCAGGTGTATATAGCCCCTGGCTGTGCTGAGGGTCTGCTGCTGAAGAACCAGAGCTAACTGTGATAGAGCACATGGGTGAACAGAGATCCAATTGAACTGGAGATCCAGAGATTTCCCAAATCTCTTGTCTTTTGTTTGTATGAAACACCTACCTTCCAGCCCCTCTGGTACTACAAAAAGGGAAATAATAATTAAATGAAGTCCTTTCCTTGCCTCTGAGGATCAGACTCCAGTTCTCTGATGGAGGTTTGCCTTTCTTCTGCCAGCCCTTTCCCACAGGGACATCATATCCATCATACCATCAACAGGGACATCAAAACATTCTTTGCATTCAGTGCAACAACCATCCTTTGCATTCAGTGCAGCACTGCACCGTCAAAAGAAGTTTTGTACCTAATAGGGTTGGATTGGTGACACAGCTTTGAAGTACTGTATGGAAAAATATTACAGGATAATTCTGAACTTCCCATGTGGACCTGTTTTCAAGATACCTGTTTACCTACCACATTGGCAGTGGCTGTTTTTAGCAAGATTTCTATGCTTGCCCCTCCCAAAACTTGAATTATGGAGGGATCATTCCTGGCTCCATAGTTAAGAAGATGGATCTTCCCTTTTAACTCAGAGAATGTTTTTATTTTCATAAGCAGCTGTGATTTTCCCCCAGCTTTCTAATACTAAAAAAAAGTCTAAATGCAGGCATTTTTGTCAACCTTATTGTTATAAACCTATAGTTGTCATATTATGCAAGCTAATAAAATAGGCCAAATTCCTTTAAAATCCAAAAGTCAGGCTGTTAATCAGTGTGAGGCACATGTGAATTCCTTTATTTCTCTTCATACAATTGCTGAGACTTGTGAGTTCCTCCTCACATATCTAGCTGGAAGGAGGATATCTTCAGGGATATCTTCATCTCCCTCCAATAATTCAAATGATTATTGGAACAATCACTGATACAAACGAGATTACTTCTAAGTAAGGTCATTAGCATAAATCGGGACAGTTGCCWTAACTGCAATCTGTCCAAAACCTATACAGCAAAACTAAGAACACAGAGCCATAATGTGSTCTTGAATAGAAGTAGCAAAAAAGATATATGAAAATGTGTGGCTTTCACCCGTCGTACAGAAATTTCTGTGTGCTCTGTGCACCGAAATTTTCAAATTCACTTGATTTCCTCTTTTTTCTTAGATTCCACATCATAATCCTGTATCATAGCTGAAGCCAAAGTTTGTGGAGTAAATCAGAGGAGTAAATCTGATATAATGTTAGCATATAGTGAAAGCAGGACTCTAAATTATATTTTGTAAAACTTGCAAAATTTGGTCATTTTTTACTTTTCCTTATTGTTTTGATTTATCTGTCTCCTCTTTTATTGTTGTTTAATATAATTGGTTTTCAGACACGATTTAGCTGATAAAAATATTTACAGAGAATAATTGAAGCACTTGAAATAAAACTTGTGCGTGTTAAAAAATCCTCTAATAGTGGGGATAGATGTAACCACAGCCGTGGTTCAAAAAAGACCGCAAATCCCATGTTTTCAGCCCCACAGAAAATTATGCACAGCAGGCAGAAAACAACATGATCTTTTTTGACTTCTTACTAGGAATAACTACAATAGGAAACAAAATTGCATATGTGTATACCTACAGATACATAATTTAACAAGCCTATGTGAAAGCTAGAATAATTTTGCCTACTTTGTTTAACAAGAAAATGTTTTCTGGAGGGTAGCTTTAGTGGACTTGTTTGTAGCACTGAGGCAGTGTAAGTTTATCAATTTTCCTTAAATGTAATATTAAATTAAAGGTCTTTGTAGAAGCTCAGAATAGTTCCTGTGGGGTTTGTGGTTATGTTGGTGCCTATGCTCTTTAATTCAGAAAATGTGTACACTGAAAGGTGTAACAAAAGAGAACTACTGAAGAACAGACATGTGGCTCTTTCAGAGCAGAATACCACGGCTATCTTGCTTTACATTTTCTTTCCAACATAGAATTTAATCACATTTCTCCATGTGTTTGCATAGGCAGCGGACAAAGCATGTCAATATTGCTAAGACAATGTGGGATCTGTGACACGCCTTGAGCTAATAACCGTATTAGCAGAGAGGATAACGTTATACAGCGCTTCTGCCTGTGTTTCTGTAGCCGCCCAAACATGATGAGAACATTGCCAACTGTGAGCTTGGTGGTGCATTTTGCCAGCAAGTAGAAGGGCAGAAAGGACCAGTGAAATAAATGCAGTCACCTGTCACAGGAATAAAAAGCTGAATGTTTTTTCCAAGTGTTATTTTTTTCTTACTGTGTGAAAACAGGTACAAAAGTTGGGGCAGCGTTAGTTCTAACTTTAAACACTTCCCAATCTATTTCAGGAATTTTTGCATTATTTTTCAAATTTTAAAATATAAGGGAGCAAAGTCTGTGTGTGCCTGAAAGGCCAAGCTGAACCAGATCAAATATTACTTCATCGATAGGCCGCCATGACTTAGGTGGATTACAACAAAACCTTTTTTTGCACTTGCCTCTGAGTGACAGCATAGCTGCATGTAAACAAAATTATCTTAATTTTAAACTGTCCTACTCCCAAGTGAAATTATACAAATTTACTCCCTTGATCTATAGGTCCAACTCATTGTTCGGGACGTATCTTAGCCCAGTGCATATTTTTTCCCAATGCTTGTAATTCACATGAAGGTGTCCTCTAGTCTCTTCATTTTACCTCTGTTGGCCTCCTGACATCTTCCAGCATCCTAACTCTATGCCCTGTTCACTGAAATTGATTGGATTTCACATAAATGTATATATTCCTTAAACACCTAGATCTCCTGAAAAGGGTCCTTTATTTGACAGTCTGCAACTCCCAGATATCTTTGAAGGGATGGAGTGGCCTGTCAGTGAAGAGAGGATAAAAAAACACTGCCTGCTCCTGGTACGCTGGTCTGAACTTTATGGTGTATTCACTCCCACTTAGGCAGAAAAAGGAAAAATAACTGTGAAGTATGTAACAGCTAGCAATTTCGTCCAGATTGTACTCGTTTCAAAAGCAGAGATCTTCAAGTATCTTGCTGTTAGAAACAAAGACGACGGGCAGCTTGAGCATGCAAAGAAGGCTGCTAAAGGGCATCAGACTATCAGCTTTCTGAAACATGAAACTTTCAGCACTTTGCAGAGAGACAGCATTTTGAGGACTGGACAGAGGTTTCCATTCTCTAGTAAGGAAAAACAGAGTCTTTTTCAAGCCAGGCATGCAAATGAACATACTTATTTCCTCAGTTTTATGACATCTTCTTAACAATTTTAATGAAGTTGCTGTTACCCCCTCCAGTTGTTGCATACCACCCCCACCCCCTCTCCCCCCCAAAAAAAMCACCTGACAACTGGTGAAATCAAATGCATTAAACCTGAAAAACTAATAATGCAAGGTTTTTTTCACTTTTACTAAAGAAGCAAATCAGACTCAGGACATAATAGGAAGTTAAGAAAATAGCAAACTTTCCATGCTCGGTATCAAGAGAGCAAAAGATTTAACTAGCAGACTGTTTATTTAAAAAACTAAATTCCACCTACTGCTTTTTTTTCATTGGTTTGTGGGTTTTTTTCCCATGAATAATTTTATGGGTGTTTCCAAAGCACATGCCATGTGCAGAAAAGAGTGATCTGTCAATTTTAGATGGAATGTTATTCCTTACCATTTCTATTGTACAGCTTAGACAGCCCAAGGAAGCGGGCTCTATTCACCTGCAGCTACACTTTTCTGCTCGCATGTGAGTGCACATACTTTTGTCTACAAAACCCTCATTAAGATTTCCCCCTTGCACTGGAAACTATGAAATTCTTTATTTTGATATGGAGGTAATTTTGTGGCAACAAATCCATGAATCTGGAAGGCAGCAGGGGGTGGGGAGGTACACGAGATTTTAATTTTGAGACTACTCTACTATATGGAGATAAAAGGAGAAGAAATTCTTTTAATAATCTCCTTGTTTGTAGAACAGGTAACATATCAATGAAAAAATTATCACTCAATGTATGTATAGAAGACTGTTTGTGTGTATTAATTGTCCACAATCTAATTCTAATATTTCTTTGCTCTTTATTGGGAAGACTTTAATGGTTTTTTTGTTAGGATGATAGTAACTTGGATTGTAGCTTATTATTCATTATATTTCGTTGGTTAGGTCCTTTTTTGGATGTTACATTTGAGACAAGCTAGACAGTATTTTTACTTGATGCTGAGATTTGTATTTCGTAAATCATCTTTCCTAACAAACTTCATGAAAAATTTGCCTTGCCTAGAGATCTGAAATTTACTTTCAGAAAATATAGGCTCCTCCTGAGGAAATTGTTGTCATCAAGTGGTCATTTTAAAATCAGTTAAGTGACTTGTGCTTGAAGCCAAGCGTGTGCTGAAACACTTTACTGGCCCCTAAGGGGCTGATATGTACTTTTCTTTTGTGTTCACAAAACAAAAATACCAAAGAAAACAAATAGACTAATGTGAAGTTCCTTCAGTGACTGTGAGGCTGCAAAGCTGGGCTCTTCTTCATAATATTCCCAAATGGCATAAGCCAATCTTAGTGACCGTAAACACCTTGGCATTATTTGGCCTTTCACTACTAATGTAATGATGGGGCCTAGACATTAAGTATAGATGGCAAGATCTTCCAGAGACATACCTGACCTAAATTAAATCCTCCACTGAATGCATTTTGTTCTGCTTAATTCAGTCAAGGCTCTGCTTTTTGAAAAGTTATCCTCTGATTCAAACTCAGATTGCTGGGATGGATTCCAGGGGCCTCAGCTGGGCCAGAAAGCAGTGCCTTCTGCTATATGCTCTAGCACCCCTTCCCTCCCCATCCCGTAAAGAAAAGAAGAGAAAAAGAAAAGAAAAAAAAAAAGAATCTCTGAAATTGTTAACATATGAAAGATAACAACCCTGAGCCAAACCCTCAATCTAGTTCTTCCTTTGTTAATTATAAAGCAACAGAATAGCTGGCACAAATATCTTGGCTAAACATGCAAGCTGTAACTCCTATGATAGATGATGTTCTTATACTAGCCAATACACTCATGTGGCCTGTACCACCGTATATATTCCATAGCTGTTTCCTTCCTGCTAGATCTGCCTTTTTGCAATAAGCATGTTCTTTATCCAAAGTGTATTGTTAACATTAAACATATTTTTATGATATCCACATGACCAAGAATAATTAGCACTATATCCCAAGGGGATAAATGCTAGAATTTAATTTATTTCTGTTTATTATATCACTATTTTTTTACAGCTGTTTCATCATTATGAAGTATAATTTGTTTAAAAATATTTAGGGATGATCTGGATGGCTGTTGCAATCAACATTATGGAAGCAAATCATTTGTTTGCTTCAAAGAATGAGAGATTTAGCTTTTCCAGACTTGGGTCCTTCTGGGTTATGATTTGTCAATTTTTATTTTTTTTCCTCTAGCCATCGTTGACCAGTACAAGAGCACATGAAAAGCAGCAGCATTCCTGAGAAATCCCATCTGTATTTTTGCTGTACTAGCACTTGGAGAAGTGGGCTTTTATGTTCTGTGGTTGGAATCAGCCACAGGCATGGTTTTGGGGTATGACAATTTATGAGTATTTCTGAAACAGTCAAATGCTATAAAAATAAACAAAACCAAAAAAAAGGCCTAGAAGTTCAATTTTACCATTGTATGAAGTAACACTTGAAGCTCTGTTTTGTGTTTTGTGCAAGACTGGCTTTTTCAGAGCTCTCTAGGCTGAGCTATAGTTGATGAGATGTAGGCAGCCTGCTTTGAATAACAGATGAAAGAACAAACCATGCTTCCCTTGCTCCTTGTCTGTGCTGGAGTTAGGATTTAGAGTCTTAGTCGATCATTGATTTGTTTGGAACTGAGGGAAGTAGAAATGTGTCTAAGCTCTTAAATACCTTTGAAAATTAGGTAAAACGCTCTTTTTGATGGAGAATCTGATTCAGTGTGGAGATTTAACAGCCTGCTCTTCAGGGTAACTCAGGTTTTACACTACTGATCCCATACCTCTGTATTTTGTACACTATTACAAAACAAACCCTGACCTCTCTCTTCCATTAATGGAACTGTGTCTTTCCTTCTGAGCAGAGCTGACATTTTACTGTCCCCTACTTTTCCTGTGCGACAGAGTCCCAACCTATTGATCTAGTTCCACAAGTGCGTAGTGTTAGACCCTGAATGTTGTGAACTTTGTGAAAGAAATAAAGTTTGTTATGCTGGCAGTTGCCCCTAAGGGTGTGGCTATTCTCACTGGGTTCTCATGTGAGCTATAAGCAGTGGATCTAGCCAGCAGAGGATCTACTCCTCCTCAGTAAGTTCATCCTTGTGATTTGAAGAGTGTCAACAGTAGAGGAATGGGGAGTGTAGCTCCATATTAATTTATTTTCTCTTTCAAGAGCCAGAGCAGCCCCTGCTCTGTCTTACAGCTGACTAACTGCATATATCCCACCAGCAATAGAAATGAATGGATGGTCTGAGATCAATACGTTCTGGCCACACTTAACTCCTGGCACCTGTATCGCCCTTTTTTCTCCATACTTTTACTCATTACAGAAATCCTACATGAAAAGAGGAAACAACAGCAAAAGCAGGCTGGGACCAGTGCAGCTGCTGTAAGGCACTGTGAATGTTGCCTCAGGTGGCAAGCCTGTTTCTTTGTACTTAATGCGTGGGAGTAAGGAAAGTGCACAGAAGCACATACAAGCTCATGTGTGGCAAGTGGGCCCCAGAGAAGCCCTTCAACCCATGTATTTCAGTCCACATTTCTGCCTGTTGGTCACAGGCAGAATTCACTTTCTGCTTCAGAAAAGCTGAAAAACTGTGGGTGGGCTAGGCTCTATCCACTCTACCTAACTGCAAAAACAAAAGTTCAGTCTTCCACTAAGATATCTAGGTGCTTGACTTCTCCTCTCTGCAAAGCTCTGGAGTTGGCCTTAATTCGTATATGCATGCCTGCCAGACAGGTAAAAGAATACTCTGAGTTTGTGAAGGGGCTCACACCTGTGTGGAAAAAAAAGAATGGTGGCATATCTTGGAAAATTTTGTTATTACTTAATTAGTAACTGGTTTAGATCCATAAGGAACACATTTCATGTTAAAAAACAAATAAAATTAAACAAAACCAAAACAAACAACAAAAAGCAAGCTCTCTTTATTGGAGAGCAGCTGGTGAATATATTCTGGCTTCATTTTGCAGTGCAGACACAAAGGAATGGATGCATACTTGGAAGATGACAGAGGTCCCTCTGGTGTGGAAGGAAAAGCCATATGGAAAATATTCTTTCTTCAGTGCTTTAAATGAAACAACTTTATTTGCTGAAGCAATGGCAAGTGCTTAGCAGATTCTGAGGATATTTAGGGTGTATATATGAAGCACACATCCATGCAGAGTGTTTTGAACTAGATTAAATTGGCTACAGAAACATACATGAAAATACAGCCCTCCTGGGTGCCACCAAGACTGTCTACATTCCTAGAAAACATGTGTTTGAATAGAATGGGAAGGCGGAAGAAATATCCAAAATCTGAAGGGAATCATCTTTCACATCTTTAACAGAGGACTAGATTCAGACTAGGAACTACAGCCTCGGCCACTCCCGATTCAACCCCTTCTTTTGAAAGGGTTACATCAATAATGCTATCAAAAGCATTTACAGGGCTGGGAAGCAGTGTGTAAACCTAACCCTGGCCTTTGTGGAAGTCATAAAGCTCTGTTTGTTCTTGTGGCAGTGCTTGGAAGCTGGGATGTAACTGACTTGCTTGAAACATCCAAAATTGAGAGAGGAAGCAATGTTGCATGAAAATAAGAACAGGAACCTTCACCCCTGCCATTAAGGGTACTACCAAGGCGTTGGCATTTGAGAGAAGAACAAAGAGTTAAAGAGCTCCAGAGGCGTATAAGAATTGAAGCACTGAAATGCTCAAATAAAAATCATTTAAGTTTGGTTTATTGGAGTTTTCTCTTTGATTGCTGCCCACAGATTTTAAGGAAAAGCAGTGGGCCCTTCAGTCAGGAGAAAGAAAGTAGAGTTGGAGAGGAAATCAAGAAGATATGTAGTAGTAGGGAGTTTCATTAGGGGTTTTAAGGACATGGGAACTCCAGGGACAGTGGGACATGGAATGATCAGACTTAAAGGTTAATTTGGAGCAGGCAGACTGCCACAATTGCTGGAATAAGCATCAGGAATGGTGCCATGAATGAAGCTGAATATCTGGTGTCATGGCAAAAATGAGAGAACACAGTCAATGGTGAGTCATCCTTTTATGGACACAGCTGTAATCAGGTTGAGCACTCAGCTTTACTGAATTCTGTTGCTCAGGGACTGCACACACTATCCACATCAACTCAATTCTTCAGTGAAGCCCTGTTATATGCTAAAATAAAGTGGGTAGAAACTTATGGTGCTCCCCAGAACTTCATTTAGAACTGTGGTGATGACTCGTCTTAATAGGATACAARTGCAGAATGCCACCCACATAGAATTTTTGCATTTATAAAAGGCTACAAGTGATTGCGTGAAATCTAGGAGGGAAAACATCCATTCAAGTTCCTCTTCGGTTGCTGTGAAGGACATCCCTGCTCTTGCAAGGCAGATTCCATTAAGTTCATGCGGAGCTCTCCATAGGGAGACACTATGCTACTCCACACTACAGAGAGACTACAGCTCTCTACAGTAGAGGTTGGGTTGGATCCCCATGAATTAGTCAGGTGCTGATACGATAGACTACAACAAAAAAAGTGACCTTGTGTTTTCTTTTGCTGTCTCTTCCCTTTTTAGCATAAAGAACCAGCATATAGCCCATGGAAATTCTATCAATCACCTCTGTTCGTGCACTGTAACAACGATAAAAGAATGAAAATGAAATAGCTTGCAAAGAAGTGGCACATATTTCTAACAGTATGAGAAGATCTGACTGACTGGCATGTTGTATGGTTCCTCTTTAGGAAACCTTTCCTGGAGTCTTTAGAAAAGCGCTCTGTTAGGACAAATCTGTGCTATTCATTTGAAATACTCCCTTGGAGAGACTAGAAGAGTGTTGTGTAAACACATCTACATGCATCCAGTAGTGCAGGAAAGCCTGAGGAAATAGCTCTGAATAAATATAATGGAGACAGTTATTGGTATTAGAGTAGAAGCTAAGGATCCCAGTAAGGGTCTGGTCCTTTCTGTCAAGTCCACTACTTGCATCCAGAATTATTTTCTTGACGGTTTTGTTGTCTTCCGAAAAAATATTCAAGAAGGGATTTTATGAGGCATTGCATCTAGATCACTTTCAATGCTGACAAACGGTATCCTCTGTATCACTTACAGATGGAAGGTGAAAGAATTATGTGCCTGAAAATTCATTTGTTTTCTTCCAGTGATGGGAACTGGCTAGTCAAAGATAGCACCTCTCCTTGCAGACTTTGTGGGTTTGTTTTGGGTTTTTTTTCTATTTTAAACTGTCACAGCTACAAAGAGTAGCACAATTGCAATGTTCATAAACATATCTTAGCATGACAATGCAAGGAGTACTAGGAGAAAGGGAGATGATATCACATGAGCAAGGCAAGCCATCATGGCCCAGGGACATATCAAACACCAAATCTTTTTAGTACCAGTATATTACCTTACCACTTAGATCATCAGGCTTCATTAAGCACTCCAGTGAGCTTTAAATATGGTTTCTGATACAAATTAAAGTCTAATGGTACTGTTCATAAAAGTGCCTAAAGGACCAAGGTGCTGAAGCTTCAAGAAAACTTAAATGAATAGGTGCAGAAATGTGTTTGAATGTATTATCTCTCAGCAACAAAATACAGACCTGAGTCACATACAGTTAACACCTTAGAAGTCAGTTAACAACAGATCTTGCCCAGTTTCTGAACAAAATCCTATGGGAGTCTAATTACTAAAAGGGCTAGAAGTTTTAATACAAGTCAGATGTTCCACAAATAGACATGCGTAATCAACCACAGATGGAGACAATATGGTCTACTTGAGAACATCCATTTTAAGAGCAGAGAGAGAAGAGATCTAGTCATGGTGATGCTGTATTTTTGGTCATGGACAAGTTATTTTGTCTTTCTGTCTCCTCTGAGTACTTCCCTCAAGTATTCCCTGTTTGGACAGCTAGCTGTAACAGCCAGCAAAGGCTATCTGTTATTCCAGAAGTTTGAGAAAACACAAGACCGTTGTGGTGACCCGATCTCAAATCCTGCAACATGAGTCACACAGATGCCCGTGATTTCTCCAGAAATCTTCTTTTCAGGTTGGAGCACACCCTTCAGGCATACATCCAGCATGCCTCCCAAACTTCTTGAGGACTCTACCTGGAGACAGGATTTTGCCCTGAATCTTCAAATAAGGATTTATCTAGCACAGGCACAGCATATATTGATCCAACRGTTAACCACCCTTTCTTAACAATGTAATTAATACTTCTTGTCTGAATCTGTCTAGCTTCACCTGTTGAATCTTGTTAGGCCTTTATCGGCTAGATTAAAGAACTATCTTGTACTAGAAGTCATGTCCTCTTTCATACAACTGGTGTTCAAGTCATCTATCAATCTTCTTTTTATTGAACTACGTGTATCAGAGTTCCTCCAGCTTTTCGTGTAGGCTAATGCATACACCACAACTGGAGTTCGGTGGATTATATTGGTTTGCCAGTAACAGCTTTTCAAACTGTTTGGCCTCTAATCTTGACTGCAATCTTTAGACTTTCCATCCTAGCAAGGAGAACAACCTAAATGAACATCGAGACAATATTATTTCTAAGACTCAGGGCTGACAGCCCCAGGATGTGCAGGGTAGATATGGCTAAGTGAAACATTTTGGCACAGGGCTGAAATATATTGGGATGAGATATCCCACCTTTGTTCAGTGGGAGGGAGAGTACAAATTGACTTTTTAAAGTCTGTGTGGTCCATGTTATTCATCTTGTGAGTTGTGTCAAGCTATCCATTTGAGGAGTAATATATCAGATAAGTACAGACTATTTGTTTCTGGCATGTACTCAGCTCCCTTGTAATGCACAGCATACAAATTGTTTCCTTGTTGGAAGCTCTGGATCACCCGGCAGTATTATTTACCTTCAAGAAATACAAGTGGTAAGTGGCCAACAACTTCCTCTGGGCACTTTGATCTTTTAGCTTTGAATGAAGACTTTTGGAAATTCGTATAAGACACCAGAACTTGGGATTCTGGAGTAAGTCAGGAAGTCTTTATATGAAGCAAATATGGGCTAAAGTTTCCTAAATGACTCTTACATCGTTCCACTTCCTTGTATATCATTCCATTTTCTTTTGCCATAGCTTACTGGTGGAAAAAGGACTAGGAGAGTATTCCAAACAGTAGCAGCCATCATAGTTCTTGCACTATCTGCTGGTTTTGGTGCAAATTTTATTTGTGGAAGCGTGTAATCAACAGGTCAGACTCATGCCAAAGGAATGATGGTAGTTTGTTCAGATGCAGGAAATAACTTGGTTACTTTGAAGTAAAGCTAACCACAAAACTCACTTTTAAGTAGTGAAGAGTTCTCTATTTATTTTTTTTTTAATGGTTCCTAAAATAAATCTTAAGCTGCACTATCTGATATATCATCTTTTCCTAAATGCTGGAATTTCAATAGCTATTGGAGAAGTTGTTTAGGCAGATTCTGGAGTGGCTTACATTGATTTCAGAGCCTAAAAGCCTCACCTGTCCAGCTGAATAGGTTTTTCGTAGAAGCTGAGGTGTGACAGTTTAAAAAGAGAAAAACAACAGAGAGTAATTGTGGCTTAACACAAAGATATAGGCATAGCTGCCCTATCCAGGAGGAAAGGAACAGTTTGAGATGTTCTACCTTTCTTCTTCTTCCTCTCTTCCTGTAAGATCCATTTTTGCTATGTCCATTCATTGCCTTGTACCAACCGCATATTATTATATCTGACTCTGCATCGTCTGGGCTACATTTTCACCAATGTCTGGCTCCATATGCCAAGGAGATGTATACAGCTGTCCAGTATACAACTCCATTGTCACTGGAGCAATGCAGTTCTTTGTTCTGTGGGGTCTTAGTTAAGCTTGAAATAATCAAAACGAGTTTTATTTGTAGCTTTGTCTGTAATTGCTGCCTTGTGTCAGCATTTCAGCCTGAAGCCAGCAGAAAAATTACCATGTACTGTGTGTGTCTATCTGCCTTTTTGTGTGTCAGTTTGCGCTCTTCTCTTGTGCCTTTCAGAACCCATTGGCCAATTTCAAGCCTAGCTGACAAAGAGAGTAGGACGTCTTACAGATGCAGAGTACTTAAAAATTTTGTGAAGTTGGGCAGCTGGAGAGAGCAATCAAGTATGATAAACACTACCTTCAAATCTTCTCTAAGTAGTTGCACTTCTTAGGCGTCAGAACAAAAATCACAGAAGACAGTATTCATACACAACCCAACTGCAGGAAAAGCTTTAGCTGGAGCCTGCATGTTATTAGACACTAGGAAATCAGCTGGGACTTTCAATCTAGAGGAAGCAAGATTTTGTCAGCTCTGCTTAGGAGATGTTACTTTATATTAGTTTGTTTTGGTTTACTTTTGATTTATTTTTTTCCCCTTGTAGGGGCCAGACTGAGATGAGATATATATCTTGTCTACAAAGGAGTTCAAAGGAGTCCAGCTAACCTTCAGTTTTGGTAAGGATTCAGAGAATCCCTTATAATTCCTTAAACCCGTGAAAAAAATTCAGCTTCTTTGTTGAGCAAGTTTTCTTTAAATGAGTTTGTTTCAGATTAGGAGGAGGAATGTTTGCCTAATTGAAATATGTCAGTGGTTGTCATCGTCACGTGCTTTCACAGCTTGTTCCAGAGCTGGCATAAATCAATCCTACTAAGGTTGATAGGCACTTGATGAAGACATTTGCTTGGCATAAGTTTTCACTCTGGCTTGGTGAGACAAAGACATAAGTTTGCTAGTAAGTGGCTAAGTAAGTGACTTGTTCTAGGACAATAATAGAGAACTATCTGCCTGAGGCAGATAGTCGCAGGTCAAACAAGTCATCAGAGCATCAGAAGCCTTCTGAACATCACATCAGCCTGCTCTTCTTTAGGGCCTTCTACTTTCCTCTCTGTTTTTTATGTTGTTAGAACCATTCTGAAAATAATATAAAATTACCAATAAATCAGTTGATGTTGTTACATGATTCAGCACATGAGCTGACATTTTTTGCTTTGCATTCATCAAGACATAGGCTATTTTCAGAAGTTCCTGGTTAGAAATGGATCCATGTGTCCTGAATGCCTCACAGAAAAGTTTGATTTCCCATAGTTTATAGTAGTCTCCATGGGTCAAAAAAAGCTCAGACAAACTCGTGGTAGAAGTTATTTGCAAAACCTCTTTGTAACTGATACCTAGTTTTTGAGACATAAATGATTTCACTACTCATCTTCTCTCTGAGCAGCAGAGGAAAAAAATCTGTGCGTGCTTGCACACCTCCCATATCCCTGGTTATGATAGAACACTGAAATAAGGCAAATAAACTTTGCTTCATAAATTGTGTTGCAGATCCATTGGAAAAAAATTATTATTCAGGAGAGAACCATAAGCAGAGAGATCAAGTGAAATACTGTGTAGGCCGTGACGCTGGCCCTCAGGAATTACAAAAGTGCTTCCACTGAAGAACTGTGTTGGAGACAAAAAAACAAGCAGTTTGAAATGTGAGCTCTGAAATCTCCCATGTGCTCCATAAAACTGACCCTGGTTCACTGTACACTCTTCAAGACTGGGAGGCTTGTTTAGCACATATACTAGCCAACACAGTGTTTTTTTGGGCAAGCATTGCTGCAGTGCGTGTGCTCAATAGGCACATCAATATATGCACACACAAATACAAAAAGCCACTAGCATAATCTGGTACATCATGATCACTTCAATTCTAAGCATGAAGAAGTCTGAAGCACCTTGCGGGATCTCTTCCCTTTGTCCTCCCTGAATCACAATGCTTTCTCTCTAAATGGTGACAGAGAATTGCTTCTCTGAGAAGCTTCCCTTTTCCTAACCTGCCACAGTCAGAGATAGTGCCATGCACTTCTATAGTCAGCTGCAGTTTCTTGCTTACCCAGACATACCTCTAGCAAGCTGCTGAGAGCTACATTGTGGGCCCAGGGATTTGATTTCTTTCAGTCCAGTCCAGAAGGGGAGAGACCTAGGTTTTGAGAACTGAGAGCTGTGTTTTATGATGATTTCCCTGTACCTGTAGCAGTGCTGCACCAACTCTTTCTAACAAAATTCCTCTTCATTGTTCCTTGCTAAACTCAAATAAGAGTGACAGAGCTGAGAAAGCAATGAAGATGAAACAGTTCCTTACTTTATTGCCAGAATAGCTGACAGATTAACACTTGCCATTTCTTCTGTTATGAAGAACATACATTTCTAAAGCAAATTGTTGTCTGACCATGGGGTTCCATTAACAAGGAAAAGCAAAGCACAGGTTAAAAATACGTCTAGAAACATGGGAAAAAGAAAGATCAAAAATATAGCTACAAGAAGATAAAAGAGCTACTGAAACTTGGTTTAGCATTTTGCAGAAAATGTGCACTCTATCATTTTGCGGGCAAGTATTCTTATGTGTTCCAGTTCTGAAGAAACACTGGGAGTGGAAACAGACTCTTGTAATAACTGTGAATGACAGAGTCTTTCCTTATGCTGCTAATGGTTAAGGACTTTAAAGAGGTGCTTTCCAAGTAAAATTATTAAAGCCAAATAAGCTGAAAGCATTAATGTAATTTCTAGTTAATTCCAAACAGGATCTCCTCTTAAAGAATGAAAAATAAACAGAGTCCACCTGTTACTAGATTAGCCAAAAAGCACAAGTTGCTCACTGTAATCTAAACCAGCTCAATGATAACTGCTCAATCATTCCATTAGCTGACACTCCTGCTAAGGGAGCAAAGATTTTTCCTGTCATTGCTTACATTGCACTTAACTGGGGAATGTTGGGTTTGGAAGATGGGTTTAGGCTCCTTGCTTGTTGAATTCCAGCTTGTTCATACAACTCTTGCTTTGCACAGCACAGTCCTTTGTCCTCCTCTGGTAGCAGGCTTACCAGATGCCTGTGGCAAAGTGCTCAGAGGCTGAAACATGCTGCTAGCAGACCTGGCTATCAATTCAGCATTTCTGTTTCTGGCTAGGGATCTCTGCACTAAACAGCTGAGACAGATGCAGTGGATGTTCTCATCTTTTGCATTGTTTGTCATGAATATGAAGTCTAACAGAAGCAAAAAATATTATTTTAAAAAAGTTAGTAAATTATTCARTTGCTTAGATTCCCTAAGTACTGGTTTGAGTTTACTCAGTATAAGTATAAGCACTTTTGTGCCAGCGCAGGTTGACAAAGCAACTGACAAAAAAAAAAAAAAAAATGGGGAAAGTTAGAGAATGGGTACCATCTAGTGGTACCACCAATAAAATAGTGGATTTGGCAGCTGCTTCATTTGCCCATGGCTGTCTTCCTTTTGGGGTCCTAGTTCTTCGGTAGACCTCTTGGCCTCATTCATACTTGGCACTATCTTTCTGCAGGGATCGCCTTTGAGTTGGCAACTGCTGGGGAACACACAAGGCAGTGCTAGACTGAACCTCTGAGCTCTCAGATTGCTCTTACATGTTAATCTCTCAATCCCTCTCTGGAGAAGGTGTACCTTTTTAGGGGACTGTAAAATGGTGTGGAAGAAGTGAGGTCTTTTGCTTTGGCTAAAAGGGATTAATCTTCAGACCATCACTGTAGGCTCTCACTCTGAACCACCTACTCGCCCTGCAGAGTCCTTACTTCTGCAGAAGTGTGCAGTGCATTGGATGACAAGGTTTTCACCTGTCTGATGGGATGTGATGCAGTCTGGCCCTACATGAGCAGCTTTAGGCGGTATTTTTCTTGCTGTCAGACACAGGATTGCAGAACATGCAGACATATGCGAATCAGCTCTTATCTAATTGGTTAGACACTAGAAAGTCATAACACTACCTCACACTGCTGTCAGTTGCTGGATCTGTGGGATGGGGAGGCCTTCTGCCCTCTCTGCCACCCTGGCCACCTACAGCACTGCGTCATGCCTCTCACTCGGTGATACTATGTGTGCTGTAAGTGTGGTCCCGCACTGAGTGGCAGGTCCCCAGCCCTGATCTCTGGGTGGAGAACAGGCTGCTGGCAAGTGGAAGGAACCGTGAACACACCTGGTGTTCCTGCGTACCTGACACTCACCCCATCCTTTCTCATTATCTTTCTAAATAGTGGAAATTGTTGTATTTTAAGCTCAGATTTAATTGATATGTTGTTATGTTGGCTTGATCAGAGTTCAGAATTTGAAGGTAATGCGTTTCTTTTCCTTTTTTTTTTGAAGTTAATTTTTATTCTAATATTATGCTTTAGTTCCCTGCAATGTGTGACGTCTCTAAGTTACTAGAAGAGCTCATCAAATTTTTTTCCATAGACATTTTTTATTTTTGTTAGATATTTTGGCTTTTTTTWAAAAAAACAAGCTTTTTCAGTAATTTTGTATTGGTTTGGAAACGTCACCCATCCCCATGCCACACAAATACTTCCAAAGATGTGATTCCGGTTTGATTGAAAAGTTTAATTTTGGGCTTTTGAAGATTATTGCTTTTACTGGAAATCAAATATTTTCTTATTCTAAGATTGTTTCAATATTTTTTTAAAAGTCTGATTAAAAAAGCTAAAATAAATTTTCACAATAGTCAGCAGTAAATCTTTGCATACTCTTTGTTTGCTTTTCTAATTACACTTCTGGGAAACACTTTTTCCCTTGTGGCTCTGCTCTTAAGAGCTATATGCCACTCTAGCAATCAGAGCTGTGAAATTGGCATCTATGAAGTCTGTGCAGACATATATTCAATGCCTGTCTTCCTTATTCTTTATTTTCCACCATCAGTAAAGCTTGGCTGGAAGAGACCATCCCAGAACAGGAATTGTGTGCTTTCATGTTAGAAGAGTTGAGAGAAGGACATGTTCTTCTAGAAGTTAAAATTGCCAAAACCTTTTATAATGCTAAATGAGGATTTTGTTTCCAGTTTAGCCTGCAGCTGAGCTTGAATGTGTCTTCTCATTCATTCAAGGATGACCCACACTTCTTGGCCAAACCCTCAAAAGTTTTATTCCTTCAAAGGCCTTTAAGCTTTAATAACCCTTTTTCCTATTAAAGCTGTTTTAAGTAACAAACTTAGTGTTACTGTTTAATTAGAAAATCCCTTTGGTGAAAAAATTGTTTCAAGACACTGAAGTGAAAGATTTTGCATTCACCTAAACATATGCCCGTGGATAATTTTCCTATTGTCCTCAAGGCTTTTTGGACACATTGAATATCTCATTTTTACCCACATTGTGCTCACTCCTCAGCGTGCCCCTGCCATTTGTTAAAGGTGTGGATGTTTGGCTGCTGCTCTCCTTGTCTCATCTTTAGCCACCTCAGATGACTGACATTTGCATCCTGTCTAACTGTACGCTTTTATTTGGCCATCTGTCAGACTTAGGTATTTATACCAACCCTACTGATAATCATAATAGGAAGATTATAATTATGGTTATTTTGTCTTCAAGAAACCTATCATCTGATGCTTCTGTCACGTACCRTAGAGCTTACCAATGGAGTGTCTCCTTGTCACCTCTCTTATAGGGCCTCCTAAATGCTGATCCTATGCAGAGATAGCCTACACCTCCATCCTGTTATGAAATCTTTGCTTCTGCTAACAGGATTCACCCTGATTCTGCAAAAGGGTCAAGTCTACCCTCAGTGATTGCTCCTTTAACCAGGTTCAACAGGCCAAGAAGACAGAGGTGCACCCAGGCACTGCCAAGGTGGGATATTGTCTTTAAATTCTCCAGGAGATGACTCAAGCCTGAAACAGAGCTTACAGAATAAAATCTTTACAAAATTTGGATGTGTCATGGTAGCAGTGAGGAGCTGCAGAGAAGGGAGTGGGATGCACTGAAAAAATTAACCAATGGAAGATGGGCAAAATATTAAAAAGATGGACTTTCTCAAAATGTCAGGATGCCTCAGATATTCAGGAGAACACAGAAGAGAAAAATACACAGGATTTGGAGAATTGTTTGGAAATATGTTAATAATATCTTTTCTGAAAATAAGTCATATTTTAATTGAAAATAAGGGATAGGTTAAAAGAAAAATTATTTTGAGAAAAAGATCACCTTTTCTTGGGAATAGGAAAGGGAGAAATGACAAAAGAAGAAAAGAGAGGAAAATTCTTATGAAAATATTTTGCGAGTCATAACAAAAGCTGCATAAACATCTACACGGTGTTATACTAACCCGACACAAGATCCACAGTGTCCTGTGCAGATAATGGGTATAAATTATAATGTTGTTGTGTGAAGATACAACTTGATGAGATGAAAAACAGATTCGACCATACTTTTTCAACTCTGCTAAAGTTGTTGATACTGAAGACAGCTGAGAAGTAAAAATATCAGCTGAGGCACGCTTAGCTTCTGCAACCTGTGGATTACTTCAGCAGATACAGAATTTCACCCTATCAGTCTTTACAAATGTTCAGACTAAAGAAGAAGGAAAAAAGACTCTAGAAATTATCTAAAATGTAAGGGTTTTTTTAAAGGTATGTGACTTTTAGATATTTTGACAACTATTGCTCTAATTACACCCAGTGCATCTTTTCTAAAAACATTACATTAAAAAAGTAAATGAGTGAAGAAGACTGTTTATATTCAAGAAAGCTTTTCATCTTTCTCAGAAGAAAAAATCTAAGGTATATGACTATCATGTTACTAAGAATGCAACATTACTGAGAAGTGTTGAAGAAGTAATATACACAAGGCACTATCTTATTTTTTTGTTTTGGTCAACTTAAAGACTTACACAAATGGTAATGTTTAGAAAAGAAATCAATTAAGTCAGATTTATTAGAAGGATTTGCCTGTTTCTGCATAAAGCAACAGTAGACAGACAGCATCTATATTGGGTTTATAGAAGCTTCATTTTACTGGGCCCAGGGAAAGGAGAGACCAATGCTCCCTTCTCATTTTGAAGACGGGAATATCTGGAGCTGCTTTTAGAAACAAACGTAAAAGCATCAGTGTTCATTCCAGCTGCTTGCTTATATTTTCATATGCTGCTTTCCCTTTTTCCACTAATATTGCTACAATATTACATGCTCTGGCAGATATGGCTTACTATAAAGCTTACTGAAGTTAGCGTGAGCTTTTTCTTCAACCTCAGTGGGAATAAAATCTAGCAGATGCTCTCCATTTCCAGAATTTCTGGGTTGGCACCTTTTACAAGGTCATAATTTATATTAAAGTTTTATAAGGAAAGGTTTGTTTATTTGTTTGTTTGTCTTTCTTTTAACTTCGGCTCTAACTCATTGGGTTTGGGGCTTCTGTGGTTTCATGTTGGGTCTCCAAATATATGCATCTTTTTGTGCTACATATTTCTGGCGCCGCATGCAATTAAACATTTTTTTTGCAGATGAAAAGGAATCCTCATTTCAGAATAATG
Organism: Oceanodroma leucorhoa; assembly: GCA_030449065.1. Lineage (NCBI taxonomy): Eukaryota > Metazoa > Chordata > Aves > Procellariiformes > Oceanodroma > Oceanodroma leucorhoa. Next base: position 3,439,715 of record JASVER010000098.1, read on the forward strand.
ATCTGAAGCAGAAGTGTAGTAAAAATACAGAGAGTACACTTTTTCCCCCCTTAGGAGGCAAGCTTGGGAGATTCTTCTGGAACACACTGTATCTAAATATCAAATAAGTGTACCTTTTAAAACTTTACTTACACTGATGACACTTAGCTAGAACATGAGTGGGTGCGAACTTAGTGTGAATTCAAAGATGTTAATAAATAACTTGGACAACCTGCAGAAAACTTGGTTTATTTCATACTCAGAAGATCAATTTTTCATGCATCTTGGAAGAATAAAGACAAATACTTATGCAAAACTGCAATCCAAATAAAACAGAATTATTTTTATATATGTGGAGCGATCACTGTGAGAGTATATAGAGTACATACTGTCCTGCCTATAGGGCTGCAGAAGACATGTGAAAACAGGAGATAAAATACATTGAAATAAACATCAACTAGATTATTAGGCAGATCTAAAAGGCAGATAAACCTACCTAATGGGCTGGCAATTTATGTCTAAATTCGTATCTGATTGCTTATAAACAGTAGAAAAGTAGCAATACTAATGTTTCTCCTCCTTACTCATATTGAATAGATGTTCCTGGAAAATAGACTCTTTACAAGAAAAAGTATTGAGAATACAGAATAGTAGATTTTTATTTTGCCAAATTTAGCAGGGTAAAGTGAAAATTGAATTTGTTTTAAAAGTCAACATTTCTCCTTCAGAACAAATTTAAACAAAATAATATGTTAACATAAACTTTTGACCTACTCTAGTTTTCAGTACAAAATTACTGTGTGAGTTGCCCTGTTGGAACTGATATGAGGACTAAAGAAAGCTTAGCAAAATACAGCATTTTTATATTGTAATAAAATATGCAGCTGTATTCAAATCAAACTGTGGAAAACAGTTTTGCTAAAATTTCACTTCAGGTCATAGCTGTAATTTCTACATGATGAATTTACCTTTTTTAAGCTTCTGGGTCTAAATTAATTTTTTTTTTTTAATTTTGAAATTACTTTTTAAAATCACGTTTTCATTCTATTCATTGGATTATGGATGCATTAGAAATTAAAAAAAAAAAAAGTCTCGATAATGATAGAATAAATTATTCTTTTTCACCATACTCCAAAACATTTCTGTTTCCCGAGCCCCTGAGTTCTTGAATTTTTTTCTTGGTTCTTCTTTGAATTTTAAATGCAACTTTTAAATTCTGCTCACGCATAACAAACATAAGAAGAGGGGGACAGGGTGGCTGTGAAGCCTAAAAACTGACTGTAGCACTTTCTAAAAGCTTTCAGTTTCCAGGTGAAAACTTGTCATTTAATTATTCCTGTTTTACAAGCATGATGTGTTTATTTTTCCAAAGTGAAAATATGGTGCCAACTTTCCAGTTGTTTGTATTCAAAGTTGCATATGAAGGTTTGTTACGTGACAAAAATCAGTTAGTTGGAAAGAAGGGAATTTTTAAGAAGTAGAACAGCCACAGAACAATAGGCAACAGTCTAAGCAAGGAAAGGGCTTAAGTATTGAACGTCGGAAGCTGTCAGTTTGAATGTGAAATTGAAAAAACAGTCTTTCTTCCTCCTCTGTCCCTCCCCAGTTTCTGCAATAAGCAGTTTGCATTCTGCATGGGTAGACTTGTGCAAAGCAGCAAAGCAACTTATTGTCCCTATTTACTAGTGCTTTTAAGAAGGATAGTCCCAGATTTCTTTCTTCTCTTGAATTGCCATTCCAAGGTTCCCTAACTGATTTCATCTTCCTTGTCCATCCCCTAAGGGGAACAAAAGTTGTATTCTGACCGGGGCAGGTTAAGTGGAGAGGAAGTTGAAATGTCAGATATGTACTGTTTAGCACTGGAACCCAAATACTGCTCATAAAGATATCCTCCAGCCCTTGGAAATGGGACAAATCAAGCTTTGGCAAGCCCATGATGTCAATGGAAACTGCTTGCAGGACTGGGAGATGCGCTCTTGTAAACAAAATACAGGCTTTCTGAAATCTACAAATTGCCATTAAAAATTACAAATAGAGAATTAATAAATAGTACAGAATTGTAATTCCTTTTTCATAGGACAAAGATTTATTCCTTTTATATTATCTTGTTCATCTACATTGACAGTTTTCTTTTAATTAAATCTTTTTTGACAATCATATGAGCCAAGTGCAGTACAAGAAAACTCATTTTTTCAGAATACCTCCCAAACTGCCACGGCTAAACAGGGAACACTGTCTCATAAAAAGTCACAGAAAAACTGTGCTGATGTTAACTTAGTCTGTTAAGTAACTCCCTTCTCTATCATCTGTTTAGTGATATTTAAGGTAAATGGTTTTCAACAACGACAAAAAAGGAATATAAAGTGGCAAGTGAAGTGAATTTTAGGTGAACAAAGATGTTACTCACTACTATCGGGATCCATTTGTTCAACTGACGCCTGGCTAACTTTTAAGTAACTCCTGTTACTCCAAGAAATTGACTAAATTGTAATACACCCACTTGAAAACATTCAGGCGAACAGGCACAGGGGGAGGAAGGGGTTAGTTTTCTTTTGCATTTCCTGATCTTCTGTGGCAGATAAATAAAAAGAAGTCAGGAATTTTTAACCTTTAATGGTCATATTAATAACTCTAGTTTAACTAATAATTAAATTACATTGCAAATCTCCACAGAGAATATTCRCCATTTCTCGGTCATGAAATATAATATCACTTCGTTTACACTGTGCACTTTGGAGGGAAGAGAAATGCTACATTTGAAATTACTTTCTTAATTGTCCCTAGTAGTTTTAACCCTACACCAGCAGCATGAGAGGTGCCCGACTGTATGTTTTGCAATGAGAAAATGCCTATAATGTTGCTAAAACAAGCGCACAGAAGGAGGTCTTCCAGCCAGCTGCTTTCTCTTTACATCACATAGAAGACCACAGTTGCGCAAAGACAACATAAAAGGTACCACCTCGCAACAGCCGCTCAACTCAGAAAGTTACAATTAATGCGACAGCGGGGTATACTGGGACTGGTCAGTGCCGGGAAGAGACAGGTGGGAAGGGGGAAGTGTGAGAGAAGGGAATGGAAGAGCAGTGCCCCTGGGACCACAGGGGAGGATCCCCCAGGCAGACTGTGCAGCTCAGAGAAGTCCTCAGGGCAAGGTTGCTATATTTCTGCTTCTCTCCCTCAGCTGTAATGTTTGTGCTGTGCCTCACTTCAAATATGGAAACAATTATTTCTTAAATCACAAAGTTTCATAATGGGGCTGGAAATAGGGCTTGGCTAAAAGGATTCTTTTGCTTCAACAGCAATGACCACACGTAGCTATTGCTGACCTGCCAGTTTGTTTTTAATTAGTTTCATTATTTATGCTTGGGGTAAGACTGACCCAAATAGAAGTTCTGCGCATGTAGAGCTGACCTAAATATTTCTGGTTTCTCACTCAGTGGAAACATAATGCTGTATTAGCATACCAGTCTAATGCCATATGGAAGCTATTGTTTGTATCTCCATTCTTCATTTTTGTGGGCTTGCTGAAGGATTCTATTTTCTGTAATGCAATGTGTTGCTTCCTATAAGGCAATCTTGTGCTTTCACCTTGAGCTGCAAGGTGCTATGAAGGAAGTATGGTGCTCATGGTTTTGCAGGAGATGCATTTTTGTCTGGTAGAGGGGGAAGGAGGAACATCAGGCATCCAAACAACACGAAGGCAGGGAGAATGGGGAGAATACAATGTAATGCTAAAATGATTTAAGTATTTTGTTAATTTCTGCAAATGGCAACTTTCAGTGTGGTGAAGATAAATGTGGACTAGGTGGATTTTTTTAAAATCTTATGAAGTTTCAAATTTGGAAACATTTGGATTTTTTTTTCTGCAAAACTTAATAAATGTAAAAAAGATTTTTTCATCCTCAACTAATTTGTGACTAAAAAGTATGTTAAATCTGAGACATTACAGAGATACCCATGTGATCTGTACAGAAATTCTACACAGAAAATGCCAGATGGAGAAACTGAATTTTATTTAGTGATACTGCAAACATTTCTGTATGCAGGTATGAAGAACTACATCTCTACAAGTTAGCGTGCTTATTCTTTTAGAAACACCACTGAAAAGTATGTATTTATGAGAGACCATTTCCCCTCTGCCAAAATACAACATGTCATTCTTCCTTAAGAAGAGAGGTCACTGGCCTTGAATCTGAGCATCTTCTGTGCTGTTCCTGCATTCTTGAGGTAAGAGACAATACACAAGCATAATCTGCCAGTCTCTCACCTGGACTGGGACAACAACACTGACTTTCAGGGGAAATCTCCAGAAATCTCTTTTTAAATAGATTAGTAAGACAGAGCTCTGATCTTCTTCTGCAATGTAAGTTTCTCCCATCACAATAAAATCTTCTGGGTTGGAATTGGCCATCACTGTTATGCTACCTCAACTCTTTTTCCTTTAAAAAGAAACAATATTGGCATGTGCATCTCATGCCAATTTTAAATGAGCAAAGTATTAACATGGCTGAGATTTTGAAAGGAAAACTGATTCAGAATTGTCAGCAGTATAATAGGGACTCACATTAAGTCTAATTTTTGAGGTTGTAGATGAAGCACGACATAAACTATGCTTGGTAGGGAATGGTATTTAGAGTGAGCTTTTTTGAAATCTCTATGGGATATTATGATTATTTTGTTAATTAAAAAAGAATAATAGTAATTTTGCTTGTTATAATTGAATACTTCTGTGTTGCTGCTAGCCAAGAAAGAAAACTGGGTTGACTACTTCTGTTCCTCATTGTGATATGAAGGATAGAGACACATGGAAGATGATGATTCTACTTTTATGATAATTTTCAAGTGCTAAATTTAATTTGTTCTGTTCTGGATCACAGAGGAAGCTTTCCAGACCTCTTTGTATGTGCATTTTAGCAGGTTTTCTATTTATGAATGAGATTCAGATCCATAATCTAGAAATGTTCCTGCTGATTGATAAACTAGTTTAATGTATTTAAATTAAATATTTTGGCTTCTACAAAAAAACATATTTTAACAGAAGAACATTTCACCATATTTTTTCACTCTGGCATTGATAGATTTTTGTACTATTTAGGAGAAGAACACAGCACAGATTCTCCTTGGTAGTATTTGTTTTGGCAAAACCTGGCAGCTCATATGTGATTTAGGTTCTAAGATTCATTGGAGCAGATGCAGTTTGGTTAAATTATAACTAGAACTTGCCAAAATTTAACATTTAGGGGTTGTTCACTTTTTAAAATTATTCCAGTGGGCAAAAATCCCAGTAGTCAGCACTGCTTCAGGATAAAGAATTACACACTTATTTTGGAGCAGACAGACAAGAGCATACATTTCACAGTATCAGGTGTGTGTGTGGTGCAGAGCCTGTGGGTCCACGAGAACCTAACCAAGATCCTCCGGACTTTCAGACTTTTTCGGATAAAACAAGAGCTTTGGTCTTAAGAGTTCTCACTAATGGGGCTCCCCAGAACTTTAGGTTCTCAGCCTAACACCTCTGCTAACTTTGCGCTTGTTTCCTAGCTTTGCAACAAAGCCCTGGCATGCTCCAGCACTGTAAAATAAAAACCTCTGAGGTATCCATCAGTCTCATGAATCCAGATATGGCTGTTGTTGGGATTCATATTCCCCTTTACTGCAAAATCCATTTGACTGATTTTCCAAGAATATAACTCCAAGTTTTTATGTAAATAATCAGACCAGCTCAAACAATAGCTGGGATTTGTTTTGGGTTTGTTTGTTTTTCTTWTTCTTAATCTTATTCTTTTGCATTCTTAATCTTATTCTTATGTGTACTCCTATTAAAAATTGTTCAAGAGTTTCACTACTTTTACCATTTAAAACTTGTAACGTTACTTGCTTCTGTCAGGAAGTTTTTTAGCTGTCTAAAAAAACCCACCACTACCACCACTGCCATCAGCATTATTGGAGAGCAGAATCTGACTCAAGACAACATATATTCCCCAATACTTCAGTATTTCATCTGCTGAGCCTAAGAAATAATTTAACAAAGAATATGATTACTGATGTGAGTTAACCAAAAATCTTCTCCCTGGTACATTCACAGATGTCACTGAAAATACCTATTTCTTATCTACTGTGCTAACTCATTTTATTGGATGTAAAGAGCCTTATCAGAGATGTAAGACAAATCAACTGCTCACGTTTCCAAATGACATGATTTTAACTTTATCAGGGAATGACATTTTGGGAAAATTTGAAGAAAGCTGTAAGATTGTGACCTGTTTCCAATACTATTCTCTTTTAAATACCAATTCTTAGGAACAAGCATTATCACTAAACCACTCTGACGACCCTAATGAAGTTTTGGAAATAAGACAATGACTAAGAAAAAATGTGCAACTTAGTCTGGCTTCCCTTCCTCACAAAGCCCTTCCTTGATCTTCAGCATTTACTATTTTTACTACCTATTTCTATCCATCCATCCATCCATCCAGGTAGTGCACATACATGTGCACAAGCACACTGATTGCTAGAAAAGGGTGTGCTTTGGAATGAGTACCTACCACCCAGGCATCTGAGTCGGACAACATGACATATGGCAGTGAATAAACTAGCTCTGGATCAACATCAGAGGCAATAAGCATCTGCTCACCTTGGCATGTTACTGCTTTGAGGTGCAGAGGTGCTACCACACTTCCAGAGGATTAATTTTGCATTATGGCCAGTGATTACTTCTGCATTTCGCCTGCTGTTACGGCTGACATCTGAAAAATGAGGATTCTGAGAAAATCTTTTTTTCTAGTGTCATATGCTGAAAAGAAAGGCTACTTTTTATTAGCATCATCAATAAGTCAGTGACATCCATCTGCCTTTAATGGGACATAGACATGACATCCCCTAAAAGATGCCTTTTGCACTCTGTGGTTGTGATTCCCCATTACTGCCACTGAAGGCACAGCACTGAGCTATGCCGCCAACCCCTCAGGCAAAGAGATAGAAAAAACAGCCTGTTCCTTCCTCTGTCTGCTTGCAGTTAACAACACTCTCGTCCTACTGAAACAGTCATGCTTTTGTACAGAGTTGATATGAGCTCCCAGACATACTCATGCATCACACAGTTCTCTGTTGGTGATGACTCTTTCTCCAAGATCTGCATTTAGAAAAATAGATTTGGGAGAAAAATAGCTTTCTACATACAGCTCAACAGATACCACATGTTAAAAAAATCTCTTCTGAGCTGAGAAGAAACTTCTTGTCTTTGACTTTGAAATCTGCCATATGGCTGGGATGTCTTTTTTCCTAGCCTGATCCATTCAAGTAAGAAGCTCCTGCATTTCCATCCAAGGCTTTCAAGGTTTCAATTTATTTTATTAAATGATGGGTTTACACAGTTATGTTGAAGGCAGTGCAATTGAAATGGAAATGTGATTTGGAATTGTGGATTTCAGTGTCACACACTCAACAGTAAGATGCAAATATTTGTGTGGTCTAATGAACTGCAATATGTGAAGCTGACTGCAAGAATCCATGTCTTTGGGCATCTGTGATTTTTTCAGTCCAGATGGATGCATGTTAGGCATATCAAATATTTCTAAAAGACTAAACTAGTAAGGATTTGAAGGAGAAAAATAGAACTACCCCGTCTTCTCTGACTGAACTTTCAATGCCTAGGTCTTTAGAGGTTCTCTTCTCTATAAAGAGAGATTCTTCTATAAAGAGAAGCTTCTTCTCTTTATAGTATACTTCCACAAGTGCAGTATAAAGAAACATGAAGGCAGAGAAAAAAATACATCCACAAATAAAGAAACTCAAATATTTTTTGGCTGAACTCTGGCATTTCCATAGCAACATGTTGGATCTTATCAAAGCCTTTTTTGAACAATTACGACTGACGGCRTGGATATTGAAACATATTTTATACATGTTTTAAAATGTATTTACTGAGGCAAATAACCTGAAAAATCAATCTAAGCTAGTAAATACAACTTTATAGATAAGAAAATTACTTGGCCAGGTTGACTGGAAATTAAAGATCGTGCAGTATTTTTTTTTCTTGGGAGATGGCATAAAATGTTATTTGCTGATAAAAGTAGTCTTCAGCCTTATCCATCCTTTGCAATTACTTTGGATGTGTTCATCTAAACTAGACTGATTTCAAAATCTCATTGCAAATTGTATACCCCATGCATAACAACTCACCTTGACAAGTTTTTGGCAGGAAAATGACCAAGACATTCACAGTAATTAGGCAGCAAGTATTATTCATGATCCTAGGATGCTGACATTTTCTCCACAAAGACTGAAAAATTTCCAACCTGGTCCAAGTGATGTGATTTTTAAAAGTTTCATAAAAATGAAAATGGGTCATACAGTTTAGTCCTAATACCTTCTGTCTTGCAGTGGTCAGTAATAGGTGCCAAGGGAAGAACGCAGAGTAAAAAGAGTATGGGGTGGTATGTTCCAGAACATCTGGGCTGTGAAATTGGAATTCAGGGACCTCCTGAGCAAGAGGTAGTTTATCTGTGTTCAATAGTCCTTAAAAGATTTTTCTCCTATTAATTTTATGATCCTCCTTTTGAACCTGTACAAATAGGTCACTAATACACTGCAGCAAGACGTTTCACAGCTTAACCGTGTGTTTTGTTTTAAGCATGTTTTCTCTGTTTTTGAGACCAGCATATATGGGTTTCATTTTACATCCTCTAGCTTCACATAAAAAGAAACTGGAGTCACTGAATGGATTTTATAGATCTCTGTCACATACCATACAGTGTCCACCTTTTTTTTTTTTTTTTTTTTTTAAGCTTGATGCATTCTAGAGTATAGATCTGCTGCTTTTATGACAGGAAAAGTTGCCTCTGATGTTTCTCAGACCCCTTTCCATCTCCACTACCCTGCTTTTTTCTTCACTCCATGCTTATTAACACAGAATCTCTTCAGTAATAGTAGTCATTCATGAAAGATACCTTCTAAAAAATTGAACTTCACCTGACCCTTTAGATTCCATTACTTGCCAATAAAGCACAGATGGGCCTTGCAGGAACTATTTTAAGCAGCTTTGTGCTAATCAGGAACTGGTAGATACCCCAGTAACTCTTGCAAAACATGTCAATAGGAAATGGACCAGATTTTAAGAGTTCTGTAGTCTGAAGTTGCATTCCCTCGTGTGATATTTGCCACTGAAAGTAAACAGAAAGGGAAAATCAACATTTCCTTCAGTAAGGAAGGAGACAGCAATCTCAAGTGAGCATCTTAAGACCCTCAGTCTTGTTTGCATTCAGGGCCAGCCACTGGGGTACCTCTGAACTGCCAGAGGTACTGTAAGGGATCTTGGCATAAATGAGTGTCACATAAATTAAAGTAGGAGGTGTTTGGTTTGAAATGTGGCTTGGAATACTGGACTGCCAAGCTGAAGAGCTTTGTGCTCACAGGCATTTGTGATTACCTCTGCCTAAAATACGTACCTCGCTACTCAGCAAGGGGGAATAAACCTGCTTCCCTCTGTCCATGAATCATTTTTAGTGAAAGCTGCCCATATAAGTTATAGCTTGAGGAAGGAATTACTGGGTAACATCTTATGAGCTGCATTATACAAGAAGCTGCAATAAGTGATCGTAATGATCCTTTCAGATCTTAAAGCTTGTGTTACCTGACATCAGAGGTCTGCTTTTTCTTAATTGATGGATTTATTCTGCTCAAGGTGATAAATTCATCTGCTTAGCCATGATAGTGCTTTTAGAAATGCAATGGTGTTTTTAAAAAAATGGGTATCTCACAACATTTCCAATTAAGCATCTACTTTCTAGTCCTGGAAATGAGTGATTTGCATATAGTGTATATAAGTGAGTCTGTATGGAGACCATGAGCATGATGATGGTCTTGTGCTACAAAGGATTTATTGACATTGATTTGAGAAGATTGGACCTTAGGTGAGTGATGTAATTATCTCATATTAAGTCTGATTTATCACATCACAGCATTACACCTAGTGTAGTAAAATTGTTCATAAGGATCAAGATATATTTGTACGTGTTTTACTTCCCTTTCCCTTTCCCTTTCTCTTTCTCTTTCACTTTCCCTTTTACCTGACTGATACCTGTGCCGTACATTAGGAGCTTACCATCTCCCTGCAAATGCTCCTGTGTTCTCTTTCTGTCATTTCGTGCTAGAGAAGGTGACTTTTATTTAGCAAGGCTATATGCATAGGCCACAATGGTGAMAGAAGGCAGTAGTCAAGGCAGGCACAGTTCCTTTACAAATATCTTCTAAGACCAGATTCACAAAAGGGTTGCAAAGCTAGACTTAACCTTTAGATGCCTGTCTCCCCAGCTAGAGTCTGTAGCTCTGAGTTAGACTGGCACTGCATTAGCCTCCTTGTAAGGAGGTGTGGGTGCCCAAGAATATCTGTAAAAGCCTGGGTGCTAAGATGAAATCCAGCTGAAACAGGAAAGGAACAAGATTTGAGATACCTCATGCAGTCTTCAGTATCCTACTCAAGACTGTAGTGAAGCTCTGCTTATAAATCTCCATACTAAGGTTTGTCATAGCAGCAGGTGTGATCTGGGTGTCCTCATTGTAAAACATGTCCAGAGAGGAAAAGGACACGTCAATATCCATCTCTGCTTAATTTCTTACTGGCTGCAGGGATCAATGAGGACACCAAAGATATGAGTATACATAATATGAATAACATAACTGTGATTGAAAGACATAAACCCAGTTTCCTAGCTCTTAGAAATATGCTCATTTACCTGTTTTCTATTTGTCAAGTAAACATATATTTTTTCTGTATAAAGAAGAGCAGCTTCCAGTAGAGTGACTGGAAGCCGCCTACCCCTCAAAAAGCTGAGGTCTGTGAGACAGAAGAGTCATCTGGGAAAGCCAAGCTGAAATTGGTTCAAGCATGGGAATAAACAAGAACTGTGTTCCCTATCTGATTTAATATTCTAACTTGAGATTATGGAGAGATATCTTAGTGTCAGTGGATTCAGGGACTGACACTCTGGGAGGTCAACACATACACACTAAGAGAGCACAATAGCCCAATCCTGCAAGCAGGATAAGTAAGGTTCATTTCAGCAGTCAATGTCAATGAAGTCTAGGCAGCGCTGCAAAATTTAGGTGGACCTACGCACAGACCGACTGTTACCTACAGAAGCCATACATTTAGTGTACACTTGGATAACTATAGGCTTAAACGTATTTATGAAACTCTCTATTTTAGTGTTGCCTTCTGATTTGCTTTGACTTTACCGCATCTTCAGATATGATGTCTTAACAATGTATGAAGAGTGCTCTGAAGAGTACCACTTTTTACAATGAAAATTGTCTTATTAAGCCAGTCAAATGTAAACTATAGGGAATAGTAATAAAGGTAGCGTAAACTTATGTGCTTTATAGTGATAGCAAGAGGAACAGTGATTGTGTGTGTCTTAAAAAAATCCAAAAATTTTGCTTTGAGAATAAGCATTCAAGAGCAGTTTTTCTTCTGGATATCCAAGGATCACACAGGAATATCAAATTCATGAAGGACTATTGCTGTTTTGCCTTTATAATTGCATATATGATATATTTTTCCCTCCTAGATGTCTTTTTAGGACTTTACATGTACCTGAGGCAGAGTTATACAGAAGGGGAGGGTAAATATAGAGCTCCAGCTGTGGTGACTAGCGATAGATGCCACTTTTGCTTTTTGGCATTAATGACACATTTACATAGTTACTAACCAATACTTCTAAGATCTGATTTTTGGCAAGTGTTGACCTTTACTCTTCCAAAACACACCTGTGTAGTACACATGCTCATATTAACATAGAAGGAGACTAGCAGATACATGGTGAAAACATACATAAAAGATTTGAGGCTAAAAAGATCATTGTAGAGAGAAAACTGGAAATAAACATTCATTAATGTATTAATATTAACTGAAAGAAAGATACCTCAAGCACCAATAATAAAAATCAAACTAGCAGAATGAGAATTTCCACTTGTACAGTGCTTAAAGCTGTCTGAAAAGCACAAGGGAAAATCTACCCTGTTCTCTTGACTCTCTCTGTCGTTCACTGGAACACATAAACAGTAGAGATAACTTACCCAGGTCTTCCATGTCTCCTTGTGCTTCTCCTGCATTCACACTTATATCAATCAGAATTTTGTCTGAAAGGAAAGCAAACTACTGTGCCACTTCTTCAAGTGTGTATTTGCTCAAGGTCCCGATCAATGGCGTGTTTTTGCAGTTACTTGAAAGCAGGCTGTGAATTTGACAGCCAGCCGATCTGAGAGGAGGAACAAAGCTGCGCGTCTCTGTGACAGGCAGGCAGGGAGAGGAGTGAGCTGTGAACAGCAAAGCCTGGAAAGAAAAGCTGGAGTTATGCCTGGCACTTTGCAGGTTTCTGACAGCCCAGACTTTGACATTTTTAAATAACCAGGCTTATATGAGGATAACATGTGGTGATTTTGTGGCAGCTTAATTCTGTGYACAACAGAAATATCTCTATAATTCCATAGTTTTCCAAAGAGTTTAATAGTGCTATTACAAACACTTAAAGCCTTTTCATTAACGGTCAGCCACATCTGCACCTTTCTGTGCACAGTGCTGTGCAAATACAGGGAAAGTAATTGGCTTTTCCAATATTCATATGTAAGATGAGATCTGATAAAATTTCAGAAAGGCAGTTTTACAGGCAAAACAACAGATGGTCAGCAAGTGGAAGTCAGCAGAGCTGACTGATTTCAGTGTTGCTGTAAAAGTTATAAGTGGAAATCCTAACCCAGAACCTCTTGACTACAGCTATACTATTTAATTCAAATGTTTTTTTTCTAGAAGACAAATATCAACTGTAAAATGTACTCTTTTGTAAGCATTTTATATTTTCTAATCCTCTTTTTTTATGTTTCATACATATACCATGCACTTAATTATCACTTTCTTGCAATGTGAAATTTCTTGTAAAGTTTATTGAAAGCAGAGTGAGTCTAGAGATTCAGAGGAATTGGTTATGAAATTATTTACAATGAGGTCACTGTTCCAGCATGACTCTTTCTAGTTAGTGTCTTCCACTAAGGCATAGAGGAAACAAAATACATCACATTTTAACAGTACTGTTACACTGAAGTTTTGTTGCCATGGAGACAAATACTGTGTAGGTGAAGTCACACATTCTCTAGGAGGGGCTAAGAACTCAGTAGTACTTAATAACTTGTTGAAAAAGTCCACATTCTTGAAACATTTCAAAGGCGGTAACAATAAGCCATGAAAAAAAACAAAATGTAGAGCATGCTTCAAGTGTTCCTAATGCTTAGCCCACTAATATTTCTTTTTTATGTCTTTTTCCATCCACTCTTTGCAGTGAAGCTCATCTCCTACCTGCACTGGATGGACTTGCTCTAATATCCGTTGCTGTTGAAACTGGAGCCAGTCTTGTTACATCACCTGGCATCTCTGGCTCGACTCACCTTCTCCTTCAGCAGTTTCTGCAACTTGTCGTATAGGACAGCAGCCTTCCATCTCCGATGCTTTCCCACAAGACGACAGGACCCATCAGTGAACAGGGCATATCGCTTCTCATTTTCTGGTAGTTTATTATACAGTGGGGCCTCTTCAGCACGCGTTACCTCCTCCTCTGGTGATATCTGAAATCTTTGCCATCTGGCCAGTTCGTGATCACTTCCAAGATTCCTGGACGACTGGAGTTTCCTACTCAGGCCCGCTGTGTGATCAGTGCGACCCACTTACTCCAGGTAGGATCGGTTGCATGATGTATAGAGGGGACCTTCCCTTTGAACATCCAGCCCAGCACCGGCAGTCAGGGTGCCAGGAAGAGCTGTGCTTCAGTACCAACCACTTCCGAAGCAGCTCGAACCCCTTYATAWGCTGCCARTAYCTCYTTCTCAGYTGGARTATAGCAGGCCTCGGATCCTYTGTATCCCYGASTCCARARCCCYARGGGTCGACCTCGAGTCTCCCCTGGTGCTTTCTGCCAGAGGCTCCAGGTAGGGCCATTCTCCCCGGCTGCGGTGTAGAGCACGTTCTTTACATCTTGTTCTGCCCGGACTGGCCCAAGGGCTACTGCCTGAACTACCTCCCTTTTAATTTGTTCAAAGGCTTGTCGTTACTCAGGGCCCCATTTGAAATCATTCTTTTTCCGAGTCACTTGATAGAGAGGGCTTACAATCAGGCTGTAATCTGGAATATGCATTCTCCAAAAGCGTGGGCAAATGCCTAAGAAGGCTTTTGTTTCCTTTTTGCTAGCTGGTGGGGACATGGCTGTTATTTTGTTGATCACATCCATTGGGATCTGACAACACCCATCTTGCCATTTTATTCCTAAAAACTGGATCTCCTGTGCAGGTCCCTTGACCTTACTTTGTTTTATGGCAAAACCGGCCTTCAGCAAGATTTGGATTATTCGCTCCCCTTTCTTGAAAACTTCTTCTSCTGTGTTGCCCCATACGATGATGTCATCAATGTATTGCAGGTGTTCCGGAGCCTCAGCCTGTTCCAGTGCAGTGTGGATCAGTCCATGGCAAATGGTGGGGCTGTGTTTCCACCCCTGGGGCAGTCGATTCCAGATGTACTGGACGCCCCTCCATGTGAAAGCAAACTGTGGYCTGCACTCTGCCGCCAAAGGGGTCGAGAAGAATGCGTTGGCAATATCAATTGTGGCGTATCACTTGGCTGCCTTTGACTCGAGTTCATATTGAAGTTCTAACATGTCCGGCACGGCAGCACTCAACGGCAGTGTGACTTCGTTCAGGCCACGATAGTCCACTGTTAGTCTCCATTAGACTTTCGCACTGGCCATATGGGACTGTTAAAGGGTGAGCGAGTCTTGCTGATCACTCCTTGGCTCTCCAGTTGACGAATCAGCTTATGGATGGGAAGCAGGGAGTCTCGGTTGGTGCGATATTGCNCACGGCAGCACTCAACGGCAGTGTGACTTCGTTCAGGCCACGATAGTCCACTGTTAGTCTCCATTAGACTTTCGCACTGGCCATATGGGACTGTTRAAGGGTGAGYGAGTCTTGCTGATCACTCCTTGGCTCTCCAGTTGACGAATCAGCTTATGGATGGGAAGCAGGGAGTCTCGGTTGGTGCGATATTGCTGCCGGTGCACTGTTGTGGTAGCGATCGGTACCTGTTGCTTTTCGACCCCCAGCAACCCCAAAACAGAAGGGTCCTCTGAGAGACCGGGCAAGGTGGACAGCTGTTTAATTTCCTCCATCTCCAAGGCAGCTATACCAAAAGCCCACTGGTACCCTTCTGGGTCCTTGAAATACCCTCTCCTGGGGCAGTCTGTGCAAAGGATGCACGGAGCCTCTGGGCCAGTCACGATGGGGTGCTTTTGCCACTCGTTCCCACTTAGGCTCACTTCAGCCTCTAATACAGTCAGCTCTTGGGATCCCTCTGTCACTCCAGAAATACAAATGGGTTCTGCCCCTTTATAGCTTGATGGCATTAGGGTATATTGTGCACGGGCATCTACTAGAGCCTTATATTCCGGTGGGTCTGATGTGCCAGGCCACACAGTCCAGTAAACCTGGTTGTCACTTTCCTCCACCTGGCTGGAGGCAGGGCCCCTCTWGTCCTGATCATAGTACTCGTTACTCACTTCYTGTAGATGCAAAACAAAAGTCCCTTTATTAAGATGGGAAGTAAAGTCAGGTCTTCTACTCTGTCTGGGAAACTGCTCACTGGAAACTTGAGTAGCAGTTTTCCTGGAAGAACCCCCTGTTGTGATTGTTCTTCCTTGCAACTCACATACCCATGCCTCTAGGGTTGAGGTAGATTTTCCATCCCACTTCTTCATGTCCTCTCCATGGTCACGCAGGTAAAACCACAGGGTGCCCCAGTGTGTGTATCCATGATATCTTCTCTCTTGAGCAGAGGGACACTTACTCCTAATGGATGAGATACTGGCCCGTGCAGGTGGGGAGCAGGACATACCCTCTTTGAGTTGCTGGACCTCCTGAGACAATTTCTCCACTGCAGAGATGCAGGCCCATAGGGAGGAAGAGAGACTTTCTTCGTGTTGCCGGAGTTGGCCAGCCAGTTCATCCACTGTTTGTTCCTCTCCATCTTTCCAGGTCATTATTGCCAATGAGTTTGCATACGATGCTGGTGTGCTCCGTTCAAACTTCCGCCACATGGGTCTGGTGCATCTGACTTCATCTGGATCCTTGGATAACTGCTCATTGTCCAGGTCACTATAAATCACCTCCAGCATGCCTAATTCCCTCTGGTACTGGATACCTCTCCCCATGGTGGTCCACTTGCCTGGATGACATACAACATCTTCCTTGAAGGTATACCTTTCCTTCACGCCTGACAGGAGTTGACTCCAGAGGCTGAGGACTTGTCCAATCGCTTTGTCAATGTCCCCTTCCCTAGAAAGGGATCCCAGCTGCTCCACTCCCCTACCCTCTATTTCCAGGCTACTGGCCCCGTTATCACAGCATCGGAGCAGCCAGGCGACAATGTGCTCACCTGGACGACGACTGAAATCTTTTCACATATCTCAAAGCTCATTCAGGGATAGGGATCGGGTGGTTACCATCTCATTAAAGGGTTCTGCCTCTCCCTCCTCCTGTTGTCGTGACGGCCCTGGTTTCTCTTCATCCTTTACTAAATGAGCTGATTTTCTTGTGTATTTCTTTTTCTGTATAGGGGCAACTGATACCGGCACAGGTTGGTTCTCTGTTTCAGCCGCAGTGACTTTTGCCGGGATCAGAACAGCTGCAGTGCCTGTGATGGGAGTTGGAGTAACTGCAGTGCCTGTTGCCGGAGTTTTAAGTAGCCACAGTGCCTGTGACGGGGGTTGGAGTAACTGCAGTGCCTGCTGCTGGGGTTTGAGTAACCACAGTGCTTGTTGCGGTGGTTTGAGTAGCCACTGTGTCTATTGCAGGGGTTGATCTCCAGACAGTATTCCTAAATAGTTGTTTAATCCTAAACAAGACCTGAACCACATTCAGAAGACATAGCAATATAAACATTCTTGTTTGAACATCCCAAGGATATTAAAAATTCTCAAGAACTGTTGTGGAGGGCTTCACAAAGAAGATAGAAGAAAAAGGAGTTCCTGAAGATATGAAAGGGAAGGTGAAGGAGTGCGGGAAAATGTCCCACCCTGTCTCCTCCATAAATCAACACTCCAAGCAGAAAGAAGTGTAATTTTTAATAGTTTCTAGGAGGTGGTTCCCGAGGTACAGAGATGACAGCAATGCTGAATACAGATGCCAGATTAGACTCACGACCAATGATTTTATCATATCATAAAACAGTGTTACACAGTGCAGCAAAATGATAACCTTGACCCAGTTCCGAGCAGTGATAAACAGCGCAACAGGGAACATACACTGCAAGTAAGGTATTACATAACCCAATATTGAGGGCCAGCCCTACGACTTTGGGAGCCAATAAATCAACATTGTGACCAGCGACTATTAAACTAATATAATGAATGCTTATAATAAATCTTGCCTTAACACAATTTGGTCAGATCTGTCGTTATCTCAACCCTTCGTGCCCCACATTGGGTGCCAAAAAGAACTGCTGTGCTTTAACCCAGCCAAACACCACACAGCCGCTCGCTCACCCCCCCCCGCCCCCATAGTGGGATGGGGCAGAGAATCGGAAAAAAAAAAAAARWRAAATTTGTGGATTGAGATAAAGACAGTTTAATAGAACAGAAAAGGAAGGGATAATAATAATATTATGGTAGAATATACAAAATGAGTGATGCACATTGCAATTGCTCACCACCTGCTGACTGATAATGGCGCTACGATCACTACTTCCTGGACCATGCCCCCTATTTATATACTGAGCATGACGTCATATGGTATGGAATACTCTGTTGGCCAGTTGGGTTAGCTGTCCTGGCTATGCTCCCTCCCAGCTCCTTGTGCACCTGGCAGAGCATGGTAAACTGAAAAGTCCTTCACCAGTAAACTGCTTAGCAACAACTAAAAAAATCAGTGTGTTATCAAAATTATTCTCATACTAAATCCAAAACACAGCACTAGGAAGAAATTTAACTCTATCCCAGCTGAAATCAGGACACATAGCTATGTTAGACATAGAGTAGGTCTTGGTATGAAAGTGATAGTTTACCTTGTGGCAGTTGCTGCCTCCACATGAAGCCACCGCTACCAAAGTAGAGGATGTTTCTGCTTGTTCATACTAATGTAGAGGATGTTTCTCTGTGATAATACCCTCATGTAAAGAAAATGTAGTAACTGAGGAAGAAAGTACTCTGTAACAACTGTGCAGTTTGCATATTTTAGCAATGCCTGATAGGAATGGAAGTGCTGGGGTTCTTTCACGATACTCAAATCACTAGGAAGTACAACAGCCCGTGAAGAAATTTCTACTATTTGCCCCAAACTCAAGGTGCCCAAGAGGATGAACTGCTTTTTGAGTCTAATAATTTATGCTTTTTGAGGTTAATATTTTATTTAATTGATTTTATTTTGTTCACCTCTGTTTTCTATGGCCTGTCCTTGACAGAAAAGCAGATGTCCAAATAACATGTGGCTGGATAGGGCCAGATCACACCTGAAATCTAACAAACCGCTTCCTGAGATTTCTGACCTACCTACTCACACTTTACAGTGCCATTCTGATCCTGTTAAGTCTCATGGGATTTTTGCAATAAAATTCACCATGGCCTACATTTCATCTTGTTGAAATAAAATCTGAAGTGGCTTCCCCTGAGTTCTCTGAGTACTGATGCTTCTGTTCAGATCACTGGAATTATGATATGCAGCTGGCTGGATATCGTATTTCTGATCAGTGAGGGGGATTATCAATGCTCACAAAAAACCTTGCGAGGGCTAGTCAGCCCTGCCAGATTCATGCATCAGAAGGACACCCACAGCTTTGTCGTCCCTCTCTTTCCAGGTGGGTTGTCTTGTTTTACAGCAATGGTGTACAACAGTCCCCAGCACTCTAAAGTCAAGATGTGTTTGCAAGTAAAACTAAGAGGTTGCTCTTGCTGGCTGTGATTTTAAGAGTGCGTTAAATTAAGTCATCTGTCTCCCATCTAATATCTGACATGGTGTGAAAAATATGTGTTGACTCCTTGCAAGCTGTGGGCACATCTAACCAGCTTCCCAAATTCACACAGGAGAAACCGTGGACGCGGCATGTTGTGATGTTGTCCCTTGCCAGTCTCCCTTGCCTTCCACGTAGATACTTAACTTTCCATAAAAATTTTAACTTTTCTTCATAAGCAGGATGCTTTCGTATCTGTCAGATTCACAGTGCTGCTGAAAAGTGCCCTCTTCAAAAGAAGTACCTGTGCACTCTGGTATGAGCTCATCTGCATGGAGTGTCTTGCCTTTCCCATACAGACATTCTGGTGTCGGTCTACTGGAGATGCGGTTATCTCTCTGTTGTGATATTAGTGCCATGAAGGCAGTAGCTAGAACATAGGCAAGGCCTCACTTTTATGTTATTAGTACAAAATATGTGAAAATGCAAGTACTCGTGGGAAAAAACAGCACTTTCAAAGCACTCTGCGGAATTTAAGCTGTTTTTTTTCTTTGTAAAACCTTATTTTATTAAAACAGTGATGCTACAATTAGAAGCAGCATTATCAAACTAAACTGTTTTTCTATAGGAAAAATAACACAATTTAAAGGATTAAAGTTGGGAACAATGATGCTATCGGCTGTGCTCAAGCTTTCTTGGTCAAGCCAGCCCAGTTTTCTTGTTAAATTCAACAGAAGCAGTGGCATCCATTAAAATAGGTCTGTGCCAAAATGCATGAAGAAGAACTAATAAATTTGAAACGTGAAAATATGGAGAACACAAAGGCAAAGGCATTTACACTTTTAAAAAACATGTAATACCACAGTGTCCACTAGTGGAATGGGCCTCCAGAGTGCCTGGGAGATGAGCGKGGTGCAAGCTTGTATGGGGAAAATKGTCCTGCTGGATCAGACCCACGACATGCCTTTTCCGGAAAYCTGCTTCTAAGAGAGGCCAAGGAGCTGTGCCTCAGGGGACGGTGGAGTTCCCTCGCGCCTTCCTCCCGCCCCCGGAATCTTCCACAGCTGTGAAAGAAAAGTCTTTTCCTTACCCACGGTGGAAGGTGGCATAGACTTTACAGCAAGAGGATATATTGGCCTACTGAAAGGCACTTGGGAGAGGGTGGTTAAGGA
>JASVER010000098.1:3465241-3632721 GCA_030449065.1 Oceanodroma leucorhoa
ATCTAGTGCAATAACTTCCATTTGGGTTGTATAAAGTAAATAAAGGAAAGCAACACAGTTCTGCTCTGCTKATACTTATTAGCTATCCTCAGGACACAAACCAAGATGTATGGCACAGGTGCAGTTTTTGCWACTAAGTAAAGGGACTGAAATCTAGGACTGCTAGGARAGACCGATAACCATTGTGCTACAGGAGAAATATTTTCCCTCTGGTCTGCGGGTCTAGTAAGTTTTGTTTCAGCTGAAACCGTTCAGTCTTCTTGACCTTACTTTGTGAGTAGTTCCCAGTGTCGTCCTTGCCTTCAAAACCCCCCACCTTTAAAATAAATTTTTCGCAAGGGAACAACAACAACAACAAAATCACGCATCTCTACTTCCATTATCAGAAATAATAACATACCATGGCCAGTTGTATGAGCTGGTAAGAATGCTTTWGGTACAGATGATGTTTATTTTTCCGGTATATATTATTGACAATATATTTCTGGGAAAAAAGTTTCTTACATATTTCCTCCCGCCCAAAAAGGCATTATATTCAGTGGCTCAGTAAGGGTTGCAAAGGCGGGGATTCAAAATAGATTGTACAATTATGACGGCATGTATCACTTAATTCTAATCCCTTCTGCATTCCTGCTGAGACAGTTAAATTACATCAGATAGTGMTGTCCTGCTTTTTCTGTATTCTAGACAGAAGCTCTAGCTCATAGGAACTGAAATGCCATCAGTCCACGCTGTCTTCTCATCTTCCCAAGGTCTTTCTAAGTGTATGTGCATCCTTGGAGGAGCGATCTGCTATTTGTTTCTCATTTAGTTTGGTTTTCAAAGCCAACACTGCAACCAGAAATGACATGCTGGGGGGCTTGGTCTGACCTGACAGAGCAAAAACTGGACAGCTCACAAAAGCGGTGGAGGTTGAGCTGTGCCATCATTTGCTCTCTTGGTGGGACGTGCATGGCCTTTTAAAAAAAAGCAAGCAAGCCAAAACAAAAAGAAAAGCAAGGAAAAGCAACCCAAAGACAAAAAAAGTTACCCCCCACAAAGCAGCCAGCACTTCCTCGCAGGGCAGCGCTCTAGCCCCACTATCCTGCTGGCCTCCCCTGAGCCCCTCCRGTTTGCCAACGTGCCTCCTGTATGGAGGTCCAAATGAGAGGCAGTGCACTGGGTGAGGCCTGACAGGTGCTGAGCAGAGGGATCAACCTGCTCTTCCCTGGCACCCCATGCTGTGCTCTGCTCACACCACCCCGGGACCTCGCTGCTGCCTGGGCACAGGCCTGGCTCCTCCTCAGCTTGCTGCCCATCTGCACCCAGTGCCTTCCCCCCAGACCCCAGCCCTGCCAGCATCGCTGCCAGGGTCTGCCAGCCCAGGGCAGGGCTGCCCATTTCTCCTGCCCAGACTGCACAAGGTCCAACCTCCTGGCAGTCCAGCCCTTGCATGTATGACTGCTTCCCCCTGGTTTTGTGTCCTGTACAAACTTGAGAGTGCACTCCATCACCTGCTCCAGGTCAGTGATAATGTTACCTCACTCTTCATGTCACAGATCTCAAAACATGTCTAACAAGAAGGTGGTTGTTATCCCTGCAGTCCTCCAAAATCCAACCAGCACCCAATATATCTTAACTACTTTTCATTATTATGACAACAGAAGGACCTGGTACTTCTGGCATGCCTGGGTGTTTCCCCTTCAGGGTCTCAACCTATCTTCTGAGCAGCTTCCTACCCCTGAAAGGGGAAATCTGTGTCACAGATGCTATTTGGTACTTAGCGAAACATCCCAGCAGAAGCCAAAGTAAAAGTAAAGCTTAGAGCCCATAAATTTGTTAATGCCATTGGCAATGAAAATGCCTAGCAAGTAATACACAGTAAGACTGAGGAAGAACAATCTAGCTTTCAGTGAATGATGTTCAGTCAAATCACTGGTGCCATGAAACAATATCATTTTTGTGATACATTTCTCAAAATCGACTGAATCCCTCCTCTTGTGTGGAGTCACGACTTGGCGCTGCTCTCTGCATCGCCCCAGGGTCGTACCCTGCCAAGGCCAGAGCCCCAACAAGGGGAAGCACAAAGTCCTGCGGCTGGGGGAGGGACAACATCAGGCACCAGCACATGCGGAGGGCTGCCCAGCTGGAAGGCAGCCAGGGAAGGGTGACCATGCTGCTGCCCTTGAGCACAGGCTTTCTTCCTGCTCTCCCAGATCCAGCCTTGGCTGTTAAGAAAAATACATCGTCTGCCTGAATGTTGAATGCCAGTCCCACCACCATTGAAACTAATGGGACCAGCCAATACAGTGATGTATGTGTTGCTGTAAAGCTGATGAAATATCACTKCAAAATTTTACACCGAGCTGAGCTGAGCTATCAGCTATCAGCTA
Source organism: Oceanodroma leucorhoa (assembly GCA_030449065.1). NCBI lineage: Eukaryota > Metazoa > Chordata > Aves > Procellariiformes > Oceanodroma > Oceanodroma leucorhoa. The sequence goes on from JASVER010000098.1 coordinate 3,467,614, forward strand.
GCTATCTGCTAGCCATGATATTCCAGTGGGGACAGACTAAGAATAGTTTGTGCGATAATATATGCAGGAAATAAGGTGCTGAAGGACATACTTGTGAGCCAGATGTTTGATTAGCATTCGCTGGTTTTGGCTTGTGCTTGCTGAAAGAGCTGTGTATTTGAGCAATGGGCTTGATGTCACCTGCTCTGTGCAGGGCCTGATTCTCCGTAATCCTTTGCTTTATATTGCCATTTACACAGTACGAGGAGGAGTCTTAGACGCCGCCATTCACAGTCTTGACACCAGGCATGGAACAAGACTGTGAGCTGGGAAAAACAAAGCTCACCGACAAATGATGACATTTATTTGAAAAGATAAAATAAATAAGCATCAAAACCTTTTGTATTCACCATCTGTTTAGCAACTTTTAAAGTATGTTTTTACAGTTGATAATCTCAGCTTTTAAGGGGAGGGTTTTTTTCAGCCAAACTGGATGTCCAGACTCTAAGAGTCAAAGATTTTTCAAGATTCTGTTCACAGTGACCCAGAAGCAACTTAAGCAGTACCAGGACACATGAAAGTACTGTTGCTGCAAGTTTGACATTTTCTTGAGTCTGACAGGAGACAGAGAAGGTGTTTCAGGGAAGCAGTCTTGTGCAAAGAGCCATCCAGTTTCTACAATGCAAATACAAAATGCCTTTTCTTTTTAGTTTTTAATCTGAACTTTTCATTGTGAAGTCATTTGCAAAGAACATTTGACAGGTTTTGATATGAGGGATTTTTTTCTCTCTCTTTGCTTCCTTTTTTCTTTATTTTGCCCCTCATTCTGTCCATGATTTTACTTTTTCTTACAGTGTTCTCAGGTGTGTCTGCACCCTGGGAAGATAAGGAGATTTTTAAAAAGCATTTCCATGTTCTAATCCTTCTGAGTACAAATCAAATATTGACCTATTTAGGAGAAGTCAGGATTGTAAAACAGTGTTTACTCAGGAGACAGGCCACGTGACAGCTGTTCAGTGATGAGGTTCTGGTGTCACAATAGTAAATACCCTATAAACAGTGAATACAGAGGAAAATAAAACATGAAAGGGAACTTTGATGCCTGTTACCAAGCAATAAAAAACATGTAACTTGAGATATGAAAAGCATGTACGTTTTCTAGCAAGCTTCCCAGAGGTCTTGACTTTATAGGCAATCTTAGTTTCAGTTTCATTTTTGTTATTTTCTTCCTCTATTTTTTTTCCTGTCCTTACGAAGTGGAAGTGATGACTGTTTAGAGAGAAAAGAAGGAAAACATTGAATTATCTTCGGTTAGTTGTTATGAATGTTCTTCCAGGGCAAATGTTTCCTCTGTTTCTTCTGTGTGTGTATTCGCCACTTTGTTCTCTCTTAAGATGGTCTATGTTGATGCGTTTTTGTCAAGACTTGAAATTTAGGGCAAATCTTGAATTTGATTGTGAACTCCTGCCTCTTCTAAACAGCAACTGAAAATGTGTCTTGCTCTTTCTGGGACTGAGATTTTGCTTTTTCTTGTCTCCAGAGAAGGACAGGAGATTTAGGAAGCTTCCTACCTGTAAGCGTGTGGAGTTCTGTATTAGAGTCCTCTGTCCAAGTTCTCAGCCTCAGGAAAGTTGACTGTGTATTTCCTGCATGCACAAGGGATCAAACATCGTTAAATATTAGATCCGCCAAGAGGGCATGATGGTGATCTTCCTTACTGGAAGTGTTACAGTGAAGGCTAAGAGAGATTTCYTTTTTTGCTCCCACACCACATTTTTCATTTAGATACCTGTGTATGAGTTGTTCCATCAAAAAATGGACAAGGTGTTTTTTCTAACATTAAGCAGAATTGTGCCTTGTCACTTCCCTCAGTGATGACATTGCCTTTTTCTTCTTTGTGAAGAAGGCATTTCGTTGTGGGCTGGCATTTGGAGAAGCTCAATTCCTGTACAACACAGTGAGAAAGGGAAGACTGGAAGGTTTTTCCATCTGCACAGGGAGCAGATAAATTCTCTCCTAGTTGGATGGGCAGAACAGCCAATAATGTTTGTCCTTTTGTGGTGTAATAAAGAGACTGCAAAATATCCTTTTATTTCTTTTCTCAAAAAACAAGCAAAAGAGATTTTTTTTCTTTCACTGAATTTCTGGAAGAGACTCTAATTGGATGTTCATGAAGAGGTATGTACTGAGATATTTCCTCCTCCTGCAAGAAAGCAGAAAGGAATACTGTTTTTTTCCTTCTGTAATTATTTTTTTCCATCAAAATATATATCTGATAGATGTGATCCTTTTGGCTAAATCTGTTCCCTTTTAGGGGAGGAAGAAGGAAGGGGAGGTCTTTTCAAAAAAGAAAATAGTAATTTTTTTTATGTAAGAATTATTTTTTATTAGTTCATTTTAATGAGGAAAATGTAGAATCACAGAATCATTAAGGTTGGAAAAGACCTCTAAGATCATCAAGTCCAACCGTCGGCCCAACACCACCAAGCCCACTAAACCGTGTCCCGAAGCACCACATCTACACGTTTTTTGAACGCCTCCAGTGATGGTGACTCCACCACTTCCCCGGGCAGCCTGTTCCAGTGCTTGACAACCCTTTCCATGAAGAAATTTTTCCTAACATCCAATCTAAACCTGCCCTGGCATGACTTGAAACCATTTCCTCTTGTCCTATCGCTAGTTACTTGGGAGAAGAGACCAGCACCCACCACGCTACAACCTCCTATCAGGTAGCTGTAGAGAGCGATAAGGTCTCCCCTCAGCCTCCTCTTCTCCAGGCTAAACAACCCCAGCTCCCTCAGCTGCTCCTCATGAGACCTGTTCTCCAGACCCTTCACCAGCCTCGTTGCCCTTCTCTGGACACGCTCCAGCACCTCAATGTCCTTCTTGTAGTGAGGGGCCCAAAACTGAACACAGTATTTGAGGTGCAGCCTCACCAGGGCCAAGTACAGGGGCACAATCACCTCCCTAGTCCTGCTGGCCACACTATTCCTGACACAGGCCAGGATGGTGTTGGCCTTCTTGCCCACCTGGGCACACTGCTGGCTCATGTCCAGCCGGCTGTCGACCAGCACCCCCAGGTCCTTTTCTGCCAGGCAGCTTTCCAACCACTCTTCCCCAAGCCTGTAGCGTTGCCTGGGGTTGTTGTGACCCAAGTGCAGGACCCGGCACGTGGCCTTGTTGAACCTCATGCAATTGGCCTCAGCCCATCRATCCAGCCTGTCCAGATCCCTCTGCAGAGCCTTCCCACCCTCAGGCAGATCAACACTSCCTCCCAACTTGGTGTCGTCTGCAAACTTACTGAGGGTCCACTCGATCCCCTCGTCCAAATCATTGATAGAGGTATTAAACAAGACCGGCCCCAAAACTGTGCCCTGGGGAACACCGCTCGTGACCGGCTGCCAGCTGGATTTAACTCCATTCACCACAACTCTCTGGACTCGGCCGTCCAGCCAGTTTTTTACCCAGCGAAGAGTTCACCCGTCTAAGCCAGCTTCTCTAGGAGAATGCTGTGGGAGACAGTATCAAAGGCAAATGTAATGAAGAAAGAAGAAAATAAATCAAAAAATATTTAGCTTTCCACTTCAGCAAGGTATGTGAACTTTTTTTTTTTTCCCAGCCTGCTCTAGTAAGCATGTAACTGTGACAAAACTACAATTGAAAACACGTGGTTTTATGCTATCTAGGAGTAACTAGGAACTAAAAGCTCAATGTCTTTCAAAACAGCTGTATATGCTGTCCAGAGGAGGAACATGGTGTACATGGTGTACAAACCAAAAGAAAGAGCTTGTTTACAGGTCAGCAAGGAACTCGTAAATCACAAGAGACTTCTTATAATTAGTATGAAAGCTATGATACGAAAAAGTGTGGTTACCTGAGTCACACATGAGGRTCCTTTTTTGGCAGAAAACACATGATGTGAATGATGAGTATAGCAGCTTTTACCTTTGGGGCATGAGAGACATCAACAGATTCCAAGGTATCCGTTAAAGACTGCAGAACATCTTAAAATAGAAATATTTAAAATAACTCAGGAAAGGCTCCTGACACAAAATGCCATGTCCATATCCCTTAGAGCCAGTGCAATTATGATCTTGAACCCCTACCCTTTCCTCATGAAAGAATCATATGCCTGTTTCTTGCTAGTAGCTCTGTGGGAAGGAAGAATACCTGTTCCTTTATTTTCTGGTGCTTCACTGCTCTCACCTCCCAAAGTCCTCCTTCCTCATTTCTTTCTCTCATTGCTTGTAGGTGCCACAAATTCCAGCTGTCTCCTTCTTCATATGCTGTAAGCCTGATGATTGGCCTTCACCGTAGCTCATGAAGAACACAAGCACACATTTAATAAAGACTGAAGTCTTCTCAGAGACATAAGAAATGCACTCAAATCTAGTCTGAGTTAATACTTTCAAGTCTCTGAAGCACACAGCCTGTATATACTAGAGAAGGGAAAGGATATCTACCTCACGTTTCTCTTAACCCATGCTGCCAGCTGTCGTACTGCTGTTCTTCTGAAGTCCATGGGACCATCAGGAATTCTCAATAATGATGGACTGCAAATTACATCTGAGAACATGAAGTACAGTTTTCTTTTCACACAAAGAAAGAAACCTACTTGTTTTGAACAGCTCAAGTGAAGATTGATACCAAAGTGGAAAACCACCTGAGCCACCCAATTTAATTCTAAACTCAGTGTCCTCACCTCATAAAAGCACAGAGGTAATTGCTAGGTAGTTGAGATGACAGCTAACACTGTCACTAGTAATTACAACTTGACGGAAAATAAATCACAAGGACAGGTTTCTATAAATAAACACCCACAAAGCAGGCCAAATAACTTTTCACAATACCTCCAGCTCAGAAAGCCAGGAAACTCTGCTGACTAGAGCACAGTGAACTCTTTGCAAGGAAGCCTTCCCATTGCTCTCAAAAATTTAAAAGCAAACATGAAGCAGATGGACTTGCATTTGGCTCTGAACTTCCAACAAAGGCTGGATTTAGATTATGCTAGATGGGCGCCTGAGCTAGGTAAACAGAAAGACTGTCCCTGAGCAGTGCCTGCCATGGGATGAGTTGTTCTGCCCTGTGGACGGCAGAGGTCCCCTAAAATGTCCCTTTCGCTCTGAATATTGAAAGCCTTTGCAAGACGTCCTCGCCTCCAAACCCTTGTGTCTGGATGGCTTTTACGCTTCCAGAAGCCATCCATTCCAGAGCATGCGTCCTCCCACTACTGTGCAAAATCTGGGTCTTCCTACCTCCTGCCTCAGGCATCTCAGAGGAAGCTACAGATCCTTTATGTTGTGAAGATGCTGATGGGCCTCTAGCATTTCCAAACAAGTGGGCTGTAAAAGTAAATGGAAACAAGCACAAGTCTGATGTTGTCAAAAGMGAATCTTTGCAAATGCAGTAAAAACGGGACTCAGATAGCAACAACTTTCCTATAATTGATGCTGGCATCTATTATAATATTGCTGTACATGCCGGAGGCCCCATCACACACCAGGCTCCATCACGCTAAAACAGTGTAGAGTACACAGAAAGACAGCCCCTGCTCCAAAAAGCTGACTGCGCAAACAAAAGTTGTTAGGTATTTACCTTAAATGTTTACATTCTTAGGGGATTTARAAGTATCCATAAAAATGGCCTTTTTAAATTGGTAAAATGTATTGAGGTGGAATGTACACTGAAATTATAGAAACAGAGAGGAGAAAAAAATATGCCTCAAAAAGAAAGTCACCTTTAATTTTAGAAATTTGGGGCCATATTTTTTAAATTGGTTGGTGTAGATATATTCTCATCACTGTTATTAACAAAAGACGTGAGGCTTTTGTAGTTCAGTATTTTTTGCTATACAAGCAATGCTACTGCCAGGTATTTCGGTTAGTGTTTCCACTAGAAAAAAACTTCTCCTCTTTTAAAGGCAATAGTTCAAGCAAACTTTGTTTCTGTAACCCTCCGTGGTCTGAATAATAAAAATAACAATTTAAATATTTTTGTTTTAAATTTAGAGTCACCTTTCAAATGTTCTTCTTACATGCTATTTATTGTGGACATTCTCGGAACAAAACTAATGGTTCAGACTTGATGCAAAATGCAAAGATTTATTGCCTTTTCCCATTATAACGTTACCAGAAATGGACATAAGTGCCTAATCTAAAGAGGCACCTGCCCTATAGCTGACAGATAGATGCAAAAAGAGCTGTCAGTATGGCACACTCTGCTGTCTGCTTACATTAAAACCACAATGTCACCAAGTAAAAAGCCCACACATCGTTTGGGTGTGCCTGGAATATTTGGGGCATGGAGGCTCCTCCATGTTATAGGAATTTGGGGTTGGCCCAGACAGTTACATCACTCACTATCCTTACTGACAGGTGCTTAAGGAAACTATAAACAGTTTTTAAGATGCTGTATAAATTCTTCTAAAATATGCTTGTGATGTTTACAGAGGACCAAATGATCAGTTCACTAGCTTCATTAATACCAGCAACTGGAAATGGAGATGGTAGATAGCTTTCAGAAACTTCATTAGGCCTTATACGAAATACAAGAATTGTACTTCTAAAATCTTTTACCATCCATAATGAAAGCCTATTGCCTATTTCATTAAAGGTAAGAAGACATTTTCCATCACTTTCAGTGGAGGAACGAGAGAGAAAACAAAGCAAGACATAAACATTGTTTTGCAAGCTGCAGGAAAACCCATCACAGACTCCACAAATGCTTATTTGTTGCCATTTCTGCTGGTGCAGTTTGGAGAAACTCCACCGAGTTCAGTGGCACTAATCCCATTTATACCTGTGGAGGATCTGGCCCTAGTTGTGTGTAATTATGTTTGTTGTAAATGAAATGCTGTTACTAAGAATACCGAGCAAGGAGGAGTTATCAGAAGAAACTCACCCAAGGATGGAAGGTAATGTCCTTTCTCTAATAATGGTTGATAATAGCTTGTCTTGTCATGGCAAGTCTACGGAGTCAAAGTAAACATGCTGACTGAGTGCAAACTACTGTCTGATTCCTCTGCAGTACAAGCACAGGAAAATCTGGAGAAGTCCTGATCTGGGTCATGATGAGACGTGTTTCACCATAACTTGTGACAACTCTTGACTTCTTTTAGGGCTCTTGGGTAAATGGAAGGATTTGTCATTAAGTGCTTGCCTGAGAGATGGATTTACAGCAAAGCTGGAGGTGGTTTCTTGTCCTGCATCTGGCTGGGACAGAGTTAACTCTCTTCCCTGTAGCTGGAGGGAGTGCTGTGTTTCGGGTTTGGTAACAAAAGGAACGTTGATGGCCCATTGATGCTTTGGTTGTTGCTGGGTGGTGCTTGCAGCAGGACTTTTCAGCCTCCCATGCTCTGCCAGGTGCAGGGGGAGTTGGGGGGGAGCATAGCCGGGGCGGCTGACCCCGCTGGCCAACGGAGTATTCTATACCTGTTTTGTATATTCTGTTGTTGTTGTTGTTATCATTGTTATTATCATTGTTCTATTTTGTTTTATTTCCATTACTACACTATTTTTATCTTAACCCATTGGTTTTCCTTCATGTGCCCTCCCGATTCTCTCCCCCATCCTACCGGAGGGGGGGTGAGCGAGAGGCTGTGTGGTGTTTAGTTGCCAGCTGGGGTTAAACCATGACATTTCTTTTGCAAGTGTTGCTAATTCACTATTGAAGGACAGAGCTGCAAATAGGTCAGCTGGAGCCWTTTTCCTTTGAATTTCTTCTGTTCAGTTGGTGGCAGAGTGTGCCCATGGCAGACAGGGACAGCAGCCCAATCTAGCCCAGGTTTTCCTTGTAGGCAGTCCAGCTGATCCCAGCACATTGAAAAACACCTACRCTCTCCCTACTTGACCCCATGTATGTGAGGGGTTCTTCATATGAGTTCAAGTGCCCAAAGGTTATACAAATACTACCCAGAACTGATAGAGATGAAGAGAAGCACCTTTCTGAGAGAAGCGCCCTTTCTTTTTTGCTTCTGAAACTAAGGGAGCACTACCTACAGTTTGCAGTCCCTAAAGTCAAAGCGTTATGGCACAAGGCAAACAGGTGGATTCAGGTTGAGAGGAGTACATGAGAGCGTGCACACATGAGATTTTTTATGTATGTGTAGGTCTAATCTCTTCACCATCTTGTAAGCCAAGCTGCATTCCCAGTAGTTTAATTCTACCTAAAGGTGGCCTGCTGTGTCCCTTGTGTCTCCCCTGGCCTCACACAGCTGACGGACAGATGCACATGAAACCCTAAAGTGGAGAGATGCCTCTGTAGATATTGCAAATGAATAAGGTAAAGACCTAATAATTGCAGCAGGAGTGTGAATGAGTAGCCAGACATAGCTGCTTTTAGGTCAGTTCAAGTACTGCAGTAACAGAGAATGGGAAACAAAATCCTGTGATTTAGAGAGTACAACAGTCCGAACTCCACAGCTGTGTGTACTGCATTATCTCATTTTAATAGCAAGATAGATCTCATCCACTGAAAATCTGACCCTTCTGGGCTGTTCTTTAAGAAGTCAGGCCTCCACAGTCAGTGTAGCATAGTCAAGATGGCACCTACCATCCTTTCTTAGAGTGGGGGAAAAGCTGTTTCTTTGAGACATACAAAATTATGACCTGAAGTTTTCAATGCCATAAGACAGGCAACAACTTCTCTCTTGTTTACACTTCCTTCTCCACTTCCCTCTCCTCCACCACCTCCCAACACACAAGAATCTTTGAACTGCTCAGGCTGAATTTATCAGCATCTAGTAAAGCTGGTATGAGTGATGATCATTCTTCTTGTTACAATGATACTAGCTAAATCCTCCCTRCAGGTACAAACTAAATGTTATTTTACCATTAAACACTCATTCATGCTATTTTCAGAGTTAGCTCATATTCCAGGGAACAAAAGGTACGCCAAACAACTTGAGGTCAGAACTCAAAATAGTGGGGGTAGTGCAGGATCTGGCTGATGGGTTATGCAACATCGCTGAAGAGAGAAGTACATCACGTGCCAACACATATAGTAAGCTGGACTGAGCTAGAAAGAGGGACATAGACAGAGCCACATTGCAACTCTGTGATTATGCCTGTGCTCTTGTGGTGCCTTGATTTTCTCCTCCATGAAAGTCACTGAAGAGTTTGAGGATCTTGGAAGCAGATGCATGATCAACCCACAGCTGGCTACAGTGACGTGTCATTTAAGACACACATAAGACATAGTTACGCTACAATCCATCTAATGTTTCTACAAAGCTATCTGGATGAATGGCCATTTCGAAATGTGCATTTTGTTCTGAAATTCAGCATTGTTTTTTGTCTTCAGCTTTATAAAGAGAGGTGAAAATGTGTGTTTCAATAAGAAATGTATCATACATAGTTTTAACAAATTTTATTGCAATATGGACTTATGTGCATGAAAAAGGAGCTCAGAGTGGCAAAATTATCTATATAATTATGTACACTCGTACTTAATAACTTTTTTAAGTACTTCAGAAACTATGTTCCACAGCTTATAAATTAACACACCACACTTTTCTAGCAAGATTTATGATTTGTCACCAGGAGAGCAACAAACCAATTTTGCCAAAATTTTTGGTGGCAATGAGAATATCTAGTTGAAAGTGTAGCCCCATGTAGAGAACACTGCCATAATTGATATGGTGGCCTGGATTAAAGAGAAATCTTGGTCTGGACCTTTCTGAAATTCAGACTAGGGACTTGTATGCCTGCAAAAATATTTCTAGAACTTAACAACCCCCAAATAGTTATGAAATAAATTGCTACAGAGACCATTTGGCAAGTCAAGCTCAGTCTCTTATTTCACTTACGATAAAATGTGCTATGGGTTGATAAAGACTTCAATATTATCATGTTGAAGCCAAAGTGTTCAGAAATGTCAGTTGTCTTCACCTTGAGAGAAAAGGCAGCTTCCTTTTCTCTCTCCCTTCCAGTCACTTAAGCATCTGGTAAAGTCTGCTGGCTGAGCAAGTTGAGTGATTTTTTGAAAGTGCTTAGGAACATGTAGCAGCTACAAAAATAGCGTACTTATTTTGGGAATCTGCTGTTCTCTCAGTGCAGCTGTGAATTCTTCAGTGATGTTTTATTGTCTGCTATAAGCATCGGGCTTACGATTTTTACTGAAGACGCATACATTTGCAAGAGAGCAAGGCAGTTGTGTTAGTGCAGCAATTGAAACAGGTTTTGGTTAGATACTGCTGAACATTTGTGGCTTCATTTTATTTCTACTTTTGCCTCTTCTGTATTAATTATTTTTGTCTCAAAGGCATTTGGTCTTTAAAAATTATATTTGAAAACTTTTAGACCTTGACTGGGGCAGCTTGAGCCAAAACCAGGCTGCAGTCACAGGTGATGTTGAAGAGCTAACATCTGAGGTGCTTGGCAGCYGTTTGTAAAACAGTTCTCCACTGTGCTCTCTCAGCACCTGCCCACGCCACTGAGATCGAAGCAGGAGCAGACTTGTGTTCTTCAAGGTCACAAAGGAGTTCTCCTGACACCTTCCTGGACCTGAATCTCACTAGACGAGTACATGTCATTCCTTTTAACTCCTCTCTCTTTGGAAATGTCACTTATTGCCGCCTCTTTGCATTGGAAATGAGCAGGGATGCCTTTTTGACAAGGCCCAGCAGACCCACTGAGTAAGGCATAAACAAAGACTAAAGTTACAGAAACTTCAGTTTACTTTTCTACTGTAACTCATTAAAATGGATAAAGGTCCTTATTAGTTAGTCTTTCTCTTCATCTGAAGTATTTCCACTATGTAGACAGGCACTATATAAACAAGCCTCGTGCAATATAACCCACATGATGTATACATAATCGTTTTGACTTAAATATATTTATTTGATCAGAAATGGCAAATCAACAGCATTTCTTAAATAGTCAYGGCTAGATTTAAGCTTAGTTAATATCCAAGGCAACAGATCTAACAAAAAATACATAGAGATGAGATCCACAATATGCTCCTGAAAAATGTATATGCCTTGCCTATATTTATCATCCTTTTCTTTAGCTGGTTAATTGAAGAAGCATTCTTCTCTTCTTTGACCAGTTCAGAAGAGAGACAGGAAGTCATCACACTTTGATGTCAAAAATATCCAGAACTGTTCTGTTTCCTGAACTAGAAATAGCTATATCTTCATACACAAAATTATTATCTCTCCCTTAAAAAACCAAAACAAAGCAAAAAAACCCAAACAAATACCCATTCCCCCTTTCTTTTCTGGATTTGCTAAATAAGGCTTATTTCCTGCTCAGTTCTGCCACCATTATTCATTCAAATACCTCACTGTCTGGGAAGTGAGTTTGGTTTTCTTGCACCTATTTTCTTGGGAGAGTATCCTTTTCCTAGTGAAATCAGTGATGAAATTTCTACTACCATTAGCTGAGCCATCTATAAACATGAGCCAAGTAAAACTGGTACAATTCAATTTCTCTTCTTGCTATCAAACTTTCTGCTTCATGCAAGAAAACAGCAAGTTTTTCTGACCTGAGTTTAAGGCTGACAAATCTTCTTGAATATAACTCTTTGCAAGCATTACCTTTGTTCATATAATCCATACTTAAAGGTGTGACTTTTTTCCCCAGTGTCTTTGAGGAAGATTAATTTCTAGTGATGAAGCTACTAGGAATATAACATCGCAAAAAAAACCCCATTAATTCTAATGAAAAATAACCCCTTTGCTTTCCTTCTCCAGTTCACAGAGAAAATTCTGAATAATTTCTGGATAAATGTCTTGGGTCTGAATCAGCCAAGAAAAAGAAAACCACCTTTAATGAAAAAAATGGTTCACAACTAATAATTATTCTTCTCAGTCAGTACTAACAGAAATCACTCTGTTCCCTTCACTGTCATGTTTAGAAGTTTTTGTAAAGCCTCCTAGTATTTTACAGCTACATCTTTCAGATGYGACCCATACACTATCTAGGGAAAAATCTTTTTTATCAGCTACCTGAAAAAGTAAATTATAGAAATAAAAATAAGTGCAGCAACATGCACAACAAAGGGATTAAATCTGTAACAATTCACAGATCATTTTGCTGTTGCAGATGTACCTACATACCTTGGCTCCAAACAGTAGTAGTTAATTTCATCAGTTTTCCTGTCTAATGGTTTTAATTTATTTGTGAAGAGAGATGATGCTGACACAGGTGATTTTGTCATAAAAGGGGCAACCACATGCCTCTTTTCCAATCTCTCAGTGTTACAAATTTGAGAATATAATGCAATGATGTGGAAAAATCAGTTATATTAGCTGAGAAGGAAAGGATGTTCCTTAGTTCCTTTAGTCATATAATTCAGTATGCTTTTGCATAAGAGGCTGCATGAGAGAAAGAGAGAAGCTTATTCTTACATTCCTGTGTGCATTAGGGCTGGAAAAATGTATTAAGCCTAAAAAGGAAATTTGGGGTATTCACAAACAAAAACCATAAGCATTTTGAATCTCTGTTTCACACCAAGTGTGGCCCATCTTTAACAAAAGAATATTGGTTCATTTCCATTTTAAAATTCTTAAAATTATCTCTGTGGACCAGGTGGAAATTTCAGTGCTTTTACGGCCAGAAGAAGTCATAGGTGATAAATTAAATGTCTATCCCCAACCCTCAGCATGCACAAGACCTTCTACAGGTGGGCTGACTGATTTATGTGTGTGGATGAAGACCGATTTGGGAGCATCTGACATGGAGAAAGGCAAATAGAGAACTGAGCTTCTCAATGACACACAGGTCTGCCAGTGGTGTGTGCACCAGTGTCAGCACTGGGATGACTAACTGGTCTTTTCCTTTGTGAAGGTGCCAGGCTTCCTGGAGCTGCAACAATCTCAAATGCTGCTGGGGTCCCAGCAGACATCCAGGGAGAACCAGACTGCAGGGAACGACAAACACACCGGTGGCATAAGGCACTGGGAAGCTTCTGCCTCTTGACCATACCAAAGCTTCTCCTGAGATTTTGCTGGGAAAAAAATCCAAGTGGAGTTTTGCCAATCTGAAACTGTCCAGACTCTCAAGAGAGGAAAATGCATGGGACTTGGTCCTGTCTAAGAGCAGCTCAATACACCATGGAGGAAGCCTATTCCCTTACTACTTCATCCGCAGGTGGATCTAAACGGAAAATAGAAACCTCAATTAGTGGTCAGCAAAAGGCTGTTATGGAATAAAAATGAGCTGATTAATTCATTAAGGGTATTGCCGTTGGGCAGGTTTGAGCCTTCCTTGTTCGTGTTTGGTTTTGGCAGTTCATCTCAATCTTCAAGTCACTGTTAAGGCTGCACAGAGTATTCATTCACTGAGGAAGGATGATTATCCTAAATGGAAACCACCTGTGCCCTATAACTAGAAGATAAGAATCACTGTCCTGCTCACTTTTGTTTTCCTGTCTTCTTGCAGTGTATACAAGGCATTAAGTAAGTTGATTTAAAAAGATTAGTCTGTGAAAGATCCAGAGCTACTGCAGACTCCCGAGAGAGGGGATTATTTAATGCATCCTCAGAAAGGTTGCCCATTGTGTAAAATGGATAATTAAATTTAATCCTTGTCTTAGCTTTTGGAGCGCATTTAGAATGCCGGTGGGTGGTTTTTTGTATGTGTGTTTTTCTTTTTTTTGTGTGGGTTTTTTTTTGTTTTTAAATCTTTTCCAGCTAACATAAACATGGATTGGGAAGCTTCTATGCCTGTGGGGCATTCACACCATCTTCAGCTGGATCCAATGCTAAGGGGGTTTTGTTCAGCATGTTGCACATGAAAGAACTTTATCTCAGAATAAAAATGATACCAACATTGAAAATCTGAGATACTGGAGATATTTTCAATATTTGTAGCATTTGAAGAAAAAAACCTGCTGTGGTAAACAAGCCTGTTTCTCTGTGATTTCATGCTTCTGAGGTGGAAGTGTCTCACATAGACCTCGCACAGGTGGAGAAGGCTTCACAACATGTAAGATGACAGCAGTGTAGGCTCCATAGGTCACATTTGTAGTGGATAGGAAATCAGAGAGGGGTCAGATTTCAGGATGGCTCTGTTCCCACTCACAGGCAGTCAAACTAAGGACCTTGTGTTCAAAACAGCTCAGTATGCTAGGGCTTGTGATTCCAGAAGAAATTCTTGGGGTTTTAACAAGAATTAAGAAACTAAAAATTATGAGGCAGAGGGAATGGTGAACGGGGGAAAAGCACATGCAAGTAGAACAATTCAGAAAAGGAGGCTTTTCCATAGGAAATTTTTTAGTTGCAAAGTACTAAAATTTGGGCAGAAATTATGTCTTTAAAATTTTCAAGGTGAAAAACTAAAAAGGAAAAACAACAAACCCAAAACAGCTGAAACTTTTGATTTGGGGCTGAGAAAACACCAAGATTATTTTTTCACTTCTAATTTAAATTGGAGAGACTTTCCTTTGAAAATTTATGTCTAGTTAAATTCTAATTTTCCATCAGAGGAGGAAGTTCTGATGGAAAGCTTTTAGTTAAGTTGACTGCTACTCATTGGCACTGAGGTTACTCTCTCCCCATTCACTGACTTTCAGATGGGAGCTCTGGGGCTGTGTGGTCCCACTGGCCAGCACTTTTGGGACAGCCAGGTATTTTGGTGGGCGTGCTGTGGCTTCATTCAATGTTTCATAGGCTTGTTAAACAATGTGGTCTTTCCTCGTTCCTCTGAAAAACGTTAGTTGCACAGTAAGTTTTGACTTCTCTTACAGTAAAGCTGAACAACTCTCTAAAGAATTGTGACATGTGCCCTCTCATTAGAGGTAACTCGAACAAAATTCTGAAATTCAAAGGCATACTCTTATTAAATCTATACATTACTCAAGAGAAAATAGTTACCAACTAAATAATTGTGACGTTGTGATGAGCAAATGTCATTTTCCCTGGGGCAGCATATCCTTAAAAAAAATCAAACAGCAAGGTAGAAGGGGGTCTGTTTAAATGTGGTATGTTGAAAAAATGAAGAGCAGAATTAGAAGCAGCAACTCAATTGCTACTGTATGCCAAGGTACATAAAAAAAGAAGTGACAGATAGTTCATTAGCAATTTAAAAAATGTATTCGGTATTACCTCTTGTATTTTAAAAAGCAGCATGTTAGCTTGAAATTATATGATGAAATAGTGCAAATTTAAGGGTGGAAGAGATCCAATATAAGATGTAGAGGAGCTATAATTGAGGAGAAGTGCTTTATGTCTCTTCCTAAGACTAAAATATAAGAATAAAAAGAATATACACAATTCATGTAGTACGTACTTTAAAATAGATGAGTGAACAAAAAATTCTTTCAGGAATGTTGCACAGGGAATATCTGACTCATGGAGATGAATAGGACGTTTTCTTTGTGATCTGACTACCTGTCATTACTCCGCACACTTTTTTGCTTGTCCCGGAGGAGTGTCGTACCAGTCACGGTGCAAGACAAGGTACCGGAGCAGTCGGACTGTTCATGTGACCCAGTACTGTGTAACATAAGGACTTGCTGGGTGTTTAGAGTTGTATTCCTCAATTCCCAAATGAAAAATGATCAGTTGGCCTATTTTTCTTACCTAGCTTTTACAAAAGGCTGGTAGAAGGGAAGAGGGAGAATTCAAGATTCATCAATTCAAGAGAGTTCGTCAGAAGATTCAGGCCCAGGCAGCACGGATTCATGAAGGGCAGGTCCTGCTTAACCAACTTGATCTCCTTCTATGACCAGGTGACCCACCCAGTGGATGAGGGGAAGGCTGTGGATGTGGTCTACCTGGACTTTAGTAAGGCCTTTGACACTGTCTCCCGCAGCATCCTCCTAGAGAAGCTGGCGACTCATGGCTTAGACGGGTGAACTCTTCGCTGGGTAAAAAACTGGCTGGAYGGCCACACCCAGAGAGTTGTGGCAAATGGAGTTAAATCCAGCTGGCAGCCAGTCATGAGCGGTGTTCCCCAGGGCTCAGTTTTGGGGCTGGTCCTGTTTAAAACCTTTATCAACGATCTAGACGAGGGGATCGAGTGCACCCTCAGTAAGTTTGCAGACGACACCAAGTTGGGCGGGAGTGTTGATCTGCCTGAGGGTGGGAAGGCTCTGCAAAGGGATCTGGACAGGCTGGATCGATGGGCCGAGGCCAACTGTATGAGGTTCAACAAGGCCAAGTGCCAGGTCCTGCACTTGGGTCACAACAACCCCAGGTAACGCTACAGGCTTGGGGAAGAGTGGCTGGAAAGCTGCCTGGCAGAAAAGGACCTGGGGGTGCTGGTCGACAGCCGGCTGAACATGAGCCAGCAGTGTGCCCAGGTGGCCAAGAAGGCCAACACCATCCTGGCTGGAATCAGGAATACTGTGGCCAGCAGGACTAAGGAGGTGATTGTGTCCCTGTATTCGGCACTGGTGAGACCGCACCACKAATACTGTGTTCAGTTTTGGGCCCCTCACTACAAGAAGGACATTGAGGTGCTGGAGCGTGTCCAGAGAAGGGTGACGAAGCTGGTGAAGGGTCTGGAGAACAGGTCTTATGAGGAGCGGCTGAGGAAGCTGGGGTTGTTTAGTCTGGAGAAGAGGAGGCTGAGGGGAGACGTTATCGCTCTCTACAACTACCTGAAAGGAGGCTGTAGAGAGACGGGTGTTGGTCTCTTCTCCCAAGTAACTAGCGATAGGACAAGAGGAAATGGTTTCAAGTCATGCCAGGGCAGGTTTAGATTGGATATTAGGAAAAATTTCTTCACGGAAAGGGTTGTCAAGCACTGGAACAGGCTGCCCGGGGAAGTGGTGGAGTCACCATCACTGGAGGCGTTCCAAAAATGTGTAGATGTGGTGCTTTGGGACACAGTTTAGTGGGCTTGGTGGTGTTGGGCCGACGGTTGGACTTGATGATCTTAGAGGTCTTTTCCAACCTTAATGATTCTGTGATTCTATGACTACTCTAAAACTAAAGGACAGAAAGATTTGAGAATGCAAGGATATGAATCCAATCACTCAAAACCATCTTGGCCAGAAAAGAAAGCAAAGCAAAACGTTTTGAAACAAAAATCTTAAGACTGGACTTAGGCAGATAGCCAACTATGTATAAGCAAYTCAGCTCTTCCAGAGTGTCCTGCCGCTATTAAAGTGGAGCTGAAAAGGGATTGCAACATATTCTTTAACAAAGATGCAGCTGTGTCAGGTACATTAACTGAAGCATTGTGCAACAGTAAAAACAAAACTCAGATTTAGATACTGACAGACAGTATAAATAGAATCTCTCCTGACAGTACACAGTGATCTTGAGTATTACAGTCTTTAAATTAGAGCACTGTATAAAAGACAAGGAAGGATAATAGAAGTCATGAGTTATAGTGGAATACCAGATTCTCTCTGTTCACAAGGTAAYAGAGCGTTCAGAGGTTGCTGTATCCACGGAAACTACTTGTGGAGACCTGTAATGAAGTTATAGCATTAACGTCCATTCGTTATTAGTATTGCACATGAAGGGGAAAAAAGCCTAAATTCAATGTTCCTGGCCATATAAAAAAAAACGTGAAATACCTCTCTAAAAAGATTCTTATGCTCTTCTGTTAACAAAATTGCATAGAGAGTGCTCCACCATGACTAAATTTGTCATGTCATTAGAATTTAAGATTCAATACCAAAGTGAATGGACTAACACGCTTCCTGTAGGTAGACATTTCCATCACAGCACTGATGCTTTTTCTGTAGTCCCCTGCCTAATTCTGGAGCTGGGACCAAACCCTTTGCTGGGACACTCTTTACTCTGATGTTCTCATAGTGCAATAGCTTGAGGGAGAAATGAACCAGTTCTGCAGAGACAGAAACATCCTCACTTGCTGCTTGGCACAAAGGTGGGAAAGACTCGTTGCCCTGAAATTAGAAGCAGGCAACCAGCGCCAGGCTGCAGAAATGGCTCAACCTCTCTGCGTAGAGGATCCTGTCTTTGGCCCAATGTCTTGGCCTGGAGTCTCCAGGAAAATGATTGTCCTCTCCAGTTGTCAAAACAGATGATGAAAACAAGCAGGAGCAGATAGGGACAGAACTCGTAGTGGTGGGTGGTTGTTAGCTTTAAGAGAATTATGCAAGTCTGGATTTCAATCCAATTGTCTCAGTCCTTGTGGGTGTTGGCTATTAGTTCACAGCCATGTGAACATTTCATTTACTTCCCTAGGTTTGACAGTGTTTTGAAGGTGCTATGAACTGGATAGCTATGAGTATTGGGAAGAGGGAGTGAAAAAGAGTAGCCTTGCTTCAGTTCTGATTTTCTATGTGACTCCAAGTAAATGACTTGCTCCCTGTGTGTTTTGTTCTCTCCCTGTTAAAAGAATAACAATACATTGAAAGGTGTTGTGTAGCAGCGAGGTATTACAGATTTAACAGCATCAGCATATGAAAACTACATTTTGTATGCCATCAACTTTTCTTCTGTGTGACAAAAAGGCAGTTTACTTGTCTTGACTTTAAGTTGCATTATCAGTTGTTCTAAAGCTATTTTACAGTACCTATTATTGAGAGAAAGTGAGCTTCTCGTGAAAAAAAAGTTTTACTTTTTTAGTTTCTTCTAGTCAACAGCTTTTCCCTCCAATTTAAGTAATACTAAAAGCTCACTGAAAATGAACACAGAATTCGTGTACATTTGTAGAATCTATCTTGTAGTTAGTTGAGGCTGTAATGACTGTTGCTTCTCTTATTCTCAATTACCATTCTGCCCCATAACTTACAGGATGACTTAACATATAAATTATTGATCAAAATACCTGTCAAATCACATGGAGCTTGATGGAAATGGTGGAAGGTAGGGACAACCTTGTGAAGTTGAGGTGATGGTTAAGAAAGACACTTTTATGTAGCTGAGCAGAAAGTGACAAAAAGTAAAGGCAGAATAGTGCAAATTTTTAGTGAAGGTTATCCACAGGACAGCAGTTGCAAGCTTCAGGCTCTGTCAAAGGTCTGTGATGCCCGCAGGTTCTTGTGGCTGACTTATTGGAAAATGCATGACTTAATAGTTCGTAAGTTTGTCCTGCTGAGGACAGTAGACCCTCTTGTGCTGGGGTTTGTGGTTGGATGTGCTACACTCACCCAGTCAGACTAGTATTTGCCAATCTTCACCTCAGATAGACTGAATACTGCTGGTTAAACATGTTCCCCAAAAGCAGAGCATCTTCAAAGAAATGGCCATCAGGTTTATTTCACAGTGTCTTAATTTTAGTAGGAATACAACTATCTGATTTCAGCCCTGTCTCCTTGTTGTGGCTTCTGTTCACCTGTATTCATTTTTTTAGCCTGTTCCTAAGAACAAATTATTACCCTAAAACACTTTCTACCTAATCTTGTTGCAGACTCTTGTTTCATTCACTAGGTGTAGCCATTTTATTTCCCAGGGGGAAAAGATAGAATTTAGTTCAATAATTTCCCCTTGTTCTCTGTTTCAGTGTATGTGCTGAACAGCATTTGTCAGCTATTCCAGAGTTCCCAGTTGAGAGGAATATTACTTATTCAGACACCTACAGCTACAGTGTACCTACCAGCAAGCATATCTCCACAAAACTCTCAGAAGAGAGTTGAAGTGATGCCTGAAGGGGGAAGTCTCTGCAGAATCTGCTTTTTATCTTCGCCTAACAGGGTCATAGGTCTTCATTCTAATAGCTCCCTTGAGCAAAACCTGGCCTAAAGAACATACCAACCCTTAGAGGCAATTTATAAATAACCTAAAGGCCAAAAATGTATTTTGTGTAATAACTTAAACTGGAAAGACACAAATTGGAATAAACCCCTGCTTCATATGTTGGATTGCCTATTATTATGTTATCAAGAATGACAAGTAAAACCCAACAAAATAAGAGGCCTCAAGGAAAGATGAAATACCATGGGAGGAGCCAACTCTCCCATATGCCCTTCCCATCTTAGAGAAGAGGACTCCTTATTGTAAAAGTTGCTTTGCTGGTGTGTCAAGTTGTCAGCAGTGTCACTGAATACAGCAGAACTAACTTTACTTAAAAGCTAACTTGGGCAATTTGTCCCTAAATCACTGTATTCAGTTTTTACTTAACAATCATATATGTGCTTAGTTTTCATCTGGTAGAGCTGCTCAGTGTACTTCTGGGTCAGGTGAAAAGATGGGTTGGCAACTTTGTGGCATGCATATGCTGTCAGATCTGGGTCCTCCACACAAATACTTGAGTTAGCTATCAAACCTATTAGGTTAGGTGCTCCTGCAGCAGCAAATGGCATGGAGGAATCCCTTTTTCACTTGCTGCTGATCCTATGCTATCGCTTGATAGAATACTGAGAAAAGGGAGCTCAAAATTGACTTGTGTGCCTCTCCTTGTGCATCTGCAGCACACAGGTATCTCACATCTCTAGGGAGCAACTAGGGAATGGAGAACATATTCTAGAGCTTACCTACAGTATTTTTCCAGGCAAATTTTTGATTAAAAGATCTTTCCCTCTGCAGAAACTCTTCCCCTCCAAAAGTTAAAGAAGCCCAGACAAGCCAAAATGTGCAAGTGAAAAGGAAAAACTACCTGACAATTTTTAATTCTGAAATGCTGTTGTGGTACCCTGAAATTTGTGGTGTTCTTTCTAATCACCCAATCTTCTTAAGGAGAAATAGAACTGATTTTTATTTTAAAAAGAAAAAGTTATGATTCATTGTCACAATTGTTCTTCCAGAAACCACAGCTATTCCTCACCTCCAGACATGCCTTGCTCAATCCAGTACACTCTGGTCCCTGTTCAATTTTCGCTAGGTGYCTGTGAAATTTTCTGACAAACAATGGAATAGGATTGAGTATTGACAGTTGGTTAAAAGAAGTTAAAAAAAAGACTGATCTTCAATCTCAACCTGAAGCAGGGTTGAATGTTAAAGAAAAGAGAGAACTAGCATGTGGTTGAATCGAGGAGAATGGAGATAAAGATAATGTCATCATCAAAGTAGTCCATCTAAAATAAATTGTTAAGATTTCAAAGGTCATTCCTTTTTCCTACTGCTTACTGATGCACATTTCATATTTCACAGAACTGGCATTTCTGAAGCCCATATTCAAACCTTGGTGAAAAAGCTTTCCAGCTTGCAGAGATGACTGCTACCTGTTGCAGGAATGTGATCCATGCAAGAGAAGACCTACACTTGACAGTAACATCCACCAATGGTGAAACTTTGAACTTTAACACCAATTTGAGCATAAAAGGCAGCTTGTGATGAACTGAAGATTTCACAGAGGACATTAGATGAGTAAGCTTCTAAGTTTCCTCAGAATTTAAATCACACGCTAGTTTTCAGAAATGTCTGTCCTTTACCTCTTCCTTCCCCCGCCTTTCCTGTTCTAGTGTTAGGACACCCAAACACCTTGCAAGTAGTAGGGGTTTTTTTTATACTTTTCCATGACACTTATGGGACAGATCTAGGCGGGCAGAAATGCTGGTGGTTTTGCTGACTGAAGACAAAAAATCTTTCCTTTTGAGAGATAGAATGGAGTTGTTGTTCTTATCAAACATAATGAAACTGACTATTAATTTACAAACATTTTTCTTTACATTGATTGTGAAAGTAAGGAGTTGGTAGGCATTCCCAAGACTAGATCATCATGAAAGAAAATCTTTTACCTGGAGTGGTGGAAAAGAGATAAATTTGAGTAGTGCAAAAAGTGTAAAGCCATGCAATTAATTATCAATAATTGGGCTTCCTGTTATAAAATAGAGTCTTGTCATTTGATGTAAAAAGGAAGGAGATCTGTACTATGTGTCAGTAATTTTACTGCTTTGAACTGCTTAAGTCACCCCACTGAATACAAAACTAACGTGACTCCAGCTAGGATACATGGAGTGAAATACTAGTACTAAAGTGGAACATGAATATCCTTGTATAAGGCACAGGTCCTGGATCTTGAAGAGTTCTGTTATTGTGTCTTTTGAGAAAAAATATGAACTTAAACTGCAGCAAATGTCAGGCAAGGGTACTCGGATGATGAATGAAGTGCAGTATCTGTGTTAGAAAACAAATTAGAAAGTGTGGCTTAGTTCAGTCTGCTAAACGAGGGCGATATAGTAGCTTTTTATAAATATCTTTAGGTTGGCTGCACATCAAGAGAGGGGAAAATTTATCTTAAACTAATACTGGCATTACATCAAATAGTTGTAAATTGGTCATGTATAAGTTTAGACTGGAATTTAAGAGAAATTTTCTCACCACCCGAACAGTGAAGATCTGGAAAGGTCTTCAAAACAGGGCAAGGAATCCAAGTGGTTTTAAGACTGAGCTTGATAAGAAGAATTCTTGGAAGGAGGAATTAAGCTGGTGGCATGAAGGCTTGAGTTTCTAAGGTGGTATTAAAGGAAACTGGGTCACTTTTTATTTATAGAATATTTGTAGCTGTGCATTCCAGGAGAGACTTTCTTTCTCCTTTAAGCAAAATTCAGCTCCACCCCCACCCATCATTTTCCTTTTCATTTTCCTCTGCCTCCCACAGAGGCACTGGAGGATACTGGCAGATCAATTTCTGTTCCCAGCAGCAATGGTCTTTGGGAGCTGTATGCTTCATTTGCCCCACTCACAGGCTTGAACTCTGGATGGATCAGATGTCAGTTCCCTCAGGTTAGGAGAATCATGGATTAGTTGTAGCACAGATATGGAGACACGTGCGTGCAACTGGCTACCATCCCAGCCGTACTGGCAAGGGCTGTTAGGTGGAGGGAAGTTTTCCACTAGTTGCAGAGACCACTTTCAAGGATTATTAGAGAGTTAAATTTCTTGAAGTTGTATTATAAAGAATATTTGGGATATGAATGGTGTCCTGGCTGCTTCTTCTCTTTTTTTTAGAGTACTGACTTTTTCTTTTTCTTTTTTCTTTTCTTTTAAGACTGATATGACATTGATTATGAGATTATAAAAATGATGGAGTATTTATCCCCAGATTCTGTGTAGTGTGGTGAACTGCAATGTGTTTGCTGTGAGGCCTTCTAAGCCATACTTTAAAGCTAGAAAATATGACCAAAATAACCTGCCACGGTGTAGCAGGCTCCAGTCTGAAACAAGTATACTTTTGATATCTGGGGATTAGTGAAGAAGTTTAGTGCTTTTATAGAATAGGAAATTAATTATTATTTCACAGATAGATTGCTTAGGAAGTTGTTATTGTTGTTATTGTTGTTGTTAATATTTCATCATCATCATTATTATTATTATTGCGCTTTTGTTATTATTTTCCCATTTAGAAAAAACAGCTTTTTTAAGGCAAGTTGAAAACAACTTTTTGAATCTAGTGATAAAAGTCACCTACTGAGTTAGAATGCATGCCATATTTGTACAAGTGAAGGCAATGCACAAGTAAAAATTCATCCCGATTTTGTCCCTCTGCTTCTTTAAGACACTATGATGTTATACTCAAACTTCAGATAGTAGTCTATCTTTAAACTATTTCTGGGCTGCTTAGCCCCCAGGTTGTTTTAGCTTTCCTTGTCTATCAACCTGAGCAGAAGAATATGTACTGATCCAAGTCACTACAGTCCCAAAGGGTTTAGTGTTAATCTGAGTTTGGCCACAGCGTTTTCATATGATGAATTAATTACCAAGAAAGCAGACCTTGTTCAGGCAAAGACTGTGAATCACACATGGCTGATACTCTTTAAAGGCTTTAACCCCTTATTTGGATAGGAAAACTTAGGCAAAGTACAGCCCTTGCTTCTTGCATACGCACTGCCTTAAATAAAATACACAGGTGAATGTTAAATATATGCCAGTTTAACTTCATACAAGGAAACCATCATGTTGCAATAGTGAAGAATTACTATAAATATCCACTGCCTACTATTTTCTTTGTAGAACCCTGATATTTCTTTAAAAGACCTCTTAAAGTTTTTCCACTCCTCCACCTGYTATGTTTTACTGCTTCAGGGCTCTGAAGCACTCAGTGGTTAAGTAACCTGCTGAAGGCCATTGCATTTTCTTTGGCAGATCTGGGATGGGCTCCAAATCTAAGCTCAGGGACAGTACTCTAATTGTGGGATTCCTTCATTGCTCTCCATCCACAAGGCATTGAGGTGCACTAACTTCAAGACCCTCTTCCTCATTCAGCAATACCTGGAAAAGAAAACCCAACCCTGTCTCCTTTCCTCTCATAATAGCTGTGGAACAATAGAGAGCACCGTTTGTATTTTGGAGCATCTTTTTATTTCTCCTGGGTGTAGCTGTGTTAGTGCTGTTTACATCAGGGTATGTGTTACTGGCGTAAATCATGACTACACCCTTGCATTTATATCTGTGGCTAGAGTCCCAGGGTAGTGAAGGCTTCAGGACAGAGAAATGAGACAGAAAATGCATCAACACTTTAGGCAGGCACTAGGTGTAAAAGTGACTCTTCCAGGAGCTGAGCCAGAGCTCCAGGCTGAAAAAGACACATGGTTCCTAACTGACCGCAAATGGTTTAACATCTTCTCCTGTGGTAGGTCCCGCTGTGAGATGCCTAACAGCTCCAGCACTGATTCAGAGGGAAGTGAGCCTCCCACTGCTGCTGAATCACTTCCTATGGCACCTGGTTTCACTTGGAAATGGCCCAGGAAAGTGGCCTTGGCCCATGAGGACTGCTGAACCGATGGCTGATGGTGCCTGGGAGCAGCCAACAAGGTAACGGGCGCTGATCTTAGCACCCCTGTGTTTTCCCACTAGGTTTCTTCAGGCCTGCACAAGGCTCACGCTCTTCCCTGCAAGAGTTTCCTGCCCATGGCTTTCCTCCTCCCTGCGGCATACTCATGCATTGGCAAGGCTGCGTTGCAGATGCTCTCCAGGTCCATTAGTCAACAGGCTAATGGTGGAGCTGTGGATAGGTGGAGCTGTGGATAGGTGGAGCTGTCAGTCTCTCAGGCATTTGCCACAGGACAGCAAAGCCACAGAGGAGGAAGCAGGCTTCGTCACATCCTTGTAGCTATAACGGGGTTGGTGACACCCAGTGGAGCCCCGCGCTCCCAGGTAACATGTAGTCAAACACTTGTCCAGCATTTCAGAGTGGTGCTTTCCTACATGGAGGAAACTGGAGATGCCAATTGTTTGGACGTTTTCTGCTCTATCATGTGAGCAGCACCATGAGTTACAGCTTCTACTCCTCAGGTTTTATTTGCACTTATTCAAATGTTTTTGGCCAGATTATTTAGGAAAAAAAATTAAGTCTGGGGATGATTCAAAACAGCCTTGGGCCAAGAGCTTGCCATTGTTTGCCAGTGTGAAAACACAGTAAGCTTTGTGTAGTTTAGGAGGTTTCCTCATATCTGTTGACTTTCTCTAATGTTTTGGGGACCTACTGGAGGGCTGAATCCTTACTTTTGTCTTTCACACTTACACAGGGCTTGTTTGTTGTATCCTTTTTTTCATTCTTACCAATTAATACCTTCCATGTAGTCTTCAAATTAGGAAGTTGTTTTCTCCTGACCATGTTACCTGTACAACTTAAAGTTGTTTAATACAAAGCTAATAAGTCTAATTCAAGAGATTTATAAATTATTATTACCTTCCATGGATTAGTCCTTTCCAATTATAACTCCACATACTACTAACGCTTGCTTTGGCACAACTAAATGAATGAGCTTAGGTGCTTTGAATTATACTCCAGTAATATTATTTAGCTATTTTCTTTTCCTTTGAACTTTGTACTAGTATGTATGTAACTATAAACTTTCTCTTTCTTTCTCTCAACTTTATACTCATATTTTATATTTATATATTTAGCCTCCTTTAATGTAAATGTTATTTGTTGTAGGTTAACCATTTCTCAACTGACAGTAAATTTGCTTCTGTATTCACTTTTTTATTTACAAAGAAATATATATATATAGGCAATTTTGGATTGTGAGTGTATGTATATTTATATAGGTCTCTCTGTATGTATACACACAATATATATTTATGTATATAAACTCCTTTGCAAATTCCCAGATTAAATTTATGGACATTCTGCAAGAGTGTTATATTGGAGAGGTAAGAGTTGTCTTTTAAGTGTGATGAAATATAATTGCTTGTAAGCACAGACAGAAAAATCATAGTTACCTCTAGCAGAACTTTTTCAAGTATTTCAGTACTATGGAAACAATCTTACAAATGAGATCCCACAAAAATTACTCCAAATGGATGGTAATATCAAAATAATTATATTGCCATTGTCTTTCTTATGGAGTTCAGTGCAGGTCTTTGTTTTTTTCTATAGAAAAGCAATTTTTCATTCTAAACTTTTAGCTGAGAATAAACTGCTCCTATAATAAAATGGCACAGCCATTTCCTCTGCATAACACAAAGATCTTATATGGTGTTTTATTCCAGCCATATGTCCTGAGAGAATACTTTACTGAGTAAGGTTACTTGAGGAAAAAGTCCTCCCACTAAATATGCGTGCCATTCAAGTTGAGGTCTGATATCAGATTTCCCGGGAGAGGAATAGGCATCCACGTGGCACGTCCTGTTTGGGAACCTCGAAGGAAAATATTTGGTGGTGGTGACTCAGAGAGGTGGTTCTCTTCCCTGTGAGTCAGGACTGAATCAGCACCCTGGTGCGCAGGGCACACAGCGCTGCTGAAGATGCTGTGATTCGGGTGAGTCACCAAAACCATGCTCTTCACCTCCTGTGGTCACTGCAGATCCCAGAACGCTCTCTGCGTCCGCCCAGGCATTCTCCCTGCTCTCCTTGCCAAACCTACCATTGGGCAATTCTGCCGAAAGAAATCCCCTCTCCAGTTTCACTAGCTGTTACGCTTTCTTCATCTCCTGCCAACAGCGCCCTGCACTATTCCCTTCCGCTGAGCGTCTGCAACATCGCTTTGCAGTACTCCTCAGATTTTACTGGGGCTGATGCAGTGACTCATGCATGAAGGTCTGATCCTGCAGTCTTGCTCAGTCAAACCTCCTGTTTTAAATTACSGCTATGTTTTGTATTTAACAAGATTTCAGGACTAATTGTGTAC
This sequence comes from Oceanodroma leucorhoa, assembly GCA_030449065.1. NCBI lineage: Eukaryota > Metazoa > Chordata > Aves > Procellariiformes > Oceanodroma > Oceanodroma leucorhoa. The sequence goes on from JASVER010000098.1 coordinate 3,494,470, forward strand.
AGGAATTTCTAAGAGGTCCTTTATGCCTTCAGTTCCCCATAAAACTCAATTATTGAACATTGTTGAGCCTTTTCTCCCTGATGGTCTGAGATGTTACCCCGTCTGGTGATGTCAGCTATCACTGAAGGTACAGCTGTTATGGAAAGAGGCCTGCCTCTGATAGTTGCAGCTAGCACATCTTCTGAAGCCCTGGCTAGGTGGTAGCATAGACTGCAGAGTGGGCTAGCAAGCAAAAGAGAGATTTTTACTGCTGTTATTCACTGTAGACCTGGTCCCTGCAGAGAAATGGATTTTCCTATTCCCAAGTTCAGCAATAAATGCTTTCACTGTATAAACCTAATACATTTCTTTTAATGCTTTGCATCCTTTCTGAGTCCAAAGAGAGCAGCACTTGCACTTTCTTTGAATCTTTTGTGACCAGCATAGTGCTTACAGCGGCACATAATGGTATTAACAAAACCTTATGGTATCCCCCTGCATTTCCAGGCCTGAATTACTTAGAAAAATTTTGGAGATATAATTTAATTTAAGAAGTAAACATTGAGAGAAACCAAATTCTTTTTCAGCAAAAAAACGAAACAGTCCTATTCTCAAACAGTTGTCATGTGTTGTCTTCACATGTGTAACTTTTACACTGGAAACTGCAAGATGGGATCCAGGAGTTGAGGTCTATGAGGAGAAACATAGGTTGTGACCATTCATAGCCTGAAACTGAATAGATTTGTTACTAGTTAACATGGAGCTGCCATTATGTGAGTGGCTGCTGTTATATTTTTCATTTTATTATTTAAGTAAGAGCATTGTAAGAGCAGCCAGACCCTTTCAAGTCAGGCAGGAACTCACTTTGAAACACTCGCAGTTCAAAGAGAGGAAAAGGAGTGATGATGTGACGTGGAACAGAGGCAGCACAATGAGGACAGTTGTCCAAGATCACCACACCAGTATATCGACAGACCTGGGAATGGAGCATCGAGCTCTGGACTCACTTGTTATGTCTTTTACAAAAGTAAGTAGGTTATGAAGTATATGACATCTACAATACACTCATTTAAAAGATTTGTCTTTAATGACATCTTAATGGCAATGAGATGGTCTGAGAATATCCAGAAATAGTTGGATGTAGTGGCGACAAAGCCTGCAGACTGTCAGCAGTAGGAATACACCGTGTGTGCAATGGCCACATTACAGGTTAGCATGGGCAAATGCATGCGACTGTCGACGCATCCCTTTCTCCCTCATGCATGTCATCAACAGCCACACAGGAAACATGACATGCTTTTTTAAATCTTCCCCAAATCCTTTAAAATATTGTCTCAAGTGCAGGCACCTGTTGATCCAGCCTACCTAGAGGACCTGCTCAGCTGGCTTATGTGGAGACAGCAATGATACCAGAGTCCAGGGTCTCCAAGGAGACTGCTGGTTTGGGGTCATCTGATGCACACTGCAGTTTGCAGCAGATGCTCAAAGCTGGCAGGCAGCACCAGATGGCCTCCTGCAACCTTGATTGAAAGCCAGAGAGATAAAGCCTTTGTATAACAGAGCATAAACATCTAAAAATGTGTATCTGTATAAAATGCAGGTTGGCTTCAGAGCTACCTGAAATACTGGGCTTCAGAGAGTGCTTTCAGGGATGTTAACTGGCCTTGGTCTGAAAGGTAATTGTCTTCATCAATCAGTTGACGGAATGTCTGAGGTCCAAGTGGTGATGCAGATGGTCACCTTGACTCTTTTGTTGAGCCTATTTATGTTCCTCTAATATGTCAGTTCTCGGTAGTGAACTTAACATTAACAGGTCAGATTTCAGGAGTTTATAACTCAATCTGTCATATTAAAACAAAACAAAACAAAAGCAAACATATATTATTAATCTTCAGTGATGGATTTTTTTTCTTTTCCTGCAAAAAAACAATGTCTATCTCTTGAAATCTTTTGGAGTGGGAGCACATAACCTGTGGGAGTGTAGCAACAATATAATGTCCACACATCCCAGGATTATCAATGTTTTGGAGTTGCTTGAAAGCTGTCTAAAATAATAACGATAGTCGTCGTTGTCACCGTCGTTGTCGTCACCATCATCATCATCAGTTAAATTGTCCCTCCGTTTTTGGCATGATTAAAAATTTGAGAATATGTCCTTCCTGTGAGAAGATATAAGGAGAGAGACAGAAGGAAAGAAAGCCCTTGGGTTTTTTTTTATTGAATGGATGTTGATTTATTTATTTTTCTTTATGAACACTCAGCTTCTGTGTTTACTTTCTGAATATTTGCAAGCAGTTTCAGATGATCTTTGTAAATTCTTGTGCGTGTTACTTAATGAAAAATCATCTTTTCTTGATTTTTAAAGCAATAAAATAATTCTTACTCATTTAGAAACTGTTTAACTTTTCAAGTGTCTCTCCTGAAAAGCACGCACCATCTGTTCAGGAAAAGAGGACTTGAATAAGATCATGAAAAGCATAGCTATTTCAGTTTCCACTCCTTCTTTCTGCAGGGGAGGTTCCTTAGTCAGTGTTGTCAGGTTTTTGCAGGGTGTGCAAGACGTAGGAAAATGCTGCCTGCTCAGATGAGATGTCATAGTCCACAACTGGATGGCTACTTGCCAAAATGCTTATTTTATTTTTTTGGTTCTCTTAAAGTAAGGGGAAAAAATGTCCCTTGCAAACCCTTCACAGTTTACTGTATAAAGGTAAGAAAGAAAATTGGCTGCTTTCAGAGACTCACAGCTTCTGCCTAAGTGTGTTCCTGTTCAAATGTGCATTAGGGAACAAGATGGGATTTTATTTCTTAAATAGCCTCTGAGTTTTTAGCCTTCTTACTTCCATGTGTATACTTCCATGTCTTTACAGTATTTAGAGAATGAATACAATATTAAATTGTTATGATTGGAAAATCAGTTGAAAGCCATTGCTCATTAAAACCAGAGATCGTGGAATCATAGAATCATTAAGGTTGGAAAAGACCTCTAAGATCATCAAGTCCAACTGTTGGCCCAACACCACCATGCCTTCTAAACCATGTCCCGAAGCACCACATCTACACGTTTTTTGAACGCCTCCAGTGATGGTGACTCCACCACTTCCCCGGGCAGCCTGTTCCAGTGCTTGACAACCCTTTCCGTGAAGAAATTTTTCCTAACATCCAATCTAAACCTGCCCTGGCATGACTTGAAACCATTTCCTCTTGTCCTATCGCTAGTTACGTGGGAGAAGAGACCAGCACCCACCTCGCTACAGCCTCCTTTCAGGTAGTTGTAGAGAGYGATAAGGTCTCCCCTCAGCCTCCTTTTCTCCAGACTAAACAACCCCAGCTCCCTCAGCCGCTCCTCATAAGACCTGTGCTCCAGACCCTTCATCAGCTTCGTTGCCCTTCTCTGGACACGCTCCAGCGCCTCAATGTCCTTCTTGTAGTGAGGGGCCCAAAACTGAACACAGTATTCGAGGGGCGGCCTCACCAGTGCCGAATACAGGGACACAATCACCTCCCTACTCCGGGCTGGCCACAGTATTCCTGACACAGGCCAGGATGGTGTTGGCCTTCTTGGCCACCTGGGCACACTGCCGRCTCATGTTCAGCCGGCTGTCAGCCAGCACCCCCAGGTCCTTTTCTGCCAGGCAGCTTTCCAGCCACTCTTCCCCAAGCCTGTAGCGTTGCCTGGGTTTGTTGTGACCCAAAAAGATGATGATGTTTATACAGGAAAACAGGAAAGGTACTAAAAACCAATTAAGTTAATTAATAAATAGACGTTAGCCTTCTCTGATATCATCAGATAAGGGCATTTTGAGGAAAAAAAGGAAAAAAAAAACTTTTCAGAAGCTTTTTTCCATAAAAAAAATTAGACAAATATAATTATCACTTCCATTACACTGACCTGCTTTTTGTGCTAGGGCTGTCCTTTGAATGACTGTAGATCTCTCCCTGACTCACACAAGGAAAGCACAATTACACATTGATCATGCGAACTACATATTGTGTTTAGCTATGTTGCCATCCACTTCACAGGTATGCTGAATTTGGCCTGTATAGTCTACTTTTGTTCCATACCAGCTGATGGAAATATTGTCTTTGACTTCAGCAGGAGGAAGTTCAGGTCTGAATTTAGTTTAATTATTCATTGTAAGTAACATTTGCAATAAACACAGCCCTTTATCTTGTGAGCAACTTTCTTGCAATCTTACCTAATTCCAGTTTTGCAATTCTTCTGTCTCCGGTTGGGTTGAGGAGCATTTCCTTTGCCATCTTCTTGCTTTGATGTTGTGTGGGTGCAGTATGATCCGAAAGACAAGGTGTCAAATTTTGTCTTGGCAGGCATGGATTTCTAACTAGATATGTGCCTTGGAATGAAGAATTTAACTTGCTTCTTGCCCCCTTCTTTCTCCCTTGTTTATCTGTCTTGACTGTCTCTCACAGCCTATGTGCTCAACACCCAGTGCCATAGGACCTGGCCCTCTCTGTGGCTGCTATGCACTCCTGTGGTGTACACAGCCCTGAAGTGGTCTGCCTGTGCTTCTGCTTAGATTACCCAAGCAGAGAATAAAACAATAGGATACACCAGGTTTGATTTTTTTGATCAAAAGGCTTGGTCCTAAGCATTTGTACCTAGGGATTTCTTTCAGAAAATAGTTTTTTTCCAAAAATCTGTGAGTAACACGTGCTTTCAAATAGCAGTATAGGAATCTTTATACGTCTGTTTTCTCCACACTACATTTATTGGGTCTTTCATTGTAGGTTGACCCTTTAGGGCTGTGTGTGTCCTACTTCACAGTAATCAAAATAGGGACGTAGTTCAGCCTTAGCCCTGACTGAGACAGCATTGAAGGACACAGCCAAGAACAAAATCAAAACATCTTCCCAAGTACACATGAAACAGAGCTTAAGGTAATAGAAATACTAGGGCAAGCAGTTAGCTGAAACCCAGGGCTGCTTTGTTTAATGTTTCCCTTATATTACAGTACATATCCGGAATTAAAGTTTGGACTTTTCAGGCTTTTTTAAGAACATGTTTGTTTAAATACCAAATCCTCCTCACCATGCAAAAGCTTTTATTTGCACATGTATGCAGAAAGTCTGGAAAGTTCATTTTACCGATGTATATATCCAACTGTAATGCTACTGGTAGCATGGTCTGTGGATGGATTTTGCATACTGACTTTCAGAGATGTTTTTTGTTTAAGTCCCAAATGTCTCAATATATGCTTTTCAATTACAGAGTGGCAGGAATAAATATATCATTTATGCCACGTTTTAGGACTTTCCTTTTTTTATTGCCAATGTTTTGCCCCTCCTTGTCCAATATATACAAGAAAAAAGAAAGATCAGGAGGTTTATCTAAAAATTAACTTTAAAAACATGTAAGAATATTTATATCTCATCTGCATCATATGATGCTGTCAATGTTTTCTCCTGTTTCTGATCCTGAGTAATTAAACCATGGACATCACTAGAGCAAGATGATTGCTATCCATATGGATACACAAAATCGATCTCCCGTACTTTTACTGTAGGAATACAGGCATTCTCCATTCTCTTCTGTGTTTTTGTATTTTTCAACCATAGGCACTTTCTGAAGGTCACAGAATTTCAGACCACAGTTTCTTCCTTTGCATCACCCATGTACTAGCTTCTTTTTTTTTCATTGCATTTAGGGTTTCATTCAAGTGTAATGATGATTAGGAAAAAAAATCAATAACAGAACCTACTTCTAAGTGTTTTGACATGCAGAAAAGTACCATGAACAGGAGATAGGTAATTCAGAGCTAAATTATGTCCCTTTTGGACACCAATTCTTTTAAAAAAATGCTGATGTTACCATATTTCCACAAAATGGTGGAAAGAATATATGTCCATGCAAGCCAGTGCAGGTCTCAGTGTAGAAGGAGTATTCTATACATGTGTACTGGTAGAAGTGTTGAAATTATCTGTTACTTTTTCCATACATTCCTAATACTTGAGGTACGGGTTCCAGGATATGTTCTTAAGGTACATTCTCAGTTTCCTAGGCATGACCATCTGACTTTCTGGGAAAATGGGCTACCCATCCTGTGGCTTTTAAAAATAAAGTAAGTTAAAGGAAAATATAAAATACTGCCTATATTTATGATTTATGATTCATGATTCACTGACTGTGTAAGATATAGTCTGGGTATATGCCACATATTCAATTAGGAAAACAACAGGACACATGAGAATGCTATAATCATTAAGTACGTTGCAAGAACCAGTACTCAAAAACTATGAGAGGTAGAGTTACTTAGGCAGTGATTTTCTCCCTCTGTCTAAAAAACCTTATCAAACCACTCAAACAGTTTAAATAATAATAAGAAAATTAAATGTTACTGGAAATTGACAGGACTTAACATTCAGTCTCCTCTTTATTCTTTCTGCCCCTTTAAAACAAAAATAATAGAATGAATTTTCTTGTAGCTTTTGCTTGTCTTCAGATGAAAATCAAAGCTCTGATTTAAATATTGCTTCAAATAGAAACAGTTATATAATATAAAAAAGATTTTTTGCTAAGCTGGACTTACCTCTGGATCAAAACCACTAGTCAATATCTGATTGTGAGGTTCTCTAAAGAAAATCTACATTGCCCCTATCTTTGAAACAGTAAAAAACTCTTCAAAGAAAGATAAAGCTCTCAAGCATGGCTTTGCTGCAGGATTGTAACAACTTTACAAAAATTACTATCCATCAGTATGTTATCACATGTCACTGTATCAAATTTTTTTTATCACTTGAACAACTGTATATTCCAGTTACCCTTTGTGCTGCATCTCTTCAACTGGAAATGTAATTCAGGTTTTACTTCACAATGCCTTGCCCGCTCTGGAGGCAACATAAGCCAGGTACATGATTTAAATACTTGGCACAAAGAATCTTCACTTTATCTACTGGCAAAGCAATCAATTTCAATGAGATCAAGACAATCAGCAGAATTCCCTTTTCCTTCCTTGTGGCTGGTGTGCAAAAGAGACCACCATATTAATTACAAAATTTTGGAAAATGATCTAAAAGCAATTAAAAACGTTGTTGCTGGTGAGTTTCCAGTTATATATGTTGCAGGCTCCGTATTTTTCAACTGAGTATGGATGCTTTCATGAGGTTCAGAGAGGAGACACATGCTCCCATAGCACCTTGCAGAAACTGGCGCATTCACTTTCCAGCAAGGGAAAAGCTGACTTGTAATAATCCAATGTTTATTTAAATTCATGGCTCAGGAATGTTTATTCTTAGCTCTGCCAGGAACTTCTGGTATAGCTTTGTCCTTGTCATTGTGAACGTCCCTGTCTTTGATTAAAAGTAAGGATGAATTCTGAAACWGCAGTTTACCCTTTATCTGTCGTCAGCAGTAGCTGCTGCTGGAAGGAACTGCAGGCTTCACCCTCTCTACAGGAGCCTTGTGAGAATGGTTAAGAAGTGAAAGCAGCCCCTGTAACTGAATCCTTCTGCTAGTGAGTAAAACCAATATAAAAAATGTCACAGGGAAAGCCACATCTAGCCTCTAGCATTTCCCCTGAACTGCTGAGAACTGACAAGCCAGGAATACGCTCCTATTATGCTACAGGCTTTATTGGACCCCCAGGACTTCAGAATGAGATTATGCTGCTGTAGCTGAATGTGTGCATTGAAAGAACATTTCTGAATACTCTTCACCCCTTCTCATTTACTTATCTACAAGGGAGGGGAATTCTGCATACAGAAACATCTCTGAAAGATAAAAGCAGTATATGTATTAACACATGCCAATATATCTGTGGGAAAATACCAACTTTTGCTGTCCTGTTTCTTATCATCTTGCACTGTTGTACATGACAATGCATACTGTGAATTCTGTAGATGTCTCATCTGTTGTTACCTACAATGCAGCAGACTTCATTTTAGGAGGACCGAGTCCCGCTTGAGATGTCTGTTCTACAAAGCTAGGTGATACAGACCTGATCACAGAGGTCTTTTGCATGTAAGCATGAGACAGGATGAATAGAATTGAGAGGCAGAGGATACCTAACCAATCTCTGAGGGCCACACAGGTAGCACATGGTGAATCTAAGATAGGAACCCCTGTGCAATTCCCAGAACAGTATCTGATTCAGTACAATATACTCTCCTTTTACATATGGTGTCTAAAGTGGTAAGTTATTCATAAGATTCACTTACAGAAATGTGATTTTAGAGGAGAAAACTACTGCTCCTCTTAGCAAAGTGCCCAAAAAAGTCTCAGCATTCCATAAATGGATGCATAAAACGTATTTCCTCTGTTAAGAAGTATCTTATGACTTTTGCATACCAGGAGCTGTGACCTTCTATATAGGGTAATATCAGCTCCAGTGGTAATCCTGGATGCAAACATGTCTACTGGAAAAGAATTTACAAAGCAGAAGTACAAGCATGACGTAGCAGCTGTTTCTTGGCTCATTTGAAGTAGCTTATTTAATGTTTTACAGCTTTGCTTTCTTTGAAATCTTAAGAGTTATAAATATATGTTGTTAAACTTTCAACTGGAACAAGCATTAAGGAACACATCCTAGCTTTCATTTGGCTTTTTTTTTTCAGGAGATATCTAAATTTTTTACACAGAAGTGAAAATTAGTTCAGGCCCAATTTAGCAGCAGGGGAAATCATGCTTTTAAAATATAGAAAAAATATTTTTTTCAGGATTAACCAGAAACCAGTGAACAAAATGGAATTTGAACCAATTTTTCCTACATGCCAGTTCAATGCCATGAAGACCCAGCCAGTTTGCTTTAATAAAAAATGCAGAAGAAATAAGGGGAGTGATCAAATTTCAGAGTGTCCTGAGATATTATATACATATATATGTATGTGTGTGTTTTTGTGTGTATTGTACAATTTTGGAACAATATGTTGTGGAGGTGATTTTGTTGTGGTAAAGATGGTATCTTTTAACAGAGACTGCAACGCCGGAATGTTGCATTTCAAATCCAGCCCCTGCCACTGGTCTTGTGATGAGCAATTCCCCCTCCCTAAGCCTTCATTTTCCCTCCTTCAAAGAGAAGATAATGAAACTGACCTCCTTTATAAAGTACTTTGAGATTTACTGATGAAAAGTACAGAAGAAGAGCAAGAGAACTTTAATTATTTGATGTAATTAAGAACTTAATGAAACTTAATGCTGTGCTGATGTAACATTTGCATTTTCTTTGGGTTTTCAGTGCTTTCTTTCCAGCTTAGCAAACCAGTGGATAAGGACTGAAGGAGTAGTCTGTTGTGAAGAAATAAAGAAATAGATGTCTCTGCCTTTCAAAAATTAATAGCAGTGTTAAATCATACAGCCCGAGGTCACAGCTCTCGAACTGSTAGAGCCAAACTTTCACTTTCAGCATTGCTTGGCAAGCCTATGAAGTCCCAGGCAGAAGACTTCTGTGAATCCATAATAATGAAGAATGTAGCTGCAGAAGTTAATGCAGGCCTTGTTGTTTTAAATGTAGGAAGCATTGGAGAGACTGGAAAGAAGGGCAGGGATCTGGGCTCCTCATGGGGCTCAGCCCTCCTTCTCGGTGCTACCCGCAGACCCTTTGCAGCGGTGGCTCTTCCTGTCAACTCTGAGGGCTAAGTCTGCTTCGAAATGGAAGTGGAGATTCCACCACCAGCAGCTGAGGCCTGAGGGAGACTAAACAAATCTGCAGAGACCTGTGATAAAATCACAAAAGTTGAAACTGCCACTTTAAAAGACTGGTTCTCAGTAGGACTTAGGAACTCCATTCTCTGCACAAATAAAATCAACCATGTAACTAAGATATCCCAAGATGCACGGTAAGTTATCCATTACAAACTTTATGTTCTTGCCTTTAGGTTGCCAATTTGAGATGAGTTAATGTGTTGAAAGTTCATTCAGCTATACCCATGTGAAAACACAGCCACAGCAGTACAGAAATACTGTGAGAGATAGGCAGGATGCTGTAAAATAACTCGTTGGAAGATGCTTGGCCCAACTCAGTGCTTTTTGACATTACTGGCAAGCTGACTTTGGACTTTCCCAGTCAGTTCCTTAGCATTTCTAAGGAATGGCAGAAAGGTCTGCCTTTCTTCAAGGCAGCTGTAAAGGAACCGCTTCATTTCAGTCTTGGTCACTGTTCATTGCTATACTGTTTGTGTGACACAAAGCCTTTATTTCCTCTTTCTGACTTTCCACTGAGGTTGATTTGAAGTCTGTTGGCCCTATGTATTTCCATAGYACAAGACGATGGGATTACCTAAATCTGCATTCGGCATAGTTGCAGGCAGGATGGAACTCAGTGTGAGCAAATTTACCTTCCTGCTGTATCTAGGACAGCACCAGCTCTACAAGCTAACAGGGAGGTACCCCAGCTAAGTCCTTATCTCATTAGTCCTCACGTTGGAATTTTTGGCAGAAGCTATTTTTATTCAAACAAAGCCAAGGTTTTCAATATTATTTCCTTATAACTGGATTAAGCAAATGGAGGCTTCAGAGATGTTAAAGAGTCTGAAACTTGCAGTGTTATTACAAGGAAGGGAAACAAAATATTGTAGAGGGAAGAAATAGGCTACTTCTGACATCACTACAGCTTTGTAATGATTTACTTACTTCTGTTGACTCTGCTTTGAGAAGTAATTTCAAGATAATTAGAAAAGTCCTAGAAATACCTTACCAGGCAAAGCTTACTGTGTGTCAAAGCCCTAGAGATACGTTACAATACAATCTCATGGGTTTGCAAAAAAGTAATATTTCCTGAATTAGTCTGGAATACTCTTGTTCATAAGCAGTATTGTTTAACACTGATTTGGGACCTAATCAATTCACTTCCCTGCAACAGACAATTTTGCCACCTTCTGAAACTGAGGCAGAATTTTCTAACATGTCATTTCTCTGATGTATGAAATTGTGGGACAGAGAATTTATTTCCCACCAAATCTCCCAAAGAATGATGTGCTGCAAGGAGGAATTGATTACAAGCAGAGATGTCTGGTCCCTCTGGGAAAGACAGCTTTTAGCCATGGCTGGAGGCTGTGAAAATATCTTTTGACATACGAAATATCAAGAACACTTGATAGTACTGCAATACATCTGCTGGCCACCTTCAGATTTACTGCAGGACTTGCCTACTTGAGGAAAAAGAATGTTAATTTAGAGATGATTAAGCTTGTACCTTTCTATTACTGTTTTAAGAATATTAAGACTTCGTAGGGATACTTACAGCTCTACTCCCAGTTACGCAGGACAAAACCACACAAAGGAACTGTTCCTCCCCAAGTTGCCCATAGCCCAGTTTTCAGGTTTCTCAGTCCATTTCCTCTCTGTGTGCCCTCTGTGCTGGGATGTTCTAACTGTGCTGCAGCAATTGGATGTGACACCAATTTCCAGCAGATGTCTTCTTTTCTGGGCTTTAAAACCTTACTGGGGAACAGGACACAGCACATATCTTGGGCAGATTTTAGTCCCCTGATTTTTGCATAAGTTTGAGTTCATGTGGTGTGTTGGGGAGGCATTTGGAAGCAGAAGGAGGAGGTTCAACAGGAACAATGCACCACTAAAGTTTTGAGAGTGTTCATAGGCCTCCTATTAATTCAGTATTGCTAACTCAGATTAAAGATTAATCCCACCTGAAGCTATGGCAGCATTTAATTATGGTTTGTCTGTATGGCACATTCCCTCTATTCTTTAAACCTTAAATTTAACCCAAGCTAAATTAAGTAACTGAAAATCCTTAATTAGCCAAAGCTAGAATGCTAGCTGAGCTTCAGTAGTGAGATTAAATCTGAAAATAGGTGATCCCCAAAAGATAATAACTGTCTATATGTCTTGCATACAGATTTGCTCCCAGTTTTGCTTACAAGTGTGGTTTCTGTCTCTTCATGCTAGTAACAGAATAAGAACATGGGGAAGGAATTTTCCACATTGCATAGTTTTGCCCCAGTGCTGTTGCCACCAATGTGACACTGTACAAACTGGGAGCTGAGGAGCTTCATCTCTGTAAGCATGTGGCTTGTGCATCTAGGGCTACAGGAGCAGTCACACACCCAGGACCGCACAGGAGCGCAACGGCTCAGCCGTGCAGCAGAGCRTGCTCACCTTGGCTCCTCTCCACAGGAGGAGCTGATGAAATCCATCTTTGGAAATGACATAGTTTCTTAAACCTTGAGGGGCTGTTCCCAGTTCAGCTCAGTGACTCTTAGTGGAGCTGGTAAGCAGTTGGTTCCCCTTGTCCAGGAATTCTCCTGGCAGAGAGTGGAATTTTCTAGGTGGCAATAAAACAGTTTAAAATATCTGGAAATAACCTTATGCTAGAAAGTGGGATGGGTTTGGAAGAGATTCTTGGAAGACGATCATGCCTGTGGCTGGAGCTCGCACTTCTAGGGTACTGGCAGATACCCTGGAGGAGAGCCCCTCTGTCACCATGTCCTCCAGCTCTGCTTTTGCCTACATCGAAACCGTTGGTATTAGTCAGGCTGTTCAGGTTTTATTGGAAACTGGGCCCCAAAAACAGAGCAAGGAAACGTGTTTTCAGCCATTTGTGCTGTGGTGTGTGTTGCTTTATTTATGAAACAGGAACGCTTCATCTGCCATCAAGACCGTCTCATTCCTGGTGTTTAAATAGAATGTGACCCAGTTCCCTGCTTGAGGAATATGACGCTTTGTTTGCACATTTCTCAGGATTTTTGCACCTTTTACTGACAGAATGGCAAAGTTCAGATTATCCTTCCCAATTTGCGCTGCAAGGCCGCGTTTCAGCTCCTTTCCCCCACAAGCAGCTGCAAATCTGTTGCACCGTTTTCCTCCTTCCCCACTCCGTGAGATCAATGAAACCACTGCAACGGGGTGAATCTCCTGCGGCGCGGAGACGTGGGCAGCGGGGCCGCCGGGGCTGGGAGGGGAGGCCAGCAGCAGCCCTGCGCTGGTTGGAACTGGTCCCGGCCAGTTCCAACGGCCTCCCCCGCCGAGCCCTGAGGAGGCCGCGCTGGAGCAGCATCTTCCTGATAGGAACCGTGGCTGTGGGGAGCCCGTGCCAGAGCAGGGGAAGGCGTGAGAGGGTCGGAGCGGCCAAGAGAAACTAGTAAGTGCTGCCCAACCCCCGTCCCCCCACGGCGCTCRGCGGGGCTGGAGGGGCCTGGCGGAAGGGGGTGCTGGGCCCGGCAGGGCGGGAGGAAGGGTCATTTCCTGGATCCTTTTTCCTGGATCATGATGGAGTTATTGAATACCTCATCTTCCAGTGTCAATCCCATGGGAGACATATTTCCTTGAAGAAAGGCATGATTTTTGCTTCCTCCTAATTAAGCAGTTTGTTAACTTCTAAGCGTCTTGGCCTAGTGGCTCATGGTTTTCTTTCCATGAGGAAAATTAAACTTTTTTTGAAATCTGAATACATTCAGGGGGAGGGGTGCCTTCTTAATAAGGTGTGAATAACTACACATCCACCAAATTCCTTATTTTCTTGTCCCATAATAATTTCAAAATGAACTATCACTATCTGGAGATGTTGTGAAATGTTTAGGTAGCAGTTATACTTTGTATAAGTGATGGATGTACCTTTGTAGCACAGGCAGTCTTCCTGGCACAGGAAGTATCCCTGTGTTATGCCCTGTTCGCGCACCCTCTTACACCCTCTCCTCAGCCTCTGTTCTTGGCCACCTTCAGTGGCCGCTATCTTCCAGTGGTACTGGAACAAGCAGGTCCTTGGTTCAATCCCATTCAATTAATCTCAAAGTTTTCTTGTGGCCTTCAGAGAATATATTAAATCCTTCCTCACTTGTTTCCTGGGGATTTCAGGAAGCTGAAACTGCCCTAGCTTTACAAACATTGCTGAAAGACATGACACCAGCTCCATGTTCCACAGGTGATATAAATGACATGGAGAAATCATATGCTTGTAAAGTGGTTGCTCATACTGCAAAGATTATTTAAACGTATAGGGTCTATAGTTTTTCAGCTCTGGAATTCTGATCATAGGTACATGATCTGGTACGTGATTGTTATCAGAGGTTCATCTGCTCTTTTTGTTCTTTATAGCATAAATGAAGTCCTGTTTATCCTGACATATAAAATGGCAGTGGCATATGACTGGATGGGCAGGGGGACCTTGAAAAAGATGTTGGTGGAAACTCTAGGATCCACTAAAACAAGTGGTAACCCAAAGCTGAAGTATGTAACAGTACTAGAGTTAATGTAAGTAAATCTCAAGAAAGGAGACTGTTTAGGCAATATTTTGTATGTACTTGGTGAGRAGTGAGATGAGAATGCTGTTCAGGGTCATCTTTGCATTACAAAATTCATAGTCAGAGAAAGCTGTAGTTGCATTGCCTAGCATAGAAAGAAAAGTGCATGAGAGTCCAGCAGAAGAGAGCTACACCTTCCTTCAGGCGGAAATGCACCCACAAAGAAGAATCAGACTCTCTGCTGTCAGTGCTTTACAGCTTCCACTACTGCCTTTACCAAGCACAGGCAAGGGTGTAGAAAAGAAGCAGTCTGAGAAGAAAAACAAAAATTGCTGACTGATCCAGTGATGACGTGAAGGCTTTGGAAGGGGTTGAGTTGGTGCGAGAAGTAACCACCTAAGAGCTAGAGACTATGCCTCCCCTGCCCAATGGCTTGGCTTGAGATTACACAGACAGTGTTTTCACCAGTTCAAAATAATTCTCTTACCTGCACTGAGGTGGACTGAGGTCTCGCATTAGAGCTGCTAAAGGTGTTAGGGGTGTTCCTGAGATGACTATGTGACTATGCCATTTACCTCCACTTAGCAAATGCATTTGGTGGCATCATGAGGCTACTGTAAGTGAAACATGCAACAAGGCTGGCAACAGACTGAGCTACAAAACATTTCTTTCTTTCATCTGCAGTTTTGGTGTGTAAATGAGCTGTTCATACAGAGGTAAAGCAACGTTCTGTTGCATTTCATTTGTTGGATTCACAGGTACAAGGTTCCACAGTTCATGTCCACTTACTCCATGATCTAACCTAATTTTTTTGCTGCTTTGTATTACCTATCTTTTACTTCTGTCCAGACCAAATGTCTACCAGTTGCTGGCACTGTCATGCAAGTAAGCTCTGAATGTACTCACTACTTCGGTCCAGCTTATGCTATTTTATCCCTTCAAAGATACTGTGGTTGTTTGCACTGTTATGACTGCAGGGTTTGTTCCAAAGGGATGACTGAATTTTAAAATAATTGTAAAAAAATTTCCAGTTTATTCTGACACTGGTTCTATTGATCTTGTAGGCGTCATGGCATAGACATGCTCTTCCAGTTAGGTCTATTTGTACTGCCAGTTTTCTTAAATATATTTGTGAGGTTTAATTCAATCTCTAGGATAAATATGGCTGGTTAGTAGCATGGTGTCCCTGTTACCACTCAGTCAGCAGTGAAAGAACCGATTTTCCAAAATTTCATAGAGTAAAGAGATTATTTAGGAAAACCTGGGGGAAATTCTCCAATTGTGAAAAAACATCTTCAAAGAGCTTCGTAGGAGACCACTTTTCTTTTTGTGTGTGTAGTAATGAATAACTAGGTCACAGAGAAGTAACCCAGACAGGTGCACAGGGCCGAGGATCACAAGTTTCTCATGCCTGGAGCTTCCATGGAGCACCACCACCCACAAAAGATTTCCAGATTGGGTCAAAGAAGTGAGACAGACTTTCTTGCCAGCAGACGACTTGTCCCCTGTTGTTGTTTCTGCCTTGCACTGCTTGAGTAATGTCTTTAGGGGAATATGTAAAAATGATGGAAAACATGCTTTTCAACTTTTGTTCTCACTAGTCTGTCCCTGGAAGCGGGAAAGGGTACTCAAGACTTGGGGCAGCCCTCACTTCCTTCAGAGATCTGGGACCTCCCAAGTAGGATATGGTTTAAAGTGAAATTTTTAAAAAAAGAAGGAAATAGGATGTGTGGGAATGACAAGGGGAAAGTAAAAGCTGAAATGGATAATTCAAGAGGACATATGAAAAGGCAGGAGAAAGATTTTATTAAATTAGAAGAATAAATAACAAATTAAATGTAAATATGTCTACAATCATATTATCATGCACATTAATTTCTGCAAAAATTTGATTCCCTGTTTCAGGCTTCTTCCCTCAACCCCCTTCTCTCTGTAGCTGGTGCCGTTCACAGTCTGTGGTGAGTATCTGAGACACTGGAGCCAATTTCAATTCCAAATCCAAACATAAGCAATGGCTTGTGAGCTTGCAATTCCTTTGAGGCTCACCCAACTCCAATTTTGCTTTATTCCTCCGGGGGAAGCATTTTCTCTTTGAAGCTACAGTCCAACCCATTGCATTGCAGGATATAGGTTTAGGTTCTCCTTTAGGCTAGCCTGTCCTGGGACATTTTTTGCACTGTCCCTTCATATTACACTGGTAGAGAGAGAGAGCTCTGACATGTTGAAACTGTAAGTGATGAGGTGATGTTAGGAGTTTAGAAGGCTGGAAAACATTCAGTTCTCCAAGTCTCTCTCTCTAAATTAATATTTAAAATCAAAAGCATTGTGAATTTAATTAGTCCAGATGTTTGAAGGTGCAATATTAATGGTAATTTATCTTCCCTTTTTTTCAACGTAATCTTGGAATTATCATGAGAAAGATGGTTACCAGAGGGTTATTACATGTACTGKTTTTTTGTTGTCATATGCCACAGGCAAGAACAACACTTTGAAGAGAATTGTTTCTTTCTGAGAACAAAGATAAACTACTGTAAACTAATTGCTAAGCTGCAGCACAGTAGGTAAAGTAATGGAAAAGTACGACATTAATGAGTTGTATGAAGTCATCTTGTCTGAAAAATGAGCTTGCTCTAAAAGCACTGATGGCCAATTACAAGTACTTTTCATGTAGTTGTACACGTGGATCCCACAGTGCTGGATGTTGTATAAATGCAAAAGGCTAGCCCAAACCTCTATGGACTGACTTCTAAGTAAATAATAAAAAAGTGAAAAAAGGACTAATTCATGTTACTGTTCCTGAGAATATTGGAGAGGTAAACAGGCTATCATTTTATGCAAAGCTGAGTAGGTAAGAGAGGTGTAAAATCAAACACCCTGGCACTCGAAGAACCTTAACTTTATCCTGAACAGTACAATAACCCCGGGATTTAAYACAGATGTGAACCTCCAAGAGCCTTTGTGACCACAGTGTCTTAGCATTCGTCAGGACCTAGTAATCCTTGATAAGTGTCTGACTGGGTGAGCAACATTTTTCTTAATTGGTTTCTTAATTGGTCAGAAGTTGTGACTGAAGGCAGAGAGCGCTTGTATCTCTCTTTTTTCTATCATCTCCTCTGTCTTCCAGTAGAATAAGAAATCTGTAGTGTTCTATTAAATGTATTTGGAAAGAAGGAAAGATTGTCAGTGTAGACAGTCCAATTTAAAACTCCATTTTAAAATCAACTTATATTTTTATGGGTTTAATCCCTGAAATTTCTGAGATTTTCAGAACAAATTTTATGGATTTGAAAGTTTCTGTTCTCATTTTCTTTGATGTTATGAAGTTAAATGTAACTGTCGTCAGTGTTCAAACTAAAGGGGTATGTGGACAAGGTGTTTCTGTCCTGTGTTTTCCATTCTCTTTTGATTACTATCTCTTCTTGTAAACTTTTTATAGAGACATATATGGAGAAAATGTTGCTTCAGTTAAAGCTAAGCGAGAAA
Organism: Oceanodroma leucorhoa; assembly: GCA_030449065.1. NCBI lineage: Eukaryota > Metazoa > Chordata > Aves > Procellariiformes > Oceanodroma > Oceanodroma leucorhoa. Next base: position 3,512,080 of record JASVER010000098.1, read on the forward strand.
CTTCACTTGAGGGTACTTGAATACACCACAATTCACACAGGACAACATCTTCAGAAATAGGTAGTGATTTTTGACTGTTTAAGGGCATGATTTTCAACAAGTAAGTGCTGTGGTCCATGAGGGGAAACTCTACCTTGTCTTCAGCCTTCAAGCTGTCATCATTTTTTGGAATCTGACCTGCAATTACTAGTTTCATGGATCTTCTTCCTTTGGATATTCACCTCACTTAATTTCTATTTTTCTGCTTCATAAAATAATGGACTAATTTGAAAGAAGTAAGGATTTTTTTATTTTTTATTTTAGATCAACTTCTTTTAATCAAATCAAAAGTCTCTCATTTTTAGGAGGTTAGAAAGATTGTTCAAAAGCAAAGCAACAAACCTTTCTGTCTGACCTCCAGTTGTCCAGGGGCTACAATGAGGCCCAAGACTATTTAGGACAAAGGCTTGCTGATTCTTTCACTGCCTTGACAGAGCACCTAGGGCAAATCAGATAATGTGTTTGGTTGTCACTGACCTCCCACTGAAGTGTGTGCTGAGGGCAAGGGGTCATTCCACTATGTGTTGATATCTTTAGGACATACAACTGTTCATCGAGATTTACCAAGACTGGGCTTCATCCCAATTCTAGGCTTCACAGTTCTGTCAGATATCAGCAAACTGTGCTTAATAGTAGTATTTCTATACACTGCCTTTCATCCAAAGAAATCAAAGTGTTCAGAAATGAATTAAAGTTTTGCAATACTTGCTGGCATATCTCCTGTAAGATTTGTCCTGCTGTAATTAAGGCAGCTTTTGATAAATTGGGATCCTTCATCCCCGCGCCCCCCCCACCCCAGCTGTGGGGCCCAGATAGTTCCACTAGGGTTTTTGGCAAAATCTTTCATTGAAATGATGAAGATTTTGTCTCAAAACTCTCCCTTTCCTCCCCCACAACATGCTTTTTTATGCAGTATGCTACTTTATGCCACTTCTAGAACAGGCAATAAATGAAAACTACCACCCTTGTTGTCTAGTCTTTGGATGTGGCAATATATCGCCCTCTGAGCTTACCCAACCACACAATTATCCCTAAATTAAAAAAGAGAGAGGGAGAGCAAAGAAAAGCAAGAATGCAGAGTGGGTGGGAACTGGCTGATAGGAAAGCAGCTGGCATATTAAAAACAGACAACTGAAGATGGAACGACACGCGGGTGCTGCCTTGCCAAATCCCTACAGGGGGGAAAATGCCAACTAGATTTCAATGAATAAGCAATTAACATTATATTAGATTACTGCAAATAAACACTGATTTGGTAAGAAGCCAGGCAAATCATTAATATGAAGAACAGAGAGACCCAGATGGGGTAATTTGTGAAAGCTCAAACCAAAGCCATTCTGTCTGGACTGTCAGTTTTACAAAATCAGTATCAGGGTCAGTCAGTATCTGAATGTTGTTGGTCTAAATCCATGTGGCCAGATGCTCCATAGAGGTGGATTTGGGAGCATTTCAATTAAATTAGTAAAATTAGGCTGATTTCCACCAACTGATCTGTCTCTAGAGGCTCAGTGTGCCTTTTCTGGCTAAATACCATTGCTAGTTAAACTTCTAATCACTTTCAAAAGTATAGCAATAAAACAGAAAGCAAAGGAAAGACAGATGCTACAGAAAGGTATATCTGGGCAGTCAGCCTGGAGAGCAATATCATGGGACAGAAACAAAGTAAATTGATGTATGGTGTCAGGCACTGCCCAATACAATGGCCCTGCTTCATTTTGGAGGACCAGGGAATCTGAAGTGAGGTGAATGGGGAAGAGGAATTTAATGCTGAAGTTTTAGGTTGAATGCACTCCTTTCTCACTGCATATCCCACTCCAAATCTTGTTCTTCACCAGCGTGGGCAGGAAATTCTGTTTTCAGTTCTACCAGAAATCTGATGTTGGAAGGTGATCAAATGACCCCAGGAACTGGTCACTGGGACAGCTACCTACTTTATTGCTGTTCTCATGCCTTGATCCCGCCCCAGGTGATGAAAGTCATAGAGAGATGCTAAAGCTGGCCGAGCCAGCTCTTCCCTGGGGGAAAATAGGATGTATCACTTGGTGCAGAGAATTTTCCCTCCATTTTCTGGGACTAAACAGGTTAGCCAGAGAAGCAGCAAAAAAGGAAAAGCCCATTTTTTGTCCTGGAATTCTATAGTATCTTGGGCAATTTAATCTGATCCATAAATGGGTCTTTCAGGTGCTGTGATAAAGATTTTGTCAACGTATGACCGTTTTATGTGAAGAATCTTACTTTCATTTTGAGCACATTATTGAGTTTTGAAACAAGTTCCGAGTACATGCTTTGATTTTAAGTCTTTTCTTTCATGTTGGGGGGGAATGACACTGAGAATACAGGCTTTTTATGCTAGAAAACTCATCTGTGTTCACGTCCAGTAGGGGCTCTGTTGTACGATGCTCTTTCCATAGGGAATGTGGCTGCCCCTATGTTGGTGGCCGAGAATGGAGGCCATGCTGTGTAACTAATGCTAAATAATATTGCATCAAGTTGTCCACTGATTTTGTCTGGCTCCTCTTGAAGCAGTGTCTCCTACTGTTTCAACAGGAATAATGCTGCATGGACGTACTGAATATCATTACTCCAGCTTACATAGGCCTTCAAGTCACCAGATTTAATTTTGCTTTGGCTTTAATTTATCTGGACTATTTCACTTCATGTTCCTCCCTTCTTCAGAACTCAGGTTGACTAGAACTGTAGGAAAGAAGGTTGCATCGGCTTAACAAAACTGCTATGATGAAGTGGTGCAAGTGTTTGCTTAGGCAAGATTCAGATGCATCAGGTTGGAAATAGCCAAGGAGAAACTGTGAGGGAAAAAAAAAGAAATTTCATATGGCTTTCAGAACATTTGCTGCAATTATTCTAGTACTCATTGGAATGTTCTCAAGTTATTAGGTTGTTTGCTTCCCCCTTCTCCCTACCTTTTCTGAATCACAGAATAAAAAAAAATATGTGTGCGTTACTATAGTACCTAGAAGCCTGATGTTGCCTTTGCTAAGTCACAGCTGAATATGGAAGAAAAATACCCTTCCTGTTTCAAAGCTTTTGCTGCCTGATTAGATTCTGTTACAGAAATGGAATTCTGTGCTCTGACAGAAACAGTGTTTGGTTACAAATGTGAGGTCATTAATTTTTTCTGGGAAACATCTGCCTATAGGAAACTTACGTTTCATCAGAACCATAGAGTTTTTTACATATAACTGATTCAAATTTATCTTTCACTTGAAAAAAAAAAATAGTAGATCTTCTGAAGATACGTTCTAACTTTCTGCTAAGAACTGTACTCACTTTTGCAAGTGATTAAACCAAAATTCTGCTAGTGTAATATTTGTATTGAACTGAAAAGTTTTGAAACTTTTTTAAAAGAAATTGTAAAAGTTCTCCTTCTACCCTGACTGAGGATGGGGAAAAAAAAATTCAGATGGGGGGGAGGCAGTATCAAAATATTTTTTCTGTCCTTTTTAATCAACCCTTCGAAATTGAATGATCCTAATACATCAGAAAGTAACAAAGCTTTGTCCTAGCTGTGATCATATATGGATATAGGTGAGATGCAGAAAAAAATAAATGTGAAAACTTTTGGGCAGACAAGAAAGAAGGGCTTATAATGCTAAAAGCTTCTGATTTTATGGGAGCAGTAYCTGTCAGTTTAAGAAATGATGCCTCCTTATAAGCCTTGTACTATAATATCACGATAAAGAGTATTGGTTGTGCCAGCTCCCCACTTTTTACAGCTTTCCTCACCAGGAATAACTTCCCTGAAATACATTAAAATTTATAAAATATATTAAATGTTGGAATCCTTCTTACCACCCATTTGGAAGTAATTGAAGTATCAGATACTAAACCAAGATTGTGTCTGAACGTGAGTTATTTGCTGTGTTATGCAGACTTTCTAGGTTTGCTACTTTTCAAAATTTATGGCCTAAGCTGGTTTCTTTTTGAACACCTGATGCTGTTTGTCATATCAGTGAATTGAACAACTTTGTTTTCACCTTTGACAACAGTTTATATGGTTCGTTCAAAGGAAGCAGCAAGGCACAAGAACTGCAAAAACTGCTGGGTTAAGACCTGTCTTTGAATTAAGCATGATGGCAATGTTGCTTTACATAGAGATATGTCACTACTGTGGCCTGCCTAGATAGAAAGGTTAGTATTGTGCAAATACATAGCAGCAGCATGTAAAAGAAAGGAAGAAAAGAATAATGCAAATGAACCTGAGATCATGAGCTTTCCCAGAACTTAAAATCTGAATGTTGGTGAAATCATATCAGTGTAAGAAACTATTACATCTCCTTTGCCCCCACACGCTTGTTGCCTTAGCTACATTGTATTGCACAGGACAAACTTTTTAGCAGGGCCTGTTGCAACAGGACAAGGGGGAATGGTTTTAAACTAAAGGAGGGTAGATTTAGACTAGGTATAAGGAAGAAATTTTTTACAATGAGAATGGTTAAACACTGGAACAGGTTGCCCAGCGAGGTGGTAGATGCCCCATCCCTGGAAACATTCAAGGTCAGGCTGGATGGGGCTCTGAGCAACCTGATCTAGTTGAAGATGTCCCTGCCCACGGCAGGGGGGTTGGACTAGATGACCTTTAAAGATCTCTTCCAAACAAACCATTCTATGATTCTATGATTGTATTTTCAATCTTGGACATTGCTTCTTCTCCTAAAGTTTTAAAAAGATGACTATACTGACTCACAACAAAAGTCCATCCAGCCCAATAACCTGCCTCTGGCAAAAGCCCTAAAGGTAGTTCCTAGAGGATTGGTATTTTCCTATTGTCTTTTTCTGGTCTCCAGCAGTTTGTAATTCAGGATATTCCTAGACTGGAATGTCTTTTCTGTAATGCTCAACAGAGTTGCCTTCTGCAAACTTGTCCTACCTCTCTCCTAGAGAGAGATATACAGCATAATCACATAAGGTGGCTCTTCACACCATCCTCTGTTTGCTTTGAAACTGTCATCTCCTAATTTCCTTTCACACCCTATAGTTTTTGTACTATACTGAAGAAGCGTTAAAGAAGGGATGTGTGGCCCAGTGTTTGGGACAGAATAAACATGGATTCGATTTCCTGTGATTCCACAAATTTTCTGTATGGCCTTGGGTGGGTTTGTTCAGCCTAAAATGAGAAGGGGAGATCTTATGAGAGTCTTCAGCCATTAGATGGGTTGATGTAGAGAAAATGGAACAATGTTCTTCTGAGAGGTTTAGAGCAAAAGCAGAGCGGGGCAAAAGGCACAAATTTCAAAAATAGAAATTCTGACTAAATAAAAAGAACATTTTTTTCACAAGATGTGGTTATACCCTGGAGTAGGAGCCCAGAGAAGCTATGGGGTGTCCGTCCTTGGAGTTACTCAAAACTTATCTAGGCCTGGAGCAACTTGAGCTGGTTGGCACTGTTTTAAGCAGAAGTTAGACTAGAGCCCCTTGAGGTCCCTTCCAACTTAAACTGCGCTGCAGTATAGTGATTCTAAAGTATTTGATGTCTCTGTGCCTCGGCCTATAAAATAAGGGCACTTCCCTACCACTGCTGAGTGCTATGAAGCAAAAGAAATATAGTAAGGAGTTCAAACACCTGGTAACAAAGACATAATGCTGTCACTGATTCAGTGTTTAGAAGAGGTCATGGCCTTGAAGTCTCAGAGGGCATTGAAAACCATGCTTAATACCTCCCAACAAGGCAAGCTTTCATCCAGTTTCTACTTCCTATTTGTTTAGGTGGAAATTCTGGCTTGGACTCTCCATGGAGGCTTCCTCCGCTGTTGAATTCATACTCACATGAAGCCTTTCCATTAATTCTTTTCCTTCATGGACCTGAGGGAGACCACTTAGCTCAATATTGCCCTCTACATGCTCAATACAAAAACAATTTTGCATTAGGACCAACTGACAAATTGAGCATTTTGTGGAGGATTTTTATGCATGATCACAGCTGTGCTAGTCAAATGTATTATGTCTGCCTCTCTTTATTTCTTTTCTTGCATCCATGAACAGCGATGGGGCACCAGCTGGTTGGATCATTGCTTTTAGCTGTTAGGAAGTGTCCTTTCTCACAGGTGGTAAATAAATGCTGTGCTCAAAGTCAAACTGCTTGCTAGCTTCCTGTCTGGAGAGGAGCTTTCTTCATGACTTGACAGGGACCTTGAGGATTTGGTTCATCTTGTCATGCTAGCTTCTAACCTGAAGAGCTGGTAGCCCCTTTGCCTGTCCAGAGGCCTCCTGAGGACTGATGCTTACTCTCCAGGCTGTAAATAATGTATACCAGTAGGGAGGTACATGTGAAGTGTGGTAGCCTGTGAGCAATAGGAAGCCAGAGTAGACCACCTTAAATCTTTAATCCTATTGGTTTTATCCTATGAAATGAAGAGGGGTAGGTAGATATACACTTTCTTCACTTTGAGGAAGTAAAACATGCAAGAATTACTTCCTTATGTCTACAATATTAAAGTATAATCAATGTTACTGAGAGGAGAAGGTGTCTGTATTTGTCTACAGATAAAAACTATACAAAGAAAAGAAAAAAGAAAAATAATTCTCTAATTACCATTGGAGAAAGGTGTGTCACAAAAAAAAAAAAACCCTGTCTGCAGAGAAAAATAGTATAACTAGTTTTTCAGTGTAAAATTACTCTTAGATTGTAAGAACCCAGTTACAGTGCCCTGCTAACTGGTGGCTTTCACACATTGTGGTAAAGCCATATTGATTTTTTAAAATATTTTCCTTCTGATTATATATTTGATTTTGCTGTTGGTCCTGAGATACAGTATGTTGTTTCACACCTTATCRTATCATCCTGGATACTTCATCAGAATAAAACATGTTCTCATTTACAAAACTATTTGAGAAAGACAGTGAAATAAATAATCTTTTGCACAGCTCAGAACCAAAGCACAGCCAGATTTCTTGAGTCACAAAAAGGTTCATAGAATCTGGCAAAAGTGCAGGGGAGCACATTTTAAAACCAGATTAGCATGAGAGTTAGGAAGTCTTCAGTCACTGAGGTGTAAAATTGGACTGTATTTCTGGTACCTACATGCTGTTATGAGAATTGGGCTGTTTGTATCAGAGCCAGTGTCAGGAAAAATGACAGCTTTACGTTTGCTTTTGGTGGTGTTCCTCTCCCATGACTTTGGTGAAACTTTGGAAAGGCTGAGAAACATGAGGTGCTGTGACATTTCTTGAGGCCACAGGTTACTAGAAAGCACAAAGAAATAAGGAAAGAAAAGGTTTTGCCAAAGGGGATTGATGAGAGCATTGTCTAACTGAGCAGCTTAAAAGACAATTATCTTTAGCAGCATGCAGAGATTTGAGCTGACTCCATGCATGGTAATGCCACCATCCGACATGCTGTGTCTGTGGAGCACCRTGTCCTGACCTAGCTGCAATCTAAAAGGATCACTGATCTCATGCAACACTGTGGCCCTGCTAATAACTCTGGTGCCACTGGGATTTAACAACTGGGCTTGTGTACCATCRTGCTTTATTGGGGTGAAGACAGACCGGAGCCCAAAACATCAGTTTCAGCTTAAGGTAGTTCCTTGCCAGCCTCAGCCAAAACAGTGGAAATGGGAGTTCAATCCAAGTGACTCACACCACTTTCACTAAGCTCTTTAAAATTACACTGGGGCTAAGCCGCTACAGCTTCGTGGCCTGGAAGTTGGAAATTCTTTCAAATTACCAAGTATGGGGGTTTTATACTGCGGTGGACRGAGGAGGTTTGTTATTAAAAAGAAACATTAACAAATAAGACTCCAGTTTTACAGACAGCATGTGGAAGAGTAGAACGTATAAATTGAAATTGTGGAAATTATTATACAATCTTACTCCCAATGAAGGATTGCTCCCTTCTGCATAAATCTGTAGATACTGTTCTCTCCAGTCCCTGTCTCACCTCTGTTCTTTCAAACCCACATGTCCAAGTAACTGTCAATTTCAAGTCACTATGTGGCCAAGGTGGCTTTGCTTGTGGTGGGATGCTGAATTATCTTCTCCCCTAAACCCAGGTGCAGGTTTCTGTGCTCCCGTGCCATGCAACGTGCTCACAGTGGCATGCCCCCACTCAGATAACAGCCATGCCCTTTCCTGGTTATAAACGTACAGGCTTACAGAACAGAATCCCTTAGGAACAGTCCTGAAGTATATGTATACAAAGCTTTAGGTTAGATATGGGCAGAAAAGGGAAATTTCATTAAACCCTGCTCTCCCCAGAGGGAAGACAGTGATGGAAGACCCTAAATGTGAGACTTCTCCCCGTCTTTGTGCATAAATATCATATTCTTGTTATTTTCACTCTGCTAGATTTCTGTTGCCTGAGTTATCAGCGTCTGTATAAATTCATCTGAAATGACGGAGTAATGGAAGCAGGTCTAGAAACAATGGATTGATGATTAGTCAAGAATGAAAATCTAAGTGGCGCTGGCTATAGATGAGGAATTTACAGATCTTGTAAATTTTCATTACTTATTAATCAGAGTGCAGCTATATGAGAAGTAACTACACAAAGATTACTGTGGTTATAGAGGCTTTAAAGTATTTGGTGGTTTTTTTTCCACTTGTCCTGAGATTGCAGTGAAGCATTTGGAACAGTTTTGCTGCTGCTTCACCCAATACATAGCATTTTAATTCCGACCCAGAAACAGCACCATCTATTGATCTGTAGTGTTTTGTACCCATGGGAAATTAAGCACTAATTGATGCTGAAAATGGTGTTGCAATTAGATATTATGGCAAATTAGTTAATCTACAGATAATTTGAATTTGCATAGTAAAATTAAGGCAACCATTCTGAGGCAGTAATAATCATTAACTATGAAATGAAATAAATTATTCAGAAAACAGGCAGCTTCTTCACTGCAGCAAGCATAGTAGCATCTCTGAAGCCGCTGGTGTCAGAACATAAGCAGTAATCTGTCATAGGCAAAGGTGATGTGGGATCTGGTGGGAGTGAAGTGCTGGATTATAAATTAAACTCATAAACCTTGTACTAAATTACACTTGCTGTTTGTAATGTTAAACAGTGAATTAATCTTTTTTCACAAAGATGGGAAAATACTTATTCAAATGTAAGGCAGGCTTTTAAATGTGGAAATGACCTAGAAGCTTAATTGGAAATCTCTTTTGATGAGATTTAAGTTCTTATGTCCCTGTTGGACTTTAAACTTAACCTGTAAAAACTGGGTCATCTGATTTTGTGATAGTTCTTTTGGGGTTATTGCTCTTTCTGACCTAATCTTACTTTTTTTTTTTAATTTTCTTTAAATACAAATGCAGAGACAGCCCAGAAGATGGGTTTGTTTAGTGCTGCAGGTCATCCAAATTGCCATCTTCACTGTTTTAAACTGGTATTTGTCCCTGTAGAAAACTTACAGTGTTGAAAGAAGGCCTTAGATTCAGCAAAAAATGTATTTTTACAGAGATAAACAGGATTGATAGGTCTCTGAAATACAGTTTTTCTACTAGGTCTTACCACTTTCTTAGTTTCTGTTCCTTCCCAGGATTGATAATGTACCCTATCCCACGTAGCCTTTCTAGTTTGTCACTGAGGGGTTACCCACACAGTTAGCCATGGTTAAGCATCTGCTACAGTACGAGAGCTGCAATATCTGAGGACAGTAACTCTGGAGCATTAGAGACAGGAAAGACAAAGGTTTTTGATGAAAGTCAAGAGAAAACTCAAATTCAATGAGTATCCAAGTGGCTTACTTCTACCAAAGTAAGTCTGAGAAGCTAGCATTCCATTTCCCATGACAAAATTTTCACTGCAGTGTAAAGGCTCCTAAAGTAATGCAGTCTACCAGACCATTAGAAATGAGAAAAGTATTTTGTATTGTTATGTTAATGATTTCAAGGAATTCAGTAGTCAAAGATATTAATTTCTACATTTGGCCCATAGTTATCTCTACTCTTTTTTGATTTTCCCTCGAGAGTGATAGGGAGAAATTTTTTTAGTTTTGAGAGAAATTTCACAGCCAGAAATGTAAAAAATGCAAAGCCACATGGTAAATTCAGGAAACAAGTAGAAGACAAACCAAGACAAAAAAAAAGCCCAAAACCAAGCCCCCTATGCACAGAAAACTTGTTTATTTTTTTTATACTCATGAAAAAAATTGAGAGGGTCAAAGTATGGGAGAAGTCAAGATGATACCAAGCCAGAGCTTTCTTGTGCTTCTTTCTTTTCATTTTCTTACCATTTTAAGTGGMAAAACTTTTGAAGTCATTGATTCCAATCTCCTAGTTTTACAGTCAATCTTCTTTTTGGCTCACTCTCTTAATCAGCTGGAATGTATTAACTAAAATCCGAATGTTTCACAATAACAGTTCGGCTTCGGCCATATTTATTTTTCCCAAGGAAGAATTTAAAATTCAATTAAAATGGCCACTTTGTTTCAAACTGGCTCTTCTGGCCAAAAGAATAAAAAGAAAAATTGAATTAATTTGCTTTTCTTGTTTGATCAACTCTAGTTCTGATCCCTTTGATTCAACAACAGTATGTTATTGTAAAAGTGATCATGTAAGTAGAGAAAGGTTTTGTGATATTCCATTTCTGTGGCACTGCCTTTCTGGGGAGATTTTATAAAATTATGTAGTGTCTTTCAGTCTGTGTGTTTGCATCTGTTGAACAGAGATAAGTTATTTACCTCACATTGTGTTTCGGCAATTTACATTTGAACTACAACTTATATATGGAAAATACCACTAGCTGGTCTAAGTCACCATAGCTCCCAAATGCGTTACTAACCCTGTAATTTCTTTGATACATGAAAACTTGTGCGAGGTTCTTGCATCACAGGCTCCTATTACAAAGTAAGATTAAGAGGTAGCAGAAATTCCTCAGGCAGCTCCAGGGCAAAAGACGGACACTGTGTTCCCCCGCAACATAGGTTTGGAAGTCTCTGCTGTAAACAAAGGCTTTAAACTCACAGCCTTGGCACCTTGGGGGCAATTGCTGTGTTGTGTGGAGAGGATGGGATGGTGCCCGTGGGGCTTGCAGCCAAGGCTGGGGACTCGGCACCTGCCTGTCCTCCCTGGCGTGAGGGGAAAGCCCTGGTGAGGCAGGCCAGGGCTCTGGGACATGCTGTGACACTCTCCCAGTGCTTGGCGCGGGCTGCAATGCAAGCTTTCAGCATCGCACCAGTAGTTGTGGCAGGGAAAGTCACGTAAGGACAGGTGACTCCAGGTCCCTTGCCCCTCAGGCAGCCCCGGAGACACATGGCCCGTTGGCAGAATGCAGAAACTTGCCCCCAGTGCTTTTAGGTCTCTTCAGCTTCTGCTTGGAGGAGCCCTCTGCCCTAGTGAGTTGATGTATTGAAGTGGGAGATTTGTTTCCAGAGAGGTGGCAGGGCTACTGTGTGCTCTTTTGGCACACAGGCTGGGGGCAGTGCTCCTGGACAGCTCAGAGAGTTGTACCAATTTCCATTCCAAGAAGTGGAAGTGAAATGTTGCCTTCATTGTTTCTCAAGGAAGCTCCAAAATTGTAGCATTTATTTTTCAAAGCCCTAATTTTTAAAAAGATCAGAATTTCCACTGAAGTTCTGGACCCTAATCAACCTCCGTTACTATTTCTTTTTCACCCTGCCATCTGACTGTCAACTTTGATTCCTCCACTGATGTTTTTTCTTTTTTGAATATAGGAGAACAATTCAGGCTTTTGTGCTTTTAACTCAACAAGTAAACATAGTGTCCAACATAATTAACTAAGCCATGAACATGCCTCCCTGTTCGAAGACTAAATTAGGATGGGAGAAAGTAAGGAAAACAATCAGTGTGGTCTTGTCAGATCTATCTAAATAATAGGTTAAGGAAAGGACAAATTTATAATTAGATGTATTTTTGTTTCACACTCTCCTTACTGGCTTCGTAATTTACATTTTGCGTTCATTGAAAATAGATGTAGCTGTCAGAGCACAAGCACACACCCTGCACATTCCATACCTGCCCTGAACACACACCCATGTGGGATCACAGTTTTCTTGTCGTACATCTAAACCTTTGTGCCAAACTGTATTCTCATATGCTTCTCATACGCTATAAAACTAGGAGCACTGATCCTCATCTTTCCATCTTCCAAGAAATAGGTATGATCTCGATTGTGACTGGGAATTGACTCGATTGTGCAGGGAACTGAGCAGTTAAAACTCACACTGACATGGCAAGCAAAGCATCAAGTTTTCTATGTCTTGTTATTCACTGTCCAAAGGTGGGATGTAGGAGACCCTACACTGTCCAAACGTGGGATGAATCTCTGGACCAGCCAATATGTAATACAGGTTAACTTTTTGGCAGCAATCAGGTCTTAATATTCTGATTGAAGGTCCACTGAAGTTTTTCATTATCACTTTACACTCAGTAGTCTCAAGGATGTGTTCAAAGTCCAGGAAGAACAACACTGCCAAAATCTGGTCTGTTGCTTCATATTGTTTGACTGGGGATTCAGCTTTTGTTTYTTTGTTATTTAGTGTAAGATATTTTATTCATCACAAAATTATTAGTGGTTGAAAACTGGATTCTCATATATAACTTGTCCAACACTCACCAGSATTAGGTGATGTGTATACTAGCAGCAGTAATGCTTCTAGATTCTCCTCTGTTACAAAAATTCTTGCTGTGCTTATTTCCCTTTTTTCACCACAATCCTTTATTGACTGTGCATTCATTCGCCCTCACCTTCACTGTCTGCCATTTCTATCTCTGTCTCGAGCAATAAACATTCCTTCATAGAGTAAAATCATAACATGAAAAATGCATGATGGTGGTACCGTAAACTTAAGCATGCGCTTAATTTTAGCAAATACCAATGCTGTTCTTACTGAGATCTAGACCAGATTTAGAATTTAAAAATGTGAAGACTGAATATGACCTTCTTCACAATAAAATGGTGCGGTATAAAAAGAGCTAAAGATTTTTTTTTATTATGCTGTCCTCTGCCAGGCAGAGAAAAGAAGATATGAGAATGGGTTGGAGTTTTATGCATTTCAGTAGTAGAACAGGCAACTCAGGTAAATCAGTTTATACTAATTGAGCTGGTAGGAGCACATTTTCCTATGCAGACATTCTCTGTTGGAAAAGTGATGCAGGAACATAACAAAGTACAGAAAAACACTGGGAAAAAGTCAACAAATAGAAAAGAACAAGAAGGATTTGTGGCCCCTAGGCAATTTGTGTTGCCATTCTATCTCAGTAACTAAATCAGGGAAAGAGCACTTCCCTACCTTTGAGACAGACACAAAAGACTGAAAGGTTTTCAGACACTGCAGTGACAGTGTCCATAAGAGCACTACAGTTTACATCAGCTGTGACCAAACTGAGCATGGTTCTTCCCCTCTCTGACATCGCTTGAGTAGTGAGCTGAGATTGATTCTTGATTTTTGGCTATGGTCTGTGTTTTTCACTTCCATCCCTGAAGATCCATCCGACCTATTTGGTTTTGTCCTTCTGTTTTTTGGTTGGTGGTTTGTCTTTTTTTTTCCTTTATTCATGTGACACATTCCTACTGGATATGAGAAGAACTTAATGTCTCTGACATGGCCAGAAACTAGTCCATAGAGTTCCTTCAAACATGCTGCTTCTTTCAGTCCTTCCTTCTGAATATAGAACATGGTAAAGGAGCCTCATTCTATGGATTGGAAAAGGACAAGGGCAGAAGTCCAGCAGTTGAAAAGGAAAAAAGAAAGAAAAATAAAAAAGAAAAAAACCCCAACACTGTATTTCTTTGACTCCAAATGCCCAAGGGAGGTTCTGTGAGATTAAAAATACTTCTGATACTAAGCCAAATTTTACAACAGGATTACCTAAAATTGTATTAGAACTTCTAAAGTGCCCCGCACATGCTATTTCCTGGGGAGACTGCAAGGAGAAAAGTGGTTTGTAGGTTTTTCTGAAATTCCAACAGTGTCAAATAAAATAGGCTTGCATTATCCGTGAATGCTGGATGTGCCAGGGTTTGAACTGTTCTTTTAAATGTCTGCAAAGTTAACAAATGGTTTGGAACCAAAGAAAGAGATAGCAAGCCAGAACTTCAGCTGGGGTAAATCAGCATTCTCTTAAATTTCTATGGGCTGGATTTTAGAGATCTAATGCCAAAAAGATAGTGAAACAAGGCACAGGGTATAATATTTGGTAGAAACTTCTGTTGTGTCTATTAAGATTAAACTCTGACAGGCAYGTGAAAGCTTTCAGTTTGTTTCTAAAACTGAAAATCTAGAGAAGTGTGTAATAGAAAATCTCAGAGACAGTCTGAAAATTAGAGGCTTTTCTAGTCTTTGAGAAGAGAGCAATAAGGTAAGTGGCACAGGACGAGGGCAAAAGGGGAGTAAGCCGTTTTCTTTTCTAAGGACTTTCAAATTTTGCAATCCAAAATTCAAAATCTTTATCAAGACTGATAAGTGCTATAATGTGTCTCTAATAAATGCTTTGCTTTCAATAATTGTTGGGCAGAAATTAGTAATTGGCATGTAAATTCTGAAATGGCTATCTTCAGCAGCCTGGTGGAAGAATGTAACACTGGAAGCTAGATCTGGCTAAAGGAATGTCACCACTGCACCCTGGAGTGGGGTGATGTTAGTCCATGGTTAGCAACTTCAGCTCTGCAGCCCTGCTTTCATGCAATAGCAGCATGGCTATCTTGCTTGGGGTTGTAAAGCTCCATCAGCTGGGCGCTAGAGACACATCTTGGGAGATCTTCCATTTTAATTTTTTTTTTAAATATTTTTGTGGAAGGTTAGAGGACAGGGAGGAAGGCAGGGGAGTGTTTGGATTACGAAAGTCAGCACACACTTTCATTACTTCATTTTATAAATGGAGATACAAAGAAGGTTTAAATTTGCTAAACTTGTGGTAGAAAAATCTCTTGCAGGCTTCCTGCATATCAGTCTTTTCTGAGAAGCTTAGAATGCAGGTTTTGTTAAGTTTGAGGAGTCAAAGTAATTGGTGGCCTCTGGAAAGCCTCTAGGAAACATACTTTCAGCAAGTGATTCAGTTTGGTTAGTTTAGTTTGCGATGGAAGCAGATTTTGCTGCAAAATTTCTAGGTAATAAGTGGGTGTACCAGAATTGCAACTGATGGCAAAATTGGTCAAATTTTATAGCTGCAGCCAAGAGGCAAAAAAAAGACTTTTTGCAAGACTCTTGTCAACCCATTCAGTTTCCGCTAACTTGTGCAACTAGGTTTGTAGACACAGGAACTGAATGGTGAGTCAACCCACTGAATCCTATAGCTTATGTATGTATAAACAATAACAGTCTTTGTTTATAGGGTGTTGGAGGTTCCTACCCTGCCCCTCCTCCTCATGAAGGATTCTGAGAAAACTCTACTAATATTTCCCCTCATCAGCATCTAAAATACATTTTGGGTGCTAACTAGTGGGCAATATTTTATATTTGGCACTTATGTTATTTGGTATTGAACATGCTCATGACTCTGCAATCTGGCTGTACAACAGCAAGTGTTTTTACACTTTAGTATTACAGTTTATTACCCAGACAAAATTTTCAGCTGTGAGGTTCATGAATACTTGTGTTTTAGAAGTCTTAGAGTAGCAGCAGAAAGTGGAGAACACCAGATTGATCATTTATGCACCTTTTTGAAAGAACTGTGCATGTACTCTGTTCTAAATGGATTATACTGCAAGGTACACTGCCTTCATTGAGTAATTTATCTTAAATATTGAGAATTTGTCTTAAATATTAAGAATTAATACAGACACATGCACTCCTCTAAACATTCTGTCTGTGTAAAGCCTGGTTGAATGTTTAAGGAGGGAATAAAAAGGAGTCACCAGTGGAATCAAATACACTAAGCAAAGCTAAAAATAGCAGTTTGTTCTGGAAATAATGAACTACAGCTTGAAAATGCTCCCTGACCTTTCACATTCACAAAGCTCTTGATTTCAGTGAAATTACTTGCAAAAGTACTTATATGCTCGTTCAGCTCCACCACGTACAGAGTGGCCGAGCTCTAAAAGTGTCATGACTGTAATCAAAGTAAGGAAAATAGGCCTGGATATATGTTGGTTTGTTTTTTTTTTTTCTTTAAAGTGTTTTATCTGAATTGAATGACAATAATGGGATGTATTTTAAGGCAGATATACCACCCATTCAATATATTTGGGGAATTTTAATTTGTTTGCTTCTTGCTCTTTCCTCCTTTGAGGAGCAGTCTGGATTAGGTCTATGCACCAGAGTCAGAGTCTCACATTTCACATCTCACATCTGCTGAGGGGGACATTGCTTGTCTCATTGGAAATAGTGTAGCATTTCCATCCACATTTTCTGTGTAACTTCTATTGTCTTTCCAGTCAGCTGTCTGGTCCCAGTAATATATCTAAGAGTTTTCCTGAGAGAAAAGAGATGGAGCACAACTGCTAACATGCTCTGAGTGCTCTTGAACTTCACTGCAACTTGGATTTTGACTCTAGCTCCACCTAGATACTTCAGTACTGCATTTGGTGGCAGCTTGACAGATAACTTCAGCTCAAGAGTGTTATCATTCATAAAAATAACCCACAGACTGAGAGGTGGGAGGCTTCGTGACTGAAGAGGTTACTTTGAATCGCTTGGGCCTTTTGAGAGGCTGTTAATGGCTGTTTCTACCAGTTATAAACGCTAAGAACAAATGGATTTGGCATGCTTTGTTCTGTAAAATAGCAAGCCTGTTACATGCAAAATAAACAGGACCTACAACGACGGTGAGAAAAGGGAGGTGACATTGGGAAGATAATGCCTAGAAAGAGCTTACAAGACAGAGTATGACATTTCTATAGTGTATCCCTCCTTTTTTTCAGTCGCTGAACTGGCTCTGAGGATACAGAGAATCTCTCCTTAGCACTGGAGTTCAAGACTCCGTGGTGGTCAGGTACAGGGAGCCTAATCTCATCTCTTCAGCCTTTAGCTGTCAGTGGACATTTTCTCTTATGGACCTGGAAGAGGGAAACCCACCAGATTAGGTAGTCCAAGAGGTACTTGTTTGAAGTGTGTGAAGATATAGAAACATGTGAAGGCTTTGCAGAGAGTACATATTTATTCTAGACATTTGTTATTCATGAGAAAGGGCAACAGTTTAGGGAGGATTAAAGAAAAATCCAACCAAAAAAATCCTTTCCTAGTGCCTCCTAGCCCATTTTCACCCTTCTTTCTRCTCTCCTGGACTACTCTTCCTGCACATCAGAAAGGTGACCTTCTCCCTCCTTTGTCTTCTTCATAGTCTAGATAGTTGAAGAAAGGAAAATAAGAAGTATGTCTCTGCACATTTCTACTGCCTGGTCAGCCTCCTTCAGATTACCAAGTACAGCTGTCAGATGATTGTCTTGCTAAGACAGTCTTCCCATCTTCCCCCTACACAGAGTTGTTTTCTTCCATTAGTTGTTAGGGTCAATGTCTTTTAAATCATCAGCATTTACACCACCTACTGACATACTGGTTGCATATGGCTGTGGTACTTCAGCTCCTTGTCCAGAGGAAAAGTGAATGCTTCTCCTCCAGAATGGGAATTTTGATGAAGATGGACACAGGATAGTCACACAAAGGCAATGTATTATACATTATATTCTCATATTCAATGAATGTGAGACTTCTAGGTCTAACCAGAGATGACATACATTGGGGATGTTTTTGACTCAAAATCCTACTAGTGCATATAAAGCACAAAAGTTTAGAAATTAAAATCAACAGTAAATTCCTCCTTTATTTCTCAGTGAATTTGTTTAACTCCTGGGTACCTTTGTGATATGTGTGAAAAAATACTATCCCTGTATGATGAGATCTTACTCCATAGCACTCATGATTTTACATCTCTATCATATCCATTCGCCTTTGTCACTTTTTTCAAGAAGTCTTTCCAAGAAGTCTTGTATTGCTGCTTTTATGAAAGCAATTTCACATTTTTGACTAGCCTCTTCTCTATTTTTGTGTTCTTTCTAGTTCTTCCATGGTGTGGCTCATCTGCACAGTAGATGGTGGCCATTTTAGAGCAGGGACTCCTTTACACAATTATTTCATGTAGTGCCATGAATCTTGGACTTTGGGCTTTGAGGCAGTTACCATAACACAGGGGCATGGCAGTGTTGCACTGATGCCCTGCTGTGATATTAAAACCACTAAGGAACGTGAAGATGTAGCTGATATCTCTGGTAGTGCTTTGTGGTAGATTTTCCATAGCACACCTGTGCATTAAAAGAAGTTAAATAGTTGATGATGAAAGTGATGGCCAAAGGCTGAAGGAGTGCTGTGGTATGTAAGGGGAATCTGTTTACCCAGCATCCATGAAAATTAGCAGTACTATATAATTATTTAATAAGTACTTCACAAATATTGTTTATCTTGATTAACCAGCACATTACTTCATCTGCTAATGAGTAGACTTCCCTGTTATTCAAAGATGCACCATAAGTTTCCAGACCATATGTTTTCGTACTATGCAGTTTTTTAGTGGAARTGTTGCTGTAGTAGAATCTAGGCCAGGAGCAGGCCATTATAGTAATGGACTTTGGCTTCTTGCAGAAGGCAAACCACAGATGTTTCTCCAAGTGACTCCACCTCTTTCTCTGGCCATTGGTGACTGAGCAAGTACTTTCTTCTGGGGAAGGCATGCCAGTTTCAGTTGAAAATACCACGTGATGGAGAACTTAATGTGTCCTGCCATCATCACCTCCTATGATTGGGTTTCCTTATTTGCAAAATTGCATGTCTTGCTTTAGGTTGAACTGTTTCGGTTGCCAGTTCCACCTACTCAGCTGCACTTGGCAAACTTACTTCGTAGTTTTAGGGACTTCTCTGTGTCATGCTGAAAGCAAAGTGTTGATCTCTTTAATAGGCTAGTGTATTCATTGTTATTCTGGTTCTGAATGTTAACATATGTCTACCATTTAATTTCTATTGTCATTCACAGGCACATGTGTGTATCTATAACAATCTCAAGAGAAAAGCATGAATCTGTCATAAAATGCTGAAATCATAACTTCTTTGTTTTATTCCAGATATCACCTACCAAGGTAATCCAGCTTGCCCTAAACCGATTTGGAAAAACTTTGGCAAGAAACCTGATCCTAAACTTTTATGTTACAAACACCTTCCTATTCCCTCTTTTGTTCTCCTGGGTCTGGTCTTGGCTTAAGTTACTTTCTGCTGTCACTGCCTGAGCTGCTGATGACCTGACTGTTCTAGTCTAGGACAGTAACACTTTTCTCCAAGCCGAATTCAGGACCAGAATTTTTTCTTAGAATGGCATAAAATTGGAGTCTTTGCAAAGGTCAATGACAATTGAGCCATAAGTATTCATAAAAACTTAAAATTGAAAATATGTAACTAAGGGAAGTGGAAACAGATTTCTTGGTTTTTACTGTTAGCAATTTTATGTGAGAGCATTCCAGCTCACACATGGTGAGAAAAGAGAATGTTAAAACTTTGGAGAGATCAGAAATATTTTGTGTTTAGCATTAGTAGGACCCAAACCAAGTTTCAAACTTCTTGGAATATAAATATACCTATTGGCATTTAAAAACAGGGTAGGGATTTTTTCTTTAAAAATATCAAATCTGAGAATTTCAGTGTTTTCAAATAAGGAGTAAATCATTCAGGAAAGTCAATGTGAAATCATGAAACATGCAGTTTTGGCAACTCCAGTGTTTCTTTTGATTACCTGTTTTACCCAACTCTGCCGTTTACCCACACTTTTCATCTTTCAGCTACAGGTTAACATTTCCACTACTCAGTACCTCTCGTTGTCTTAAATTGAGATCTCAAAAGCACACACTTTTCAGAGAGTGTATTTTTCCTCTGCTCACTGTCAACACTGTGGAAAGCAACATTCACACACTTGGGGTCTTGTGCTTGTTATTAATTACTGTAATGGTTTAGAATAATAACAGCCCTCTACAAGGGTGTGAATTTCACTCACTTTAAGCTTTGAGATTAAGTAAAAACCCTGTATGCTCACCACTTTAAAGGCTTTAACAAACAACAATGAAAATAAAAAGGAATAACTGCACCAGCTCAGACAAGCATGTAACTCCCTGTAACTTGGGACAAACAAGTCCCTTTGTAGGTGGTCCTTTTACTTGAATGTTGGTTGAGTAAAGTTGCCGCTTATCTTGATGTTAGAAAGTAGGAAGTGGGTAATTCAGGAAAGGATGAATCAATAACTCTTTGTTTCATTGTCATGTTCTCAGGCTCTACTGGTTTCAGGGGGGGAACTTTGACTGAAAAGTTTAAACATGTGGTACAGCACAGAAGTAACCACTAATGGTATGAATTTTTAGTAATGTAGAATGTTTTTTTTCTTTTTTTTTTAATTCAAGATGGTGAGACCACATGTCTTGAGCCCAAGTCTTGAAGTCAAGTGCCCTCTACTGGCCATGAACTGATTTTCTAAGTGTTAAACATAAGGCACACAGTATGAGTTTGTTCTAAGGAATCTTTTTTTTAATATCCTTTTTTTTTTTTAGTTGTTGTCTTGTGAAGCAGGTCAGATTGTTGAGTGGCTTAAGCTATTCCTGTCGTTTGATAGATGGTTGGTTTTTGCCAAATGTTCTTCATACTGTCTGTCTCTCAGCAAAGAAAGCTAGAAAATGACTACATCAGGAAAGAAAACTAGAAAATTAATAAGTCAGGAAAGAAAGCAGAAGATGGTTATCATTTTTCTGACAGTGTAGCTTAATGCCTACGCTAAAATCAGGGCCAAGTTATGAAGAAGCTATGCAATATCCTTGTACAAATGTTTCCTGAAAAGCTTGTGACCATGATAGAAAAAGAGAGAACACTGGACATGCTCAAGGTTATAACAAAAAAAAAAATCTGTGACAAGGTCAGGGTTTCAACCCAAATTTAATAAGTTTTCATTACCTGG
Organism: Oceanodroma leucorhoa; assembly: GCA_030449065.1. NCBI lineage: Eukaryota > Metazoa > Chordata > Aves > Procellariiformes > Oceanodroma > Oceanodroma leucorhoa. The sequence goes on from JASVER010000098.1 coordinate 3,532,960, forward strand.
GAGAAACGAGACAAAATCAGACTCTAAGGTGCCTGAGTTCAGTTAGGGAGGGGAAGGGACAGTGTAAGCATGCTTATTCCTGTGAACCATGAATGCATGAGGACATTCCCCTTCCTGGACCACTTAGGTGGCTTTGCCTTCTAACACATGGCCACAACTTACTACTCTTTTCCTTGAGATGCTCCTGGCACACCGCTCTCTTAACTGTCCAAAGGGCAAGTTTGTCGCTACAGAGCATCTCATTGAAAGCAAGCAGAAGAGCTCTTCCACTTATTTAGCTGATACATGCTCTGCTGAAAAGCAGGTATGTTTTTAAGAAACTTAGGTAATTATGAAATGTCAGGGATTTGAGGATGGGTGGTGAGCTTGTAGCCAAAAGTTCATTTTTCATAGTTTATCATGAAATTGATTAATTCACTTCTACAGTTTTTTCTGTACACCAGCCTAATTGGAAATTATGGGTTGGGAGGTGAAGAACAAACTTGAATCCTCCAGGGTTATGGTTTTAGAGTCACAGCAGCTTAAAAGGCCACAGACCTCAAGCAATGTGGCAGCTCATCAAATACACCTTTCAGCTTCTATGAACTGGTAAGGCTACAGCTCAGGTTTCCATGGGAACCCTATGTGAGTTACCTGCTCAAACCTCACCCAGTGTTTTTTACTGCTATTATTTTTTTCTCCAAAATGGGATTGCGATTCTCACCTTTCTTAGGCCCCACAACAACTGCACGCATGACAACCACAGTCTTTTCTTATATGTGTTGACATCCCCTTAACTATATCAAAGCTCCACACCATGCTGAAAATCATKAGGAATCATTCCTTTGGGGGCTGCTGCCAAGAGTTTTGACCGAACCCCTGAGCTCCTTGTGTCCTGGAGCATATGGCTGACCTTAGCAAGGGTGCACCATACGGTCTCTTTGTCCACAGAACAGCAGTGAGGTTGGCAGACTTACCACTCTCTGCCTCTTGGGCTGGGCAGTAACCATCCTGGAGACTGCCTACCAGACAGCTGTTTTCAGCTGTGAGGGCTGAGGTCACTTAGATGTGAGCCATCTCTGGTCTGAGAGCTATTTAATAACTGTTAGTCATGCAACAGTAGAGCTAGTGTGAGGAGGATTTACTGAGTGAAAGAGGACTATTCCCTCCTCCTGGGCTGTTAGTCCAGCCTGTTAGAGCCTTGTATAACCCAGGAGATACTTCAAGGGAGAGAGGCTGCACAAAGTCTTCCCAGACAGGGGCTTTGGTTTCCTGCCRCGTTCGCGTAGCCAGCTTCCTAGACACCTATACCCACTGGTTACCCTTCTTTGATCTGTTTTGGCCTGGTTTTGCCCAGTACAGCTCTTTGTGTGTGGATATCCCCTTTACTGGATGGGGAAGGGTGTGAGGATTGACCAACAGCCTGTCTTGGACTTCACTGATGCTCTCGAGAGACAGGCAGTGAGACAGTCCTCTTCTTGCCATGCTGACCAAGGAGTCATCAGAGTATGAAAAATTCCTGGAGCAGAAGCAGTGGCTGTCTTACATTGTCTGTATTTAAATGTGTGTTATTTTTCTCACGGATTAAATCTATTCTTTAATTGTGACTTCTAAAAGCAGGAATGTAGTGGAGTTTTTTTCAGCTAAAAGCCAGTCTCCAGAATAACTGGTGAGATGGTTGTTTTCATGGAAAGCACGTGCATGTAACAGCAGATGCTACAAGATAGCATGCACAGGACAGTGGAGAGGAAGGAGTTTAAAAGCAATGCTTACAATTTTTCTTTCAACAGAAGTCCTTTCAGAATGGTGCAAGAAAGGGAGCAAACTTTTGTAAGGTATTGTGAACAAGTATCATGCATTACAGGACATTTTCTTCCTACAGAGAGAAGCCCCCGTCCCACTTCTTCCATTGGACCCTGCAGTCAGGCTTGTCGTAAGACTCCCTCTGAACAAGCAGTGTCAGTCCCTGTCCCTCAGGAATGCAGTTGAACTCCTCAGATCAGGTTTGAGGTCACAGCCTCAGCTTGGACACAGGATGTATGAGGCTGATAGCTGACAGTCCTGTTCTGTAGAAGAAACTTTCCCTGGATCAAGTAACATCCTTCTGGCACTGCCAGAAGGCACAGATGTGTACTTTTACCTTCTAATTTAAAAAAGCTGTTGTCTCACCTTCCTGCCACTCTAGCTTGCCTTTTCTAGGAAATGCCATCTTCACATCACTTCTTCATGAGATACACAATCTCCTTGTCCCAGGCTGGTAGTGGTGCCCTCATAACAAACATAAGCATACCCTTCTTCTAGAGCTTCTGCTTTGCGAGTTTACTGTGTAATACTGAACAAATTTGTCAAGATACATGGCTTTAGAAGGTTTCTCAATATAGTTGCATGTTACTTTCACCAACAGAAGAAATATGAGGTTGGGTAAACTGACACAACATTTACACACTTTTTGCTGTTCCTGTTTCCTGTTCTTATTCTTTTTTGGGGTTCAGATGGTGACCTTCTGAGATGAGGGCAGCTGAAGATGGTTTCTGTGGCAAGTTTTGGTGTCTGTCTCTCCTGTGTAGAGACGCCTTTTTTTTTTTTTTTTTKTAAACTGGAGCCCTCAGTTATGAAAGTTTYTTCTCTGCTCTCTTTAGTGCTTGTGTTTACATTTTACATTCCTCTTAAGCCTCCCTGCACTCTCCCCCTGGGGGCCTCAGATTGTTTTCAAGCCTTGCTGTGAACACCTGGTTTATCTGTTCTTTGGCTTAAGGATTTTTCCTGTCTCCAGAATACCACCATAGAGAAAAACTTGGAGGGACAGTTTTTCTGCAATCTAAATGAATGCTGCTGGTGCTCTGTAAGTAGGCAGCCTTGACCATGTGGGCTGGATTTCTTTGTTAGCAAAGCTTTCTCTGATGCATCACTGTCTGAGCCTGAATTGAGTGCACATAAACATAACCTGCAAGTCAACATGAAAGAAGGAGAAAGCATTTTGATGAAAGCCTTGATCACAGCTGAAAAAGAGATTTGAACTTTGCATGGAAAGGAACACAGGCATGCTCCAAGTGCAGCAGTCTGTGTGGAGGGGGATATTCAGAGGAGAAGGGAAGAAGAAAGRAGGTAGAGGTCATGGGTGTGACTCTTTGTGCTAGGGACAGCTTGGAGAGAAAGGGACAGCTACAACTGGATTTACATGAAAGGATCCTTAAAGGATCAGTGACTTCACTTGGACTCTGCTAGTCAATACCTGTTGATGGTCTGAATTCTCACCAGGTGGTTTGTGTTATCACAGTAAGTGGGCACATGGCATCTGATCTGGAGAAGGCTCAGAACAAATTAGTGAGGTTAGATACAAAATGCGATTCAGGCCACCCTGACATGCCCCCACCCCTGTCTGATGAAGAGTCTAGCCCCTTCACACAGACTAACTGAGGTGCTAGAAACATTTTAACATCCCAATCCCTCTGGGTTTGGATTGTGGTTTTTTTTATTTATTTTGTATTACTTGAAAATTGCCATTTCTGGCAGATCCTGCAAAGTCTTAATTTAATTCACAATGGGTTAAGTGCCCACTGTGTGGCATTTTACAGCACAGAAAGCAGTAGAGTTAGACAGACTGTGCTGTAGGCATGTAACAGGTATGAGCCAGTATCTCTGAGGCAGCTAGAGCACTTTAAGCTTTTGGAACAAAGCCAGACTTTAGTCATTCTTTCCTAAGGCTAATACTGTGGAGGTAGCCAAGTACTAGTCCTCTTGCTGTTTTAATTTATCAAGCTGAACATAATAGCGCACACCATCCCTTCTTAAGAGTGGGGAAGAAAGAGGATGAGACAACAACAGCAAATCAAAGTACAGAACCTAAACAAAATTAACATCTTGGTAAAAGGGCATCTCTCCAATCTGATGATTAACCCTGTGTTTTCTCTTAAAATGTCAGTTTGCTGCCTTTCCTTTTGTTTGGGTTGGTGACTAAGAGCATCACCCGTTGGTGGGAAAGTCAGCTCTCTCTGACACATTCTTGATCTGAACAGGAGTAACCTGCGCAAACAGGGGCCATGGCACCCAGTGTCAGAGCAGAGTGGGGCTGCATTCGGACAAGGAGTATTGTGGCAGCATGGAGCAGGCACCAGTCTGGGAATAAGCATGCCGGCCAAGTGCTGACAGAGCGAGGTCTGGAGGAAGTAATTTTTCATTAATGTGCCCCATATTACCTCCTTGGAGGGCATGCACTGCTGGACCACATGAGTAAGTGTCATGCATTATCACCTGCCTTCCTCCAGTCAGGGTCCTTGCAGGGGTTGTCCCCCTGAAGGTGGTGCTGGCCAAACAGGGAAGCTGTGCATACTTGTATCTGCTTCACCAGGAAGACAACTGGCTCCCTTCAGCCCCATGGCCATGGTCAATCCTGCATTGGCACCGGAAATGCAGACCTGCCAGCTGATAGTCCTTTGCTTCTGAGAAGGGCTCCCAGAGACTGGCAAAACTAAGGATGCGATATGGGCAGGGAGGCAGGGGCTTGGGAGGCAATACTTCTTCCTCCCCAGGGTCCAGTGCCTTCCCGAAAGAGCACTTTGCCTCCTTGAATAGCTGTCAAGCCTATCAGCTGCTGCTAAGTGTGGTTTTCCTGACAGCAAGAGAGCTCCTCTGAGAGGGGCGGATTCTGCGTTGTAAAACTGTTTTTTAAAACATTTTTTTAAAAAAATCTGGTTTATTGTGAGGTGAGAGATACTCACTTAAGACTTTAAGGGAAGATTATTTCTAGAGATATTTCTTCAAAGTTGGTCCTAAGACACAACATACAATATGCAGTTATTGTTGAGCAGTATCTGAAACATGAACCACAAGGCTTTTATTAAAATGAGATACTGAGGTAGGATCCTGAAATAACTGGGAAGGAAGCACAGTTCTGCAGTTCTCCTTATAGGTTAACATCTGTTAAAATAATCAACAACAAAAGCAAAAATTTTACAATCATCAAATCACTAAGTGTTTTAATCAGTGGGAGCATATGACATGGGATCATTCAATTATGTTTACACAAACTATTTCATTATAATACAAAGTGTTCTGTGATATCACTGTGAATCATTGCTGGAACTTCACTTATTACATGTATCTGGCTCTTCCTGTGAAATATAGGTGAAAATGGGGGGACAGAGTCTCTACTTGCTAACATCAGTGCACACCACAAGAGTGGTACTGCCTCGCACTGAGCTTTAAAGAAGTTATCCAATGAGAAAAACAACTCAGTGAGTTGCAACAACTCCAAATTTAAAGAATATAGTAGCAAAAGGATGTTTATACAAAAAAATGTTTACACATTTAGAGAGCTTGCTCTTTACCTTCATCTTGGAAGTCTCATTTCTGTGACTTACGCTTTTATTTTTGTGACACTGCATGGCTCAGTAATGTGAGGTGAATCGAAGAGCACTGGAAATGGACTAGACCCATCCAAGCATCACTTGTGGCACTGGCACTGTGCCCAGGGACTCATAATCAAAGCGTTCAAAGTGTACAAACCATAGGGCGTTGTGCAGGCAACATCAAACAAAGTGCCTGGCACCAGAGAACTCTTCCCAAGCCCTTTCATGAAAGTAGGCTGTTACACTGAAAACAGGATGATGTTCCTGACTGACATCTTAGAAAACCTGGATGATTTATTGTGCACCTTCAGCATAAAAATAAAGCTAGCCTCTTAAATCTCTGACAATCACTTATACATGAGAAATTTATCTTTACATGAGATCATTAAAAACATGGAAGTAATAAATAAATAGACAGTGAACACACATTTTAAGGAAACAAACTGATTAAAAATTATTTAAACAAACACTGGAATAGCTTTCCAGAGGAAGAAAACTCATCAACACCTAGAATCTTTTTTTTATGGAAGGTTGAAGACAGCTTGTGCAGGAGAAACTGCTCTGTAGGTCATATTGGACACTTGTGATGGTCTCTTCCAGATTCAAAATTAAGGACTTCGACAGTCCTCTCTCTTTCTTTACTTTCCATTATAGACACGGAAAGAAGAAAAAACTGTAATTACAGCTGAGATAGAAATGGTACTTCTTTCTAAAAATGTTTCCCATTTAACCATATTTTTCTGTTTTGCAGTGTATTCAAACCAAAACTGTCCATGTTTAAACAAGGGAGACAGATGAGACAGTCACTTTCCCAGTCACAGTCACCAATAGAAGACAGGTAACTACATATTGAGTGTGCACCTGAGATAACCTACGTTCAAATATGTTTGAATACCTGTCATTAGTGCAACCCAAGCAAACAATCATGGTTACTAGCAATATGGGTTTGCCTGAGGCCCAGCTTCTACCACCTCTCCTGYTGAAGCTCTTCAATTTCTATAAATGCATAATGAGCAGGCCAGAGAATGAGCAAGCAAAGTAACTTTTCATTTGCAGGGATAGGGAGGGCACTTACACATTGCAGGAGACTTAGGCTCACCTTCTAGTATGTCTTTGGTCCATCTGAATTATAGAGTCTGCCTCCCTCCTCCCAATTTTTGACAGAGTCCATACCAGCTTAATTCACACTTCTTTTTTGTAAGACAGCAGTGCAGTGAAATATCAGATGCTTAAGAGCTTTATTCCGTCACTTGAGGTACTCAAGCGGTACAATTGTACTTGAATGGATAGCTGTATTCTGGGTGGACATTTTGGGATTTAATTTCCTCTGAAACACTGTAAATAGCTATATGTAGAAGGATAGCATAAATATTTCAGTCAGCCCTTCACTGTCAGTGATTGCTTGTCAAGCTGTGGATTTGTGTCAGAGAAATTGAAGAAGGTGGGATCCAGGAGGGACATTTGCTAGAGGTTCAGCACCACACTAGTGCTGCTGTCTTCTCTTTGGTGTTATCTGCATTTTTGGAAATTGTGGGGCTGCTCTCCCATTGGGCAGAGCCAGAACTAATAAACCTTGCTGGAACCTCATTGGCTCCACACACAACTAGGAGTGGTCCAGAGAGCCTTGCAAAACTACCCCAGTGGTTTCGCGTGGAGGCAGCTCAGCAGCACACAAACCAGAATGCAGAACACAAGGACAGGCCAGCCACAGTCAAATCTTGGGATACCTCAAAGCAGGGGTCTGTGGAGTAAAAATGGAGTCTGTTTTGAAAGCCAGCATTGGCCAGGAGCCCCTGCCTCCCACACAGGGAAGACACCATGCCGAGTGCGGACAAAAAAGGAAGGCAGCAATTTTTCACGCACTTAGCTTGCCAAAAACTCCGAGCTGACTCTGCAGCTCAGGTCCAGCTGAGCTTATTAGTTCCAGCACAGACCTTAAGTCACTCAATGTGCATTCTTGGCCTCAAGGCCCTGTGAATTTTTTGTGACGCTTGTTTGGTATAGGGCAGACTGTTTGCATGTGCTCATCTCTAATAATGCAGCACACTTGAGGTCATAGGTCTCCTCTGGGAAATACGTGTTGCAGAATCATCTCCAGCTGAACTACTGCTGATAAACGCGACTGGACCAAAACAGAGTCAAGGCAGAGAGGAAGATTTTATTCTATACTAAGTAGTGAAATACCTGCCTTATTTTGGGTTAAGAAAAAGCTTGGTGTCTCTAACACTCCTTTCTTACCTCAGGTAACAAAAAGTTGACGAAAGAGATCTGTATTTCATCTCATGCATATGTGAATTAAGCTGTATTGCTTTACACAATGTGCACCTCACCATAATGCTTGAATTTTACACAAATGTGCACGTTTTTGGATTTTTTCCTCTGTAGCATGAGTAGGCATTGTGTGACAGCAACATGACAGTAGGTTTAAATAAACTTGGAGATGCTTAATTTCTACTGCATAGCTGTCATGCATGGAACTACTCAAGGTACAAGCTGTAGAAGGGGCATAATCCAAGATGTCTTAGAGATATTGCAGTATAAGTAGATAATATTTTTAAATATTTGCAAAAAGTGGAATTCCTGGAGTCAGAGATAACTGTCACCTTCATCTCAAGCTGGCTAAAAACCATTGGCTTCTCCACTTACTTTTGGGCATAACAAAAAGTACTCATTTAATTCAAAATTGAATGTATGCTGTGATTATTCAAATAAGGGAACAAGCTATTTTCCTTCTGGTTTGTATTTTATACCATTTTCCAATGGAACAGAGAGAGAAAACAACTAAATAAAATAAAAGACAGGACAGTCACTGGGGCTCGGGTTTAGCAACCATGTGCCCTTCCACCGCCTCCCCTCGCCGCCTCTCCAGCTGGCTCAGGAGACAGCCAGCACATCAGCCAACGACTCCCTTATGATCCATTTTCACCCCACCTAATGGCTTCTCTTTACACCTACAGACCACAAACATTTGGRTTTATTTTTATAATAGTGCACAACAAAATATGCTTCTCACGAGTACCTCCACAAGGCAGAGCTACGAAACGTGGCTGGTTGTGACAGTGTGGTGGGAACCAAAGGAACAAGCCAAAGAAGCAACAGGCACAGAGGTAGGGAAACCAACTAAATAAAATGAGAAGGGGAAAATGTTTTCAGTGGGAAGCGGGAACCCAAAATATGTGAGAGAAAGAGTTTTCTCCAGATATTAGTTTGATTATGAGTATTATTATTATTTTGAATTGGGTTTGGTTTGGCTTTTTAAGAGAAAACTAGGCTGCCCTGTGAGGGTGCCTACTTTGTTTTGGGTGGTGGGAGGTGACAAGAAAGAGAGACTGTCTATTAGGAGTTCAAAACCACACAACCCTAGCAGCTTTTACTACAGTTTTTGATATCACACAGCTTTGAAGAAAGCTTAACCTAATGAGATTTTCACTAAATTTTACGTATTACACAAGCTGAGAGAAACCGCGAGTGCTGTGGAGCCTCAGACTGGTTGTCAGGAATTCCCAGCATTGAAAGCACCTCTGTCCTGTGTTAGTAGTTTAAGCTCAAAAGAAGAACCATCTGTGTGACAACTGTTTTTGTCCACTGTTTGGAGAATGTTTTGACCCTATGATAACAACTTTTACTGCCAAAACCTGCAGGTAATGTCTATTATCTATAGAAAAAATTAGTGATATAATATAGTTTTTGGATTGGACTTGGCTTTCACCCAGGCAGCGAGGAAGGCAGGCAGAATGAGTTCAGGTCTGTCAGCACCTGCTTAAGGAGACATGTCCATGCTAATATCAAGCCAAGCAATGATTCAGCTAATATAATGGCTTACCCAAGTAAGTGCAACAGTGCATAACAAAAGCCAACTTCAGTGGAGTCTTGCTGTTCCTGTGGCAAGAATGGGCAAGGGATAGTCAATGTGAAGGAAGGAAAAGTCAACCTAATTTTCCTATTGAAGCGATAACGAGCACTGCGTTAACTGGTTCATAAGGGGATCTGGGCAGCCATTTTCTTGCCAGGACCATAGTTGGCTGTTCTTGGCTTTTTCAGCTATAACCAAAATGAAAGTGATGCAGTGTTGCAAGGGAGAGTTTTCTTGTGAAATTTCAAATTCAGTTTTACAAATCTAGGAGGTTTTCAACAATACAGCTGGGGATAAACTCTGGTGAATTTTCTTCTCGACGACAAGAATCACAGCATGCAGGTGAAGCCATATCGAGGTGAATATCTAAATAGTTATAAATAAATAAATAAATAGTTATTTTGGACTGTATTTTATTCCTTTATTTTTTACATATATATAAACAGAAGTAACATTGGAATGTATATATTAAAATAACTGGCATTGGCTTAGCTCAAGTTGGCCCACTTACTTCTCTCCATGTAGAAATACTGTAACACACAGCTTTTGTGATGCTGTTATATCTTGATAAATAATTTGGTAGGATCCTTTATTATCCTCCAAGAGTATATTGTGGTATGACATCTTTCGGAACACTTTTAAAACCAAATTTATTAAATAAAAAATGTATATGCTTTCTGTGTACACAGTGTAAAAAATACAGTCAAGATAGCTGCAACACCAAAGCACAAAATATAAATTTTCAATGTTAGTCTGTGAAACCTTGGAAAGTATGGAATTTTTTGAGGGTATAAATATATTGTTAAAGATCTCTATGATTTTCATTCAAAAAATCTCTTCCCAGCTTCCCAGAGGATGGTTTGAAGGACGAAGAACAAACAAGAGAACAAGAACAGAGAAGACTCAGGCATGTAAGTATAGATATATCTATTACTAAATATAAATATATATCATAAATACACACTCATGTTTTCTTTTAATTTAACCGTTGAGGGAATTGTAATTTCTATTTATAAACTTTCTCATAGCTTCAACCAAACCTTTGTACTCAGAATAAATCAGTAGCATTGAAAGAGAATGCAGAATTCAGAGCATGCCTTTTTTTCACAGTGAACTCTAATTTACCCAGGCTAATGCAAACTCCTGCATCATTTTCAAGCTGTATGTACCTAGTCTTCTGAAGATGGAAAGATGTCTTTAAGCCAGAATCACTTTTTGCCCCAGCTAACTAAGTTTTCCACATCTGAAGCAGGCTTCTGCAGAACACAAACTCCTAACCAAAAAACTTCTTAAGATGGAGAAAATCTTTCAATATGGGTTAGTTATAACCAAAATTATGCTTCTAAGTGCTCCAAACCTGTAACGGGCCTCTTTACGTACTTGATTTTTTTTCTTGCCCTTTTCAAGCATCACAGCCCTTGGGCTAAGCTGGCACATGAGGCTTCTCCAGCACTCCAGAGTAAAACCAGTTTACCACAATCCAGAGGCCGACACACTGTAACGTGGTCCCTTGCAGGCTTAGGAATTTTGCCAGTTCTGCTCCTCGTAGGAGCTTAAAGATATCCATCAACCAAGCTGTATCTCTTGGCCAGTTTTTGCATGAACTTTTTTTTTTTAACACAGCAAAAAAAGGTATGCAAAAGGCTTAGAAGGTCCAGCAAGATTTTCGAGGATAGTTGAGGACTCTCTTTATCTAAAATGAAACCTGCCCATCAAACACATCAAGAGTAGTTTAGGAATCCTCATAATTTTAAACAAGGGTCTTGCTAGCAGTCTGGTTTGAGGAATATTAAGTGCTCTGTGAAATAATTTATCTGACTTCCCATGCAGATTTTTCAGTCCACAGTATAATTTGTATACACAGCTTCAGATTTTTTTCAGGCATCATTATCACAGAGCTAGTTTGGGGGAACAGCAGTCTTCAGTGCAGGCCTGTCTCATTTGCAGACATTCCTTTTTCTTGGCAGTTAGAATTTTATAAACTATGTTTTCTTCTTAACTCTGTCACTGATACAGCATGCAATTTCAGTCAAGTGCTTAATATTTGATTTCTGTAGGCTGTAAGCTAATCTTTTAACCTAATGTTTGAGAGTGGGAGGTGTTAAGATCTCATCAGTATCTTCACCTTTTGAGTATCCTCACAGGATCTATGAAGTTTAAAGTGCATTTTAGACTACAGGTTGTAAAATCCTAAGCAACAAGAGGACCAAAGTCCTTTTCTATCCTGCAACTGAAGTTTTCTGTAAGCTTTCTATTCTGCTATTTGTGGGTTGAGTTCACCCAGGATCTCATAGCATTTTATTCAGTGCACCCACTTCCATTTTGCAAAAATGCCAGTTAGATCACAGTTCTCTGATAACAGTTCCAGGTCAGCAAGTATATTAGAGCATGTTAGAGCAATCTGTGGAGGTTTTTTTCATATTTCACTGTTCCCTGAGTTTTCTTCTGTCAGGTTTGAAGTCTATCACAGTTGTAATGGCCTGGAAGAAGGAGTGGAATGGCAGTGGAAGAACTAATGTGATGCTGAAAATGCCATGCAGTCCATCAAGGCTCAASCCATAGTACAGTTGCTTTTTTCCTGGAAGGCTCTTCCATTCCATAAATTTCACTGGTGTAAATCCCTTGCTTATTCGCATCCTTACTGTTTTTCCACTTGCTTTGAACCCATTTCTGTATAGCCACTGTCATTCATGATTTGCCTTGGACCATATCCTTATGATTTTAAAAGAGAAAATAAATCCATGTCTGCTTTCAGGAGCACAAGCAGAGACAGAATTCAAATGTGTTGACAAATAGTCTGTTTGCAATTGGAAAGAATAGTGTCTTACTTCATGCTTATTCCTACTCCAGTCCATTAGTTTTTGCTTGGAGTTAAATATCAGTTACAGTAAGTAAACACAGGAAAACTCAACACCAGTAGTTTGTAGTTTTCTCTGCAATCAATACTAATCACCTTTGTTCAATTTCAGACACAGAATATGCACTTATAACAGGCATTGTAACATATGGTGGACTTTCTGAGAGTTTATTGCCAGCAAAACAAAGAAAAAGTGAAGAAGAAAGAAAAAGAGAAGAAAAAAAAAAGGGAAGTTTTTTGCTGCAGTTGCAAAGATATTCTGACCTTCCGTGAACCGCCAGAAGGACATGCATGTTTAGCTGTCAGTATGTAAATATACAAAAAAGACGCAATGTATGCATTCAGTCAAGGTCAGATTGTAAATGCTTAGGGTGGAAGAAGATCTGTCAGCATCTGTTTGCCTGAACAGCTGTTCTTTGTTATCTGAATTAAAAATAATCTTCCTTGCAATCTGCAGGACCTCTCAGTGGAGATGCAGGTACTTTCAGCCAGCCTCTGATGGCACGTTTAATCTGGAGATTGTGAAGGAGTTCTGTGAGCAAATAGTTATTTCCCTCCGTCATGGCAATTCTTTTTATATCTGAACTGGACGTAGGGATGAAGGGAAGGGAAGAGAGTGTTTCCTGAAGAAAGATCACAAAAATCACCATGCTTGTCACTAACACGTTGGAGAAAACAGGAACGTTGTTTGGACATGCTGCCTTTTCATTGGTTGTGTTTCTCAACTGTGTCAATTGTATTAATCAGGTACTTTGACGTTGGTTTTCTTTGCTATCATTTAGTCTGTATGGATAAAGAGAGATTTCACTGACAATCTTTCACTTTCTTGTGAGGTCTATAAAAACTCAGTAGAGTTAGATATGCAATCATAATCATGTGTTTGTTTCCTTTCTCATTGAAATGCATGTGAGAGAGGTGTTTGTTTTATAATGATGTGTAAGTATTAAAACATAGGTGCTTAATTCCTATACTTATTTTCATGGTGTTGCAACTCCTGTAAAGCTGAACAGTAGCTATTTCTACATTTCTGGAGACTCATGGGTGTTCCCTACTGTATTGGTCTTATCCTTCTCTTGTCACCTGCACTTAACAAGAACGCTATCACCAAATTGTTAGCAACACACAAATCACTTTCCTCTGTTTACCACATCAGTACCACTTGTTGCTAGCCCAGTTTCAGCCCTTGCTTAGTGTACTGTATCTTTGCTGTCAGCATGGTGTGCGCTGGTGTTAGAGGCTAATTCACAGTTTCAGTAGCCAGTGCAGGATGGTGCACCCCTTTAATAAATTGCACTTCTTAATGAGGAATTCGGGCCCAGGTGGACCCTAGATAGTACCCAAGAGAAAGGCTAGGGGTGGTAGAAACTGTGCTGTGAATGGATTGGGTGGGAGCAAGAGATGCAGTATTCAGCCAGAGGGCTGATCTTCAACACAAGCACTCAGTGTGTTGCCTTCATCCTCCAGCACCAAAAACCAGTCAGAAACAGAAGAGCTATTAATATTTTAATAATATGCATCACAAAGCCTCAGCGCCCGGTCCCACACTGAAACATTGTTTTGTTTGCCAGTAGTCTGTAGGACCTGTGTTCCTGGCTGAGAACCTGGAAGTGCAAGGCTTTGCCCAAATGTTGAACAAAAAGTTGAAAGACAAGGATGGAAGGTGTGAATGTCAATGGACCAGCATATTTTGTTTACCATTGTATTTCTGAAACGTTCCCTTGAGCTGCTGCTCTACCACAAGAACTAGTTTCTTCTCTTCTTTTCAGCATGAGAATTATGTTTTACATGGCATTAGTACTGAAGACAATGTGGTTTACCTTCAAGGCACTGCCGTTCTGAAAAGCTTAATTTCTAAATACAGCTGATGTTTTTCTCACACACAGATGTGCAGAAATAAAGAACTGGAGTAGAAACAGTGAAATTAGCATTCTGCACAGTTGTTTTTCAAATGGTATGCCATGGAAATTAGCTAATGGTAGCATATGGGTGTTTGTTGTGTCTTAGAAACACAAAGTGCACAGGTTTCCTAAGGCAAATGGGCTGCAAGAGTGTATGTAGGATTTTTAGCTGTCAGTCCTTCCTGTGAAATCTATGCTTGAGTTAGAAAACATTCCCAGCTATAGGGAGGAAAAAAACCAAAACAAACTAAAACTGATTTCCCTCTCACCATCACAACCACAACAAATCAAAAAGGCAGGTCCTGTTTCCATTCTGGCAGCCAGCTATAGTATTTGATAGTGCTGTGACATGCTGATTTCACAGAGCATCTTTACCTATAAACGGTTGCATGAAGAACCACTGAGTGCAATCCCAAAACAAGCTCAGCCAGCCTAACCAGCCCTTCTCTTCCCTCTCCTTCAGCTTAATGTCGATGTAATATGTTCCTGCTCTACAAAAATGAGGGGTTTTTTCCCATTCATGATTCGTAAACACACATAATATAATTGGCTCAAAATGGCTATGTGGGGAACAGTGTTTAATTTTCATGACCCTGACTTCACCAAACTGTGTCTAGCTTATACACTCAGTGTTTTTTTTTAAGCCATCACCAGCACCTTTTGGGGGGAGGAGGAAATTGGTGATATTTGCTGTATTTATTTTTCAGTAGAAAGAGGAGAGATAGATAGATCCTGCTTGAGCAGGAACAGAACTCATTTTTGAAGATCTGCTTGAAAACTGAATTTTTTGGTTACGTATGTATATCTGTGTCTCTTCTCATGAGGAAAGTTTTGCTTGTCTTCATTTCTGTCTCACATTCTAGAAGGGAGAAATGCTTTGCCAACTTGATCCAGAAATATGAATAGGCAAATATCAGTAAATTCCTGAAGATTCAATAAAAATAATAAATAATAATAAAAAAAAACAAACCATAAGGCTAGAAAGAAGAAGCAAACAAAAACTAAAGTGACTTCACAAACTGCAAAGCTCCCATCAACTTCCAGTCATTTGGTCATACTCTCTGGCTCATTTTTCTTCTTTGTCCTGCCATGAATATACAAGGCATTAATTATTTTCTTCTCTGTTAGGAGTTTCCATTGACCAATGATTATTTACTGTTCTATGCACGATGTCTTCCAGGGCACAGGTGACTCATAAAGTATCAAATTAGACACCTCACACGGAAGTGTCCACAGAAGGTTCAAAGCATGTTTATGTAGAAGATGGTTAAGAAATGCTTTGCAAGGAATTTACCACAGCATTTTCACAGGCCTTATTAAAATCCATGGCTCACAAGCAGGCAGCATGGCTTAGATTATCTATGGGACAGTATGCTGTGTTCTTGTGCTGTAACCACAAGAAGAGTCTGTTCCAGAGCTTGCTCCTGAAGAAATGTTGTGAGGATACTCAAAGGGGTTTTGTCTCAGAAACTGGCCATCTCTCTGCTATGACCACACACAGCACTGCAAAGATGATCCAGCCTCTTATGGATAGGAGGCATTTTTTTTCCCTCCAGCTTACACAGAAATGAAATATTAGAGAAAAGAGCTGTCATCTGACTTGGGTCACATTTTGGTGTGGCAAGGACAATAAGAGTTTCTTCACTCAGATAAGTTAGATTTCCCCTTACCTGCTAGGGGAAACAAAGCTTCTGTCTATGTGCTGTTTGCTGTAGGCCTGAAGAATATGAGAAGAAAATACTCAAATGCTGAGGCAATGTTGATGGCTTCTCTGCCTGGATATCCCTCACATCATGGCCCGCATCTTTTATATATCAGTATGGTTTAGCTCCTTGGAAAAAATTTATAGAGCAACTTTTTTTACACAGTAGTCAGCAAGTAGTACAGTACTGAGCAAGCCTTTTAGGCATAAAGCAAAGGACAGAATCTGATCTATTATCCATACTGAGTCATTTCTTGGGAAAGGACAAGTGCATTTCCTGGACTGGAGAGATTATCAGAGGCAGAAGGCATTGCAAACAGTCTTACGATGAACTGCCCTTAAAAGAAGTGGGGGAGGAACAGCAGAGATGTGTTCAAACAGAGTCCTCCACAAACAGGCTGCAAGCCTTCAAATAACGTTCCAGAGCTATAAATCAAATGAGAGAGAGAAAACAAAAAACTAAACCCAGGAATTTGCAAATTCAGCAAAGCAACTATAGGTTGATATGCAATATCATGTCTTCCAGCAACCAGAGGGGGGGTGAGGGGGGAAGACATGTAACAGAGATGGCTGAAGGGAAGGAAACGGGATTTTGGTCCTTAGTGTTTCTCTGGGGACTGTTACAGTGAGAGGCCATGCTCTCAGCACTCAGACTGCCTTACCATTGGAAAGTGCTTTCTGAGCCTCAGGGGGCAAACTGAATTTCACAAGACAGTAAGATAATGTAAGGTCTGGCAAATATCTTAGAAAAGCAGTGTGCTTGGTGTGCTCTAACATCTAAAGCACTGGGGTTCTCCTAGCATTGTCATTGGGGTTTTACGCTCTGCAGTGAATTACTTGTCTTATATGTACCTCAGCTTTCCTGTGCACCTTTGGACAATACAAATTTCCTTGTCATTGTTGCAGACCAAACTCTCTTCCCTGCCATAGAGTCCTCCACAGAGGTTCACATTCTGATTTCAGGCAAATTAAATTTGTGATTACCCTGTCATAGATTAAACCAGTCCAGACTGTTTGTTTATGCAGATTTGGCTAGCTTTATGCAAATAGCATGATCCAGAGATGAGCCCACTCAGGGCTTAGTGCAGGGCTATCTGCTATGTCTACACAGCTGAGCAGTGAGTGCCAGGAATCCGGCACGGCCAGATGTCAGAATTCCATAGGGAGAGACCTTATGCTATTAAAACTGAGTTATTAGTGAACTCCACTTCTTGTGTGGAGCTATAGACCATGGCAAGGCCACTTGCAGTGTCAGAGGATGGTTAAGTTGTCTCGATAAACTCTGTCATCACGTGCATTCAATACTGCGGTGGGTTGGCCTCAATCAGTAACCATGCATTCACCAGCTGTTCTCTTACTCCAACCCCACCCACCCCACCCCACCGTGAGATGGAGGAGAGAATCAGAATAGCAAAAGCAAGAAAACTTGTGGATCAAAATAAAGACAGTTTAATAAGTGAGACAAAGCTGCACATGCAAGCAAAGCAAAAGTTTTCTGTTATCGCAGGCATTCAAACAGTTCAGGGAGGTACTGCCAGTATAGAAATGGTGTTGCAGCATCATGCCTTTCAGTGATTCCCACAAACCTAAAAGGTCATATTTAGAATGTGTAAAACTGTGTTTTCCAAAACCATACTATACTACTTTTGGTTGTGCACTAGTAAATCCTCCAGGGCTTTTAAGACCACAGTTCCTTCATAATCATTAGATTCATTTCCCTTTGAGAACAATTGAAACAGAAACCATGAACATGTTACTGTCAGAAAACGGGAAGATGGACATTAGAAGTTCTATTTTTTACCTCCTCTACTGAGGCAAGTTGTATGAGGTTTAAAAAGACCAAGTACCAGGTCCTGCACTTGGGTCACAACAACCCCAGGCAACGCTACAGACTTGGGGAAGAGTGGCTGGAAAGCTGCCCGGCAGAAAAGGACCTGGGGGTGTTGGTCAACAGCCAGCTGAACATGAGCCAGCAGTGTGCCCAGGTGGCCAAGAAGGCCAACACCATCCTGGCCTGTGTCAGGAATACTGTGGCCAGCAGGAGTAGGGAGGTGATCGTGCCCCTGTACTCGGCAMTGGTGAGGCCGCCCCTCGAATACTGTGTTCAGTTTTGGGCCCCTCACTACAAGAAGGACATTGAGGTGCTGGAGCGTGTCCAGAGAAGGGCAACGAAGCTGATGAAGGGTCTGGAGCACAAGACTTATGAGGAGCGGCTGAGGGAGCTGGGGTTGTTTARCCTGGAGAAGAGGAGGCTGAGGGGAGACCTTATCGCTCTCTACAACTACCTGAAAGGAGGCTGTAGCGAGGTGGGTGTTGGTCTCTTCTCCCAAGTAACTAGCGATAAGACAAGAGGAAATGGCCTCAAGTTGCGCCAGGAGAGGTTTAGATTGGACATCAGGAAAAATTTCTTCATGGAAAGGGTTGTCAAGCATTGGAACAGGCTGCCCAGGGAAGTGATGGAGTCACCATCACTGGAGGCGTTCAAAAAACGTGTAGAAGTGGCACTTCGGGACATGGTTTAGTGGGCATGGTCGTGTTGCGTTGACAGTTGGACCTGATTATCTTAGAGGTCTTTTCCAACCTTAATGGTTCTATGTTTCTATACAGTTCCAGACTGAAACAGGAGTTAAAAACAAAAACAAACTAGAAGCGCTTTGATTATATATTATAGTAATATTTTTTTTTCCTAACTCATGAGTCACAAGAAGCAAAGCTTTTCTGATACCCAGTTTGAAATAGCACTTGAAGATACACCTTTGATATATAAAGGACAAGGAGAAATATCAGAAAAAGAAATCTGCAAATACTAGTAGCAGTATGTTAAGAGTTTGAGTTGTTTTAAGAAGGGAAGAGTTGTTTCTTTGCTGAAGATGTTTTTTCCTGTTGAACTTATTTTTTAAAATTATAATATTTGTTTTGTTTTGTTTGTTTTTAAAGGGTCATGAGATACCACAATTGGTCTTCTTTAAACTGATTCTTATTTTATTAAGAATAATGAAAGGTTTAGTTGTTCTAAGTAGAGTACTGTCATTCTGGCGACTGCATAAACAGATATTTTGAGTGCAGATTATGAATTGCATTATTACATGTAGAGAAGTGCTGGTTTTAAAAGTGCAAGATAATTATCTACAGATACTAGGTATATGGTGCCAAAAAGACCCCAGTGAATTGTTTGATAATTCGTTGAATAAAATACTCAAAACCACATTTAATCTCCTTTAAAAAGTATTTGACCTTTTTTTTTTTTGCTGGTAGAAGTCTGGATTCAGAACTGTGGTTGCTAAAACAAGAGAATCTTAAATATGACTTGATTACAATCTGAAACAGCACATACAGGATCTGATAGAAAAGTTTCCTTGACTCTGAAGCACAGAGAGTAAAGATTGTCTTGCAGTTGGTGACAGACAAATTCAATTAAAATGCAAATTATGAATTAGAATAATTAACTACTGAAACATCTTACCGAGGTTTTTTTTTTTAACAGAGAACATATTTTTTTCAGAGAGATCTTTCTTTTATACAGAGATCAATAACTTTATGGAAAACCTCTTTTAGAAAACATGTTCATTCTTTTTCCCAAAATTTGAACTTTCTTCAAGGATAGGTCTAATATTATTCTTATTTTGTCATAAAATATACTATCAGATAAAGATTTCATTCTTAACACCCAATCCCCATGCTATTGTGTTTAAGACTGGTTTGAAACAGCTCTCTTCTCATATAGTAATTTTAAACTTTCAATTCACAATCATCTCGCCTGAAAAAATCTGAACTCTCATATTCCATTTGAGATTTCTTCTAACGGAAAAATGTTTGTGGTTTTTTTTCTCCCAATAGGCTGTAATCTCCATCACTTGGAATTGCTATCTCAAGAATGGATCACTTTCCAAAACACAGGATGATGTTCAATTGAAAATTGTTAGATTTCAGTTGGGAACAAAAAAGATGAAATTCTTTGATGTAACTATCATGCTGGAAGACTTAATGTTTTCCATGCGCCTGAAAAAAAAAATCTTTGAGCTGTATTCTTATGTGTTACTAGAACAGCATAGCAGAGCCGAGGTGAGCTGGTATTTTGGCACATTCTTTGATTTTAAAACTAATCAGAAACGTATTTTTTCCCTATCCAAATGAACATGTGTGGTGTTATCTACTTAGTGTCGCTTAAATTTGACTTTCAGAAATTAAGACTTTTAGCATAGTAATCTGTTATTATTACTATAGATGTTTTGGAATATAGGCAACCTTCTATAAGTGGAAAAATCTTCAAGGATTTTTATGTTTCAAATTTTAGTCTTAGTTAAATATAAGTATAAACAAAAATCTAAAAGATGTGTCAAGTCAAAGAAAAGTAGCGTTTTCATGAGGAAGTTCAGTGAGTCAGATGAAGCATTATGATATCTAGTAGGCACTTGGAGATTGACCATATGGTAGATATCTGAGGTAGAAAATCCTTGAGTACTTGGCGAGTAAGCTATAGAATAAGATTCATACTTTATTTCCATGCAACCGTATTGTCAGTTGTGCTTTCCTAAGCACTTGGAATTGCTAAATATAACAAAATTTATTGAAGCTGCTAGAGGTAGCTTGAATATTATCATTGAATATATGGACAACTTCTTTTAAGAAAGAACCTAGCAATAGATTTTTCTGTCTGGTATATTTTTCTTGTTTCTTTCTCTCTCTTGTTTCTGTGGTGCAAATGTTGATTCTCTTTGGAGGCAAGATACAAAGACCATGAAAAAATTACAGTCCTGTCTGAATTAAGATATTATATCTTGGGTATTAATCATTCAGCAAGTACATAAAAGAAACACAAATATTTCAAACTGACAGGAATATGTCAGAGCTGTAATTGTTGAAACAAAAATGGGGTGGGGGAAAGACTAGTATTTATACACCTTTCCAAAAGCAACACCAAACCTGCCAGAATGTTCCTGGGGAAGGAGGGCAAGTTACATCCCAATTTCCATTCTGCTTTCAGCCTTCCTGCTGTACCAGACTGACAAACATGTAGAGAAATTAGAGCAAAATTAAGAACTCATTAACAGGTCAGAGAGAAATTCTGAGGAGTAAATCTCTGCTTGTGCTCCACTGAATTTCATGTAGAGTAGGGGATGTTCGACCCTCATGTGACTCCACAGGGAAGGACACGGTCCTGCATAATAACTCCATGGCTGTGACCACAGCTCTTGCCTGCCTAAAACTGAGTGATCTTTGGTTTAATTGAGTTCCTGTGAAGGCCATGTTGCCCACAAGAATGGTTTGAAATCCTACTATTAGTGATAGCAGAAAATCTAAGGCAAATTACTGAGTTTTGAGCATCTTCCCTGTCTATGTCCTCAATTACAGAATATGTGTGAATGGACATATCTCAGCTGTCCAGTGCTCTTTAGAGACATCCAATTTGCTGTTCACTAACACATATGTGTCCTTTGCTGCACTGTAAGCATCTGACCACTCTATGTGAATTCCTTGACCTTGGTAGAATTGAAAAAGCCTAATATATTGAGGAGAAAATGAGAGGAAAGGAACAAGGCAGAAATCTGCCACCTTCGCTTACAAAAAGGCCTGATCTTTCAACACTTCTATAAGACTCTTTTGAAAACCAAATAGCAAATTATACCTTTTGCTAGTAATCTGGACTAATTAAGGTGAAGATTAAAGTAACTGTAGGGCAGGTAGCACCTGTAGGAAGGGTGTTACACAAGTTAGGCACAGTATCTTCCATGCATAAGGACTGTAAAATTTGACCCCATGAACCCAAATTTGCTTTGGTCTCAGGGAAGGTTCTTCACCTTTTCCACTGTGTTTTTGTTGTGGTTCATGAGGAGCCTATGTTTTGGGKTTTTTTTATTATTATTTTTCCCCCAAAACAGGTTTGATTAATCAATATTTGAGCTACTTACTTAATATTTAAACTGCATCAAAGACATCTTATGTTGATTCACCTTAATTCAGTTTGCTACCCGTGATAAATTGCATTGATTTTAAGCCAGGTCTTACCTAATCTGCTGGAATGTTTCTGTGTACATCAAAGGACGGAATACCATGCAGGAAACAATATGAATGGAAAAAATGAGTGACAGAATAACTGTTTGATCAGTTCTCTTCCTAATTTTACACAAAGCTAAGTTAACAAACATTTTTGCAAACTACCTTTAACTGATCTCTGTATTGTTGCCTTCATCTGTATCTCCCACATCTTACAACCACCACCTCCCTCTTTTAGGACATTGTAGGTAAGTTTAAGTCATGAGCAGTTTAATTCTTCATGGCAAAGCCTTTACTGAATGAGAGAATAACATGCATGAAGGTTTTCATTTAGAAGAGTGCAAAGTTTCACTATACCATTCCTGCTCTAAAGACTGATGATGTGTTGAAGAAGTGTTTCATACAAAATGTGCCAACACTCATTATAGAGAGAACTGGAACCAGAGACCCATCCCTGTCCTGTGGGTCCCTAATCATTAGATCAGTGGTTTGCAGGCTTAAACTTTGGACTGTAGTCCAAAGTTGGACTGTAGTCCAAAGTAGCGGACATGGGGATATTTAGGCAGCTCATCCATTTCTGGGTTTTGCCATAACTGACTCAGCAGTTGGATTTTTTTCAGAAATGGCTGTGAGACAATTATAAAAATCTGTATTGAAATCACAAGGGGTATTCAAAAGTGCCTCTTCTGTGCAAAAGTTGCAGTGATTTGGTATATTTACATGTCCAGTTCTCTTTAGAAGTCTGGCCTAAAGAATCCAGAGTCCTATTTCTTTTCAGAACACAGTCAGAAGTCACTTGAATTGTTTTGAGAGCACATGTTTCTGTCATGACACTTTCCCTGGCAGGCTTTCTAATGTTAATGCAGAATGATCCGCTTTGGTAATAATGACTATTGTAGTTTGACTTTGGTCAGTTTACACTTTAATTATACAATTATCTATGTTAATACCCATGCTTAACTCCTTAAATAACTTATTCTATGAATATCATGGGCAAGTAAGCTGCTTTGTATTAAATGGGAAGTTACAGATTAATTGTAGATAAATGTCGAGTTTGCTGACACTGTACAAGAATATTTTAAGAGGATAAAGATCTCCCTCCTAGAGAGAAGCACAGATAGAAGAAAAGAGGAAACCTAACAGGATTTTCCATATAAAGTTTTTGTCAAAGCAAGGAGAGCTTAGGGAAGCATCTTACCAGTCAAACATTTTTCCCTCCACTGGAGTTTCCAACAGTGTCATCAATTCTCATTTTGAAAGGGAACTAGCAGCTAGCAGGATGAAACAATTTTACATCAGGAGAAGAGGGAAAAGACTAGATCTAGGACAGTCTGAATTCATCTGTGGGCAAGGTGCAAGGAAAAGTAAGACAATAAAAGTGACAGGTAAGAAGAGGATGCTGCAGCCCACTCCTGGTTGCAAATGAAGGGAGCTTTGAAAAGATGGCTCCTCTGAACGTGACTTGCTTTGGAAATGAGACTGGGGGGTGTGGGGTGGGTTTCATTTTTGCTTCATTAAAATCTCCTTTTTTGTCAGAAATGGGCTTTTCTGTAAATGCTTAAATTTGTGTCAGTAAAAGGGAAAACAGAGCTGTATGCCTCTGCTGAGAAGGGCAAGTTCCAACCCATGCATGGGAAACTGAGTGCCCTGGGTGTGCTACTGTGTTTAGGGTGAGTTGTGGCTGGCACTGTAAATGAGGAGAAATCTGTAAATGAGTTTAAAGGTCTCTTAGTCAAACTCATCACATGGAACTTCATTGGCTTCCAGTGCTAATAACATTGGGCTTAAAATTTCTTATTTTTGAACCTAAATTGACCCCAAATTAAACACTGAACTTGTAGCGCTGTTTCACCTACCTACCTATGGCTCCATGAGTTCTATGTACAGTACAACTGAGTCACCACTGTTCAGGTGTAGTATATAAGGCTGATTATAGACACCTACAGTCTAAAATTACAAGTATTTTTCTTTAGAATGATTAGAAAACCCCACCAATATATTCATGGTCTTTTGGTAATGTGCTTAGTGTTTTCAAAGTATAATGTTGGTGCTAAAATCTGCAGATTAATAAAATGCATATTTTAGTTAAACCTTTATAATTTTATGAGCATTTTGCTCACATTGTTCTACTAGAGGTGTTGTTATCAGTGGGTTTTTTTGTAACAACTGTCACACATCAGAAGCTGATTCCTTTACATGTGGGGCACATGTAAAGACTACACAATACAGATCTATCTTTTTAGTAAATTGCAAGGAATCTTTGAAAAGGCAGCTCTGTCTTGGGACACAAAGAATGTCTGCCTAGCCAAGGTTTTTGTAAGGCCTTTTGTAATTCAAAACAAAAAATGCAGATAAGAAAATGTAAACTAAATTTGAGACAGTAAAGTGTATAATTGAATAACAGKCAGGACTGCTCAGCTAATGTAAAGCATTGTAGTTCTCCTTAGTCCTGAATCCATTGAGTAACAACAGGTTGTTCATGTTTCTTTCTAATGCTACTTAATTCATTTCTCTAAAGATCCAAATGTGGGTTGTGTGCCACCCCAGATATGAGCTTAGAAATGCCAGCAAGGACAACAACATTCACCATGTCACTCACATTCCAGGTGATTTGGGGATAATGCTCTGTAAAGGCCTTGGCAAACATATTTCTAGAGCTCTTTGATCTCACAGAAGGCAAGGTGTGTCTACAGATTCTTCTGCAGGGAAGATTTAGTTAATTGCTCTTGCACAATTTCTGGTTTGTCCTCGGCATGGCAAGTGGTATTTCCACACCTAGCGCAGCAAAGGACAGTGTGTCACCTGTCATGCCTCCAGTTTTTTAAATTGTTACTAGATACTGTGTTCATGGGAATCATTAAAATTATACTTTGTGATATCGTGGAATTAATATCTTAAAACAATGAACCACAATCTTATGTTGGCTTAGGATAATGTGATATGATATATTACAGCCAATGTTTTCCTCGTGCTTTCTGTAGAAACTGACAAGACCTGGCTTACTGTGCTCATTGTGTTACGTTCTGTTCTCAGTTGCTTACAGAAACTCGTGTAATACACATAACCCAAAATAGATTCAATGGGTATGACTCAAAGAAGAATCTCACTCCCAGCACATAATTTCTGGTGAAGTGCTCTCAGATAAAGAAAATCAGAAGGAAGAAACAACTATGTTGTTGGTTGTTTTATGGCAAAGTTATAACTTTAACTTCTTCAGAATCAGAAACTCAAATCCAGTTCCCACGGAAAAGTGCTTCAGTAAGCCACTTAGAGGAATAACCGAAAGGGGCTAGATAAAACCCTGCCTCCTGCACCAGCCACCAGCAAATGTGTGAGCAAAGGACAAGCACTGCAAAATCCTACAGCCACTCTGCTCTTCCAGTTTATTAGGGTCAGTGGATTAGGAACTTCCTAAGATGAACATCACATCTCAGGGACCATATTTAATAACCAGTCATGCTCTATCTTCTGTAAGTTTCTCCAAGTCCCTTCCTGAAATTTCTCTCATCAGATGCCGGTGTTTCCCACCATGCAACGGGAATTGTGATGTTCAGCTGTTGTCTTAACAGTGTAAACTCATCAGTATTCATAAAGTTTTTTGTAATCATTGGAGTGAATCTCAAATGAAGGTCTATTAAACTCTTTGTGGCAAAGCAGAATATAATAGCAAAGATACACTCCAAATACGAACCCATTTTTAAGTGATTACAGAAGAATGTGACAAAAATGAGTTCTTAATGAACTGTCATAAAAATGAGAAGTACTTGAGCAGATATTGTCTATAACTCTCATTTGGGGTAGGAGTATATAAATTTTTTTAGTGTCACACCTATCTTTTTCAGAGGATTAGAAATCGAACAAGCTTTCAGCCCTAACGAGGATTGAAGGAAAACCAAATCTGAAGTGTGGCCTGATACAAGAAGTAGCATTGTTCTGTGTTGCAAATACAGGTCCTAGAGGGGGAAAGTGTGTTTTGACATCATAAGCTCGCCCTAACACACCTGGTCCAAGACAATTGTTAGAAGAGAAAGTTGATAGCAAAGACAGTCCTAAATTTGGGTGCATTTACTTAATGGAGCATTAAAAAAGCATTAGACACATTGTCTTTCTAGCAGATGGATGCAAATTATTAAAGAATACCAGATTTCTAGTGGTGAAGAAACTTACATAACGATAATAAAGTGACAAAAATCTCTGACAACAATATTAGGTGATAACATTTTTATTAATTCTTCACTGGCTAGTTAAGAGAAAATGTAGTTCAGAGAGCATTGTACCTGATGTTTAGGGAACCAGACCCAGTTCCAGATCTGGCCACTAATAAGCTCTGCAACTACGGAAAATTCATCTCCAAGCTTTAGTGTCGCCCCAGGATAACCATTTTCTTTGCAAGTGGATCTGCAGCTCAGCTCTCATCTGATTTAATTTCTGAACAGGAGCATGACGCTACCTTTCGGCCTGCATTTTCAAACTGATCATCTATTGGAATGCATAATTTAGTTTCTGAAAACTGGCGTTTCAAGAAATGGAAGGTCTGTTAATTTCATAGATGACTCTTTTGAACTGAACAACTTAAAAGCTGTTCAGCAACCCAAGACCTTATTTTCTTATCCTAATACAAATTGTTATTATTACCTTCAGCAGTGGCAAAGTTTTTCATCGCCAGCAGTTTGAGAGCACTGGTATTAACTGAAGACTAATAATACTTTGCATACTTATATATCTATATCTGTGTATGCAAGTCTGGTAGTATAAGCCTGGTAATAATTCTGGTAGTATAGTACCTATTTACTTTGAAGAGGCAGAGACATTGTAAGTGACTGAAACCACAACCACAAAACCTGTCTTTGTATGTGCAGACCAACCATAAGCTGGCAGTGCAGCTCCCTTTAAACTGGAGCCTGATCTTAGGTGCAGACTTAGGGCAGAACTAGAGAGAGACCACCTTAAAAACCCCCTTGTAGAGTCTCTGTTAGTGAAGCAAGAGGCACAAACCCCCTTAGGCAGCAGAAAAATCACGGTAGATTTTGCTGAAGCTCCTTTGGAGAATCCTCCCTCTAAAACTTTGCAACTGAGTGAGAAAGAAGTGGAAAAACAAAGTAGGTTCCTCATTTCCGCAGGGAAAAAAGAAAACACATTCTCACTAGCATTACCGGAGTGTTCAAGTAGAATTCACCTACGTCCTAAAGAGATGATGTGCCTTTGTGGTCCAGGGAATACAAGGAGTTAAAGGTGTTACGAGGGGTTAGAGGAGAAGCACTGCTGGCTTGTTTCAGATGAAGCAGAACTCTGCAGCAGCTCCTATTACAAAGTGTACTAGGTCTTTGAGCACAGATTTCATCTGAAGGGGGAGTCACTCCTAATGCCAGAAGGGAAGGGGGGCCTTAAGTCCCCGATAAATTAATTACAGTTAGTAACTAGTTTAGAGCTAGTGTTTAGTAATCTTCAGCTGCATACAGCACAAAGGTAAATGAGTACACAAAGCTGGTGATGCAAGAGTTGTTTGTTTATGAGAGTAGAAAACTAATTGCAGTTTTCATCCTGTTGAGTTTCAGAGTATAGAGAAGAATCATTGAGATTTCAGCCTCCACTTCTCAGCAAATCAGATATTAAATATCATATTTCTATAAGCATATCAATGTTTATCTCCCCGATGAGGGTTACTGGGAAACTGGAGATGTCTGAAGTTCTTTGTTTCATTTCACAACAGAAAATTCCCAATAACATAAAATGAAAGTTGTTGGAGAAATCTTAATCAAAAAAATTGTTTTCCTTTTTTTCTGTAAAAATCAATAAACGAAAAATCTTGGTTTGAAATGTGTCTATGGGAACCTTCATGAGAAGAATGACATTCCCATTTTTCAGTGAAGCCTCGATCCCATTCTTAGGCCACAACATTCAGAAAACACTGCTTTCATGCTTTCTGGCACAGGGAAAGTAACATAATATGGCTGCTATGCGACTCTCATGGGAATTGTCTTTTGTTCTAAAAGTGTAAGATTCTCAGGAAGAAAATATTAAATCTTCCTTGGAAAGTAAGCATGTTGTCTGGGGACCATAAAAAATATTTGGAAGTCAAATTTTCCCCTCAGACAGTTTCCATCAATATTTTTCTGTCAGTCCTAATAAAAGTTGAAGACACATCATAGTGCACTTTTATCAGATTTCATTGCTATGATGTCCTTAAAATGCGTTTCTTCAGGGTGAAAAAGCATGGAAAGATTGGAGGGGTAGAGAATGGGCGTATGTGGCATAGAACTGGTGGCAGAGATAGGAGATTGGGGAAATGACTTATTGCATTTACAGCTTGATTCTGTGACAACAAACTCTCAGTGTGAATTGGCTCAAGTACTATATATATATTCTCAGAGTGTCTGATCCCCCTTTTGTAAGGTAGGAGAATAATGCTGAAATTGTCACTTCACTACCTTGTGACACTCCTTTCCATGTCTTTCAGACTCAGCCTAATGCAAAGCGTGTTATAAGATCTCTAGGTCCACCACTGCCATTCACTGTGTGTTTCTGCACTGATTATATTTGCCACAGCTCCCCCTCTAAGGCACATTAGACCCTCAGATCAATGCCCTGACCTTGATTTGGTCCTTTGTTCCTATTCCACTACAGATCAAGAAAGGAAGGAAAGAATAGAGAAAGAAATAGAGGAAGAGAGAGAAAGAATGAATGAAAGACAGAGCAAGCAAAAAAGCAAGACAGCAAGAAAGAAAGGAAAATCAAGAAAGCAAGCAAGAAAGAAAATGCAGGAAAGCAAGAAGAAAAGAAATAAAAGGAAAGAAGAACTAACCATAGAGGGCCAAAGTAGTCTCTTGTGACTTGTTTTCAATGGAATTTCTCCAGAAAGTCATTTAGCCCAAAGGGTAATATCAGAAGATTCCCACAGTGTCTTGATGGATTGGTGTGAATGACTCATATCTTGATTTTTTCCAGTATGTTTTGTAAGTTTTACACTGGGTAACTCCAGAATTAACTTTGAAGTGGACCCTAGTTTTCCTGACCTTTGAATTAGCTTCTGGCAGTGACATATTTTGGTGGGAGCAAGAATGGTTTTGTTTTTACATTTTTCAGCAATACAGAACTGGAATCTTTGTGCTTTGTAAGTTACTCATCAGCTACTTAGGCTTCATTTGAATTGTATGTAAACAGCTCCATCCACCAAACATGGCTTTGTTCCTCTGCTGAGAACTTGGGGAACATATTCTTAAGTGAAATAAAGCTCTTATTGTGTAATGTCAGCCCATTAGGAATTGAGTTTGAGTATATGTCCTCCCCAGCTCTGAAATCATGAATTGCAATGTTGAAGTGAGTTAATGAGAGAAGACTTCTGTCTGTGAGCTGCAGTGAACTCCGATGCTGTATGGACGGAGCACAAACGGAGGAACTATGGCACATGTGACACTCCATTGCCAGTTACACATAGCACAGGAAAGAGTGGGTTTATGATGTAGATTAGGCTTCAAGTTTGTCCTACTTTGAATGTCTGAAACCATCCTAAAGTCATGGCCATGAACAGTACGTGGCCAGTGCTTTCCATCTGTGTGTGTCTCAGTGTCAGGTATAGCAGAGGTAATTGTGTCACTCAGAGCTGTACCTAGGATCTGCTCTAGCAGTGAATCGGATCCACCATGTGGCTTTTGGCTCTGCATATATTGTCATCTTCCACAGCTTTTGCTTTTTTGGCATGATGCACAACTAAGTCCCAACATTCTCTCACCAAAAAAAAGTCTCTTGCAGGGCTCCAAGAAGCTTGACCTGATACTTCCAGGGCATGCGGAATTTTAATATCCATTTGCTTTATTAACATGCAACCTGCCATTCCAAGTCAGTTGTAGAGTGACTATAAAGCTAAAACAAAAAGGCTGATTCTTGATGACACATCCCTGATTCAGTTGGTCTTGAAAAAGCAAGAGGTTTCTTTGCCTAAACCTGCCAGTGGAAATCTGACACTGTTTGGTGGTTAGCAATGGAACGCTTTATTAAACTTCAATCGCTCTTTGAAACTGAATGGTTTCGATTGCCACACAAAATGAAACTGCAGTCGTTTGCTCAATGGTAGGATGTTAGCTAGACAATTCATTGAAAAAAACATGGTAGCTGTAGTAAACATATAGCATTGTATTTCTAATCGGATATATGGTAGAGGCCTGATTTCCACCTTAAACAAGTGTCTGCCTGTCCTACTATTTCTTGCATTCAACCAGAACATAAAAATTCTGAAATATTATACTGAGTTAAATGTATTGGCTTGCCTAATAATAAAACAGAAGGAACATGTAAGGAAATTATCTCCTTTGACTGCCTTTCACTCCCCCTTTTTGCAGTGAAAGATAGGCAGAATCTTCTTTGCTAATATATAATAATTTCTCTTGAAAAGCCTATTCAAAAAGTGCAAAACATTCTTTCCAGGGAATGCATTTTATTCATTGTCACCATGCTTTTTTTTGTTATCTGCCACAACATTACATTAATACCTGCCTGTGAACAGGCACTTCACAGTAAGAAAAAAGTTGATAACCACATACATTGAAAATGTCAATCAGACTGAAAGGTCATCAGACAGAAAGCACATAAAATGCTAGATGCCTAAAATAACTCTGAGCTCAATAGGAGCCGGGACCTTGCCAAGAATTTTGGAGCCATGTCTGATCATGCAATAAGACTGTTGTGTCCAGATGCCTTGGCAAGTGCCTTTCTGAAGTCTTGGTAGCATGGGATGCTGGGCATCTGACAGGAAA
Source organism: Oceanodroma leucorhoa (assembly GCA_030449065.1). Taxonomy (NCBI): domain Eukaryota; kingdom Metazoa; phylum Chordata; class Aves; order Procellariiformes; genus Oceanodroma; species Oceanodroma leucorhoa. Next base: position 3,563,341 of record JASVER010000098.1, read on the forward strand.
AAGTAAGATTCAACAGTTGTTATCTGATGCCACCAAATCCTAAAACATCTGGAAGCTCTGCTGAGGATGGTGTGCACTGTTGTGTGTTCAGAGAGGCCTGACACCAGGCAACATGGTTTGGACAACTTCATATTTTCCATCGCCTATATTGTCTGAAGTTTGCTTTGTTGCAAGGTGTGACTCTGACGTGAGCTTTTTTACAGGTCCATGAGACAGAGTGCAGTTTTGCAGATACTCACAGCTTTTGTTTATGATTTGACACTGATTACAGCTTCCTGCCCTATTTTCTGCTTCTCGGACTGTTTTTTAACTATGGCATTGTCTTATGTTTCATCTTTCCACTACTCAGTTTCCTCATTAGTCTCTTGAACTGTGCTGAGAGCTGGCTTAATTATGATGCTGCTGAGTCCTTCTTTCAGCTGCAGGAGAGCATTAAAGGACTGAAAGGGAGTGAAATTCCTCCAAGGGAAACCACACTGATTTGTCCCTGTCATACTGTGGTCATATAAATGGGGAAATCCCGAACTGACAGAACATTTTGGAATACATAGACCAAAGCAAATTTTGAAAGACTTTATCTGCTCTGAGATAGCAAAACTAGGGAGCAATGACCTGAAATAGGGCAATGTCTTTGTAATGTCATTGATAGTTGGAGCATCAGTCTGTCAAATTTTATTTTGAAATTACCTTGTAAATGTTTTTTTTTCATATTTTAGTCCACATGGAGAACAATCTTATGAAACAAACCAGTGTCTTTCAGGAGTGTTCGCCACATTGGGACAACAAGAATATGTTCCTGCAATATGAATTTCTCCAAAACTGACCTAGCTATACTCCAGGAAGAAAAAGAAAAAAGAAGAAAATGAAAGAGTATGATCTGGAGATGACTTTCAGAATCTTTTCTATTCAAGAGGGTTCTAGTAGGAAACTTTCTCTACAGTAATATTGAATAAGTACTGGAACTCACAAAAGATCAACATTTCCATCTGATCAGGGTTCCCTCTTTCTGTGCCTTTAAGAAAACTTTGATTTAAACACAAATCAGACTGAAAATAAATTACTTCAGAATTAAAAAAAAAAAAAAAAAAAAAAAAAAAAAGAGCAGGAAACAGGATCACTCTGTACTATGAACTGCTATGTTCCCGGCATCCCCAGTTCTGGAATTAGGCTTGCCAGGAATCCCTGCTCAATCACATGGGAGCCATCTCTTGGATTTTGTAGAGGTTACTCAAGCCCAAATATTTCCAGTGAAACCTTTTGGGCTCAGCAGCCAGCCTCTTACAGTGAAATGTTGTTTCATCTGTTCAGTTCCAATCACCTGTAATAACCAGCACAATCAGATTTGGGGAGAGATAGAAGCCCTGCAAGGGAACAAAAGAACTACTTTGTATTTTCAAGATAGTTACACTAACAAATGTTACTGGGGTACTTTTAGAAGGAAATATTTCTGCAATGGACATAAAATCATGACTGCAACTGAAGCAGGATGATTGGGCTAAACAGAGTTTCATTCTCTGTTCTTGGCAGGATGTGTGCTGATGGCTATAATTTGTAATTCTGGAGCCAAATCAAGGCAACTCATCATGATACATCTGCTGAGTTTTGAATATGCATGGAGTGAGCATGTGTGCTTTCCTGAAAGCTTTTCCTAGAAGCAAAACACATTGCAAAGATTTATACATCTATTGTGTCATCTTTTGACATGGCTGATGAAAATCAAGGCATAACCCCATGCAGGAGTTTTGGTTGGGGGATATGTATTGGCAGAAAGGAAGAGAAAATGTTGAAAAGAAAACTTTCATGGTGGATTATTAAGCAATATTTGGCAGATACTAATTTCCAGTCCCAAATATATTTCTTTAAGAAATGGCTTGAAAATGGTTCTTCTTTTTTTTCTATTGACTAACTGCATTTTGTATATGTAAGCAATAACAAAAATAGTAGATGACTGCAGTTATGAGTTCTTGAATCTTCTCATGTGAACCCACAATGCAAATATTCAAGTATTTCCTTGTACTTTGTGGCGGGGGTTTTTTTGTTTCTTTGATTATTTATGGTGGTAACAGCATTGAAGTGATCTAGACTACAGCTAAAGAAGACTTTATTATGTTCAGCCTATCATCACCTTCTGATTGCCTTTTCTCCACAATAAGGAAGCCCAGTTGAACATCAGCCACACGCTATCTTAGCAGGATTTGGGAATAGTAATTAGACCTTGTCATGTGTTTTCAGATTAAAGAATTTGGTATTTGAAAATGCAGAATCAGAAAACAATGCAATGGCAATCTTTTCCAAAAATGTAACATTTTCCAGAGGAAGGACATCACTGCATTTACAGAGGTCCAATTGTAATGCCCTGGAGAAGTTATTTTCTGTAATAGAGGAGGACTGTATACCTGTTGAATACATAATCTCCTGCAAGGTAATGTTGTCCCCTGCAGTTTGCATTGTGACTTTCTGAGCCACAACATAATTCTTTATTGTGCACTTGGAAATGGACCTTGGCTCTGATAGAGGACACATCTTCTGAGATGTTAGTCCAACACAAGACCAGGGCAAGCAAAGACTGCAAGCACCACTCATCTTTGCCAGACACTAAAAGGGGAAAAGGGACAAGCTAACAGATTTAGCAATCAATGGAAAATGGGCAATTTGGGCATGCTATTGGATCTCCCTCTCCTCAGTGTAGTGTTGAGGGTTACAGTCCTAACACTTAGCGTAACACACATCTGTGACTATTGCTGTAAGAATTAAATGTTAGTCATTCATATTCCCTCAGATGAAGAATGGCCAAAGCCTTGGTGGCAGAGGGATTTCAAAAACAGCTGTGTTAGGACTTCTTCCTCCCTTGTCTTTGTGTACCAACCACCTTGCAGGGAAAATGGCAGACTATTAACATTTTCAGCACAAGATAGAAAACTACCATCCAGGTGGGCTCAAACAGATCTTCAAATGTTAGAGATTCCAGTGCAAGTGAAGGGGAATCTACAAAGGTAAAACTTGTCCTCAGTCTTGCTTGGTTTCCCCCTCATGGTATTTCTTAAACTACAGTAAGATTGCAAAGTATTTATGTGGCAGGGTATAAACTTCTGTGTCCTTCAGCAGCTAGCGTTACTGTTCCCAGCACGAGTTTGATTACTTTAGCTTATTTCTCCAGGCAAAACATAATAACAAAATGAATGTACAAGTATTTCTGTAAACAAATACACAATGCATAAATCTGTTCATATTAGCCTTTGTGTAGGAATGCATTTCTCTCAATTAGCCTTTAACCATGCTGTGGATGAAGTGATGGATCTGCCGGGAGTCTGTTGTGCATGCTTTTGTGCTGACTGTTCCTCTTGTTTTGGAATATCTCCAGAGTAAACATTGCCAGTGAAATGACTGTTTTGCATCCTCTAAGGAAAAGAGTGGAGGAAAGGTGCCTGTTACTTGTTAAATATCAAGCGGCCAGAAAACACTGTTTCTTTTTTTTTTTCCTCCTCCCATCTCTTCTCTCATTGGAGAAAGGAAACCCGCCTTCATTGAGTGCTTCAGTCTTTCATTCGCTAGGTCGTATTGCATTGGGTCATAGTGCATTAATCTCAATGCTTTAATGGCAGGGTTTCCTTCAGGGATAGGTAGTGGCTCCTACCCATTTGGATAATTCCTCATTTATTTCCTTTTCACATTTTTTTTCTGCATTGCATGGCACATCTGTTTCTTTGCAACTGAAGGAAAGAGCTATTTTTGACTCTGCTTTCAGAGACAGAAGGCTGTTGAGTACCAGAAATTAAAAAGGCTGGCTGGAGCCATCCTGCTTGCTTGAGGTGCCATGTCAACATAGTACACTGTCATAAATCAGAGCAACAAAGTTGAGGGCTGTTTTGTCTCACACGGACACCACCTAGAGGTTGTAGTCCCCAGTTTTGGCTTAAGCAAGTGCCAGCGGTTGGTCACCAACAAGGACCAGAGAACCTACTCACACTGTATTTATGGTTGTCTCAGAAAGTTTACAGGAGGTCTGAGGCAATACTCCATGAAACCCAAACAGTGCATTCCTTTCCATGGGCACAACAAGAAGTCTGGTTTCATGTGAGGAGTTATGAATGAGCAGTGACAGTTGTTACCACTGTAGTAAGAGGCACACTCCTGACCGTGTCCCTTGCTTTGTCAGGAGAGCTGTAGGGTGGCCTAACACCTGCTCCCAGAAGATTCAATGCACCAGCATTTCCCGAACAAAAGTCCTCTCCCTGGACTCTGTGCAGCCCACTGTAGAGAAATGGGGCCAGCAGTCCCCAAGAAGGGCCTGAACCAATCTCTGATCTCCTCAACCTTGAAGGAAATTCTATGGAGGTCCAAGGCTAGGCAAGACAAATAATTCCTACACTGATTTAATGTTCTGCAACTCACTGGGACTACTTCACTCACAAAAGGCATTTTGCCTTCAGGCCACTATGAAATGAAGGGGCAGAGGAAAGATACACTTCTTCAGACCTTTAAAAGCTCAGCATTTAGTGTTCAGCCATTCCTATTTTCTTCTGGGTCAGCCTTACTGAACTGGATAGGTATATTGCTATGCAGAATTGACCATTATGCAGAAATGACCATTCAGCTTCTGGAAACTGAGAACAATTTAGCTACCTTAGCACGTTACTTTCCCCTCTATAATTAACTCTGCTGTGCTGACACTAAAGATCACTCATTTGCAAAAAAAGTCAACACTTCTTTAAAAATGTTTCAAAGAACTCATTCCTTTCTGTTCTGCCTTGAAATTCAGTATTTCAGTGTCGATTTTCTTCTGAACACTTCCATCCTCAGATGGAAGGCATGTTTTGATATAGTGGAAATCTTATCTCCTAGTTACAGGCTTTCTGTGGTGCCCTAAAATATGTCATTCTTTATGTCGGTACATACTGTATTAAAACAAACAACAATATTCAATTAGCAGAAGAATGTGACCCATCAACCACCACACTTCAGAATGTGGAGGGTATAGTTTTCACTGGCGTTATCTCCTTGCTGTTGCAAAGCAGACTGGGGGGAGACTGAATTTACAAAAAGCTCTGAAGCTGCCAGTAGAACATGTGTTTCCCAGGAATTCTGTAAGAAGTTGAMTTTTGCTTCAATTGCTCATGCAGTACTGCCATCTCGTGGTCCTTTCTGCTACGGCTTGTGGGGAAGCGACAGCAAAATCCGAGCGGGAACAATCTGCTAATCCTAGGCAGAAATAGTTGACGCCGTTAAGTTGGGATCCTGCCAAATGCCTGCCTGAATGCATGAGCAGACTCTGCTTAGTTCATCTGCCAAAACCTATGGGAAGGCACTTTAGAGCAGAAGAGGATCCTGCAAACACATAGGCTTAGAAAGGAACTTTCAAAGAGAAGGAGCTTACCCTGCAAAGGCAACAGTCCAGTTGTGTTTTCAGACAAACTAACAATAACAATGAATTATTACCTTCACCTGAAAAAAACAAATAGCAATTAAAGATGAATGGTTGGATTAAGAAGGGGGCAATGTTGGGTGTACTAAACCAAATAAAGAACTGCTGGAGTAAGTGCCTGGTGAATAGCATGAAGTGGCTGACTTTTAGTATAGTATTCTCCTTCTTGCACAAAGAACTATAGCTGTAAATGTGTGGTCCCCAAAGACTTYACTGTTAAGTATCTTAAAAGCGTAAAATGCTCAGAGCAAACTATTAGAGGATGTAATGGAATTTAAACTGTAAGGAATTAGTCATAGGCAAAGAAATTAACAGAGTAAGATTAAGGTTGCGATTCAATAGATTTATGAATCACCTATTGAAATCAATGGGACAACGCACTTGCTCAAGATTATACGTGTGCTTATGTACCTCTCTGAGTCAAAGCTATATGGTGAAGAATAAATTACCCTGCAAGGCAATTGACGTATCAAGAAAGACGTAAGTTTAAGATTGAGACATCTTGATTGCTTTGTGTTAAGATGCTGAAGATGCTATTGAATAATACACAAATAATCCATTAAAAATCTTTTCATCTTCCAAGTTGGTCTTATAGTTGTTGACATAAGACTGTTGCTGTGTAAATATCATTTGAGACTAAGACATGACCTGTTAACAGATATGATGGGTAAACTTGTGTCCATGCCTGACTGGTGACCCCAAAGAATGTTCCACTAGTTCTTGTGTTTGGAATATTCAGATGAATTTTGTTTGTTAGCATCAAAGACTGGAAAATCRTTGTGCGTACATTGCAATGCTTCCACCAGAACTAAACACTGATTATTTATTATGCATTCCTATGAAGATGAAACTTAGGTGATTTTTATTAATGACCATTATTATGGGTGATATAAAAATTATAGTTTGCAATTTATGGAGATTTTTACAAAGAAAATATTCTTTCTGGCTTATGCTTCCCTTTTCGATTGTTTGAGAAGGCTTTGAAGGTTAACGGCAATACAGTGGCAAAAAAGTGCCTGAACTCTTCGGTTGAGACAGTATTTATTTTGACCTGAGAGGTTTCTTTTACGGTTTTATTTATTGATCAATTGACTGGTCATTTACTGCCTTTCATGTAGCAAAGCTGCTTTCTGAACCCACTTGAACACTTTTTTGCTCCAGGTAGGAAGTCAAATGTAAGTACTTAGTATCTCATAGCAAATGCATTCTGAGTTTATCGCCTCTTCTGTGCTCACACGCAGTCTTTTCAGTTTCTTACCGTAATATAACATTTCCCTTGACAATTTGCAGGTTATGTACCTGCTTTCTTCTGTCTCTGAGGAGGACAACGCTCAGTGTAGAGAAGACAAGTCTGTGATTTCATGTTGAGTGCAATACCATATGTCAGGCTACTCTGGAGACAGGCATTTCCCTCTTTTCTGTCCTGACATACTTTATTCACCTTACAGTGTTCCTTTTTTGGAAACTAGGTGGGTCCACAGAAGCGTGCATGGAGTTTTCAGCCCTGTGGAAATAGGTTGTGGTTCCATTTTTAGACCACAGCTGCTACTTAAAACACCTGTGGACTTTATGAACGGTCTCCTCCAGTTAGAAGTCAAACATCAGGTACAATGAATAAGAAATACTCATCCTGAGGATCATAAGAATGCAGCATCATGTAATTATTTCTTAGGTTGTTCTCATCGAGAAAGTCTAGAGGTGCCAACCAAGAACGGAGTCCACACTTGCTGAGCTCCAAAAAAAATCAGAAAGAGGCAATCACTGCCCCAGGAAGTGTACCTGTGAAAGTAAAGGCAAGGAAAACAGAAACACTCCACAAAAATGTGGAGTGATATGCTGTAGCCCATGGCTGCTTTTATACCAAATTGAGCTGACTCTGCAAAAACTTCAGCCTTAGACACTCTTGTGTCCTTCTTCAAAGGACATCTTCTCTTGAGTCTTTATTTTATGGAAATGTTTTCCAACAGTAAACAATGACCAAACACAGGAGTTAGGCAGAGCATAGGCATCTTGAGTTTGTATGAGTGGCATGTTTCAGAGCCTCTGGATGGACGTTTTGAAAGGATTGTAGTTTGACAAAATTGTTGCATCAGAACTCAAGCTGTGGAAGCCTTGTGAATGGATGTTGCTGCATTTTCCTCTTGAAGCTGTTAATCACAGTAGTCCCTTCCCTTGGCAGGCAGGTGATGCCACGTTGTTACAGAGCTGTACTACTTCAGATTGCAAAAGAACCCCGCTCCTATAAAAACACACCCAGGGAGTGGCTGGGGAATAAGTGAAATGAATCACAGACCACAATAAAGCTCTTCCTGTCATTGAAGGCTCACTTGCCAAATGCAGGAGATAAAAATTTGAAGGGGAGATGAAAAAATGTTGTCATAAGGAAAAAACACACTGACCATTGCAAGCAATCTTGTTTAAAGTTGTACAAATAAAGGTTAATTCCAGTGAGAATAACTGCTATTAGCGTTTACGATGACTGGAATTTAGAGTGACTACTGCATTTGGGCACACTTGAATAAAATGAATAGCAATAGTCGCTTTCTATATCATGTGTTGAAAAGGGAGTGCTTTGTTCTCACCTAATTTTTGTATGTTCTATAGTTCTTACTTTATGCTTTGCTGGCGGAGATGAAGGGATTGATTTACAGGACATAACTTGCCAAGATTTACAGAGTCAAAAGAAACTGAGCTAATTAAAAGGGCTTTGGAAAGAATTCAAAAAAGTCATCAAATTGTATGCTGGGATATTGGGGAGCAATGGCAAGCTGGAAATATCCAGCAAAATCCTGAGGCTGTTGGGAATTTGATATCACAATCTGAATTCTGCTAGTGGCCTCAGCATTGTGAGCGTCATTTATATGCTCCAGATTTCACCATGCCTCACACAGTTCTTGAAGTAAGGATGGAAACCCAATTGTCATGTTTTGAATCCATCTGCAATCCAACATTTGATTCAATTCTACCTTTTTCAGCTCCAGCAAATATTATCATTATGCAGTGGATTTATCTAATCAAACCTGTTCAACACATGCTTTTGGTGTATTTATGTAGGAAGGTGCCAGATGATCTCACTGTATTCCACGTACTTTGGGATGAAGCACCCTGACTCATGTCTTCTCAATGACAATTTTCATAGGTTCAGCTTACTGGGAGTACATACTCTTGGATAAGTTTAGCCAATGTTTGTCAAGTGTGGCCATTGAAAGTGGAGCTGTCTTAGCAGAGAATGTTGCACAGCTCTAGAGTACACTGAAGTTAGGAAGAGAAGCACTTCTGAAGAAGACTGAACCTATCTTTTCAGAACAGGCTAGAAAATGCTGGTCTAGTTGGTTAAAAGAGGCATGCAACAAAACCTACAGGATATTTGACTTGTGTCTGTTTCAGAGAAACTCTGATAGTAAACTGGTTTCAGCATATGAGGAGGAAAATGCATAAGCATTCTTCAGCTATAAAACTTGGGAAGATATTTGGACAATGATTATTGCAAATTTTTTGTCTTATAAAAGATCAAGTGTAAAATGTATGCTGTTTAAATTAGGAGAAATGTATATAAATCTATATAGTCTTTTCCCAAGTACCAAGTGATAGGATGAGAGGAAACAGCCAGAAATTGCACCAGAGGAGGTTTAGATTGGATATTAGGAAAAATTTCTCCACCAAACGGGTTCTCAAGCATTGGAACAGGCTGCCCAGGGAAGTGGTTGAGTCACCATGCCTGGAGGTATTTAAAAGACGTGTAGATGTGGTGCTTAGGGATGTGATTTAGTGGTGTACTTGGCAGTGTTAGGTTTATAGTTGGACTCGATGACCTTAAAGGTCTTTTCCAACCTAAATAATTCTATGATTCTATGATTCTACATGCAGGTATATGGATATACACAAGTGTTATCATTTTTTTTGACTGACTGCATCTCTGAATTAGCAATTGTAAAATTAAGAAATACCACAATATCTGAAACAGAGAGCTTGAACTCTAAAAGTTGATACAGAAATGATGAATGAATCCGTTCATTGTAAATAGATTATTAGACATGACTGTATTTTGCCCACCTTTACAGTATTACAAGAAGTAAATTGTTCAATAAAATACATAGGGACATGTTGATAAAAATTTAAAAATTAGAGCTTTAGGGATTTATAAAAGTAATTCCAGGAACCTCCTTAGTCCCTCTCTTCTTATGTTTATCAGAGAGGATATGAAGTAGCACTAAGCATTAGAAAAGATATTTATTTCCTTTGAGATATTAAAAAAGGCTTCTAAGGAAAACTTAGAACACAATGGTTTAATTGAGACCATTCTTTCTTGAAAAAGAGTATCTCAACAGAGAAGAGAGCATCCTGAGAAAATCAGGTTTGAGACAACCTGAGGAACCTAAACAAACACAAGTCCATAGGACCCGACAAGATGCATCCCAACGTCCTGAGGGAATTGGTTGATGTAGTTGCAAAACCACTCTCCATCATATTTGAAAAGTCATCTCAGTCAGGTGAAGTTCCTAGTGACTGGAGAAAAGGGAATATCACACCCATTTTTAAAAAAGGATAAAAGGAGGATCCAGGGAACTACAGACCAGGCAGCCTCACCTCCATGCCTGGTAAGATCACGGAGCAGATCCTCCTGGAGGGTATGTCAAAACATAGAAGACAGGGAATGATTAGATAGGTACAGCCAGCATGGCTTTACCAAGGGCAAATCATGCCTGACTAATCTTCTGGGCTTCTGCGATAGAGTGACTGTATCAGTAGACAATGGACGAGCAACTGATGTCATCTATCTGGACTTCTGTAAGGCCTTTGACACAATCCTCCACAATATTCTTGCCTCTAAATTGGAGAGGTATGGATTTGATGGATGGACGGCTAGATGGATAAGGAATTGTCTGGATGGCAGCACCCAAAAATTTGCAGTTAATGTCTCAACATCCAAGTGGAATCCAGTAATGACTTGTGTCCCTCAAGGAGTCATACTGGGACCAATACTATTTAATAGCTTCATCAGTGGCATACAGAGTGGGATCAAGTTACCCTCAGTAAGTTTCAGATGATACCAAGCTGAGTGTTGTAGCTCATTCACTTCAGAAGAAGGGATGCCAGCCAGAGGGACCTTGATAGGCTTGAGGAGTGGACCCATGTGAACGTCATGAAGTCCAACAAGGCCAAGTGTAAGTCCTGCACGTCGGTCAGGGCAATCCCCAATATCAGTGGAGACTGGAAGATGAATGGATTGAGAGCAGCCCTGCAGAGAAGGACTTGGTGATACTCTTGGACAAAAAATTGGACACGAGCTGACAATGTGCACTTGCAGCTCAGAAAGCCAATCATATCCTGGGCTGCATAAAAAGAAACATAGCCAGCAGGTCAAAGGAGGTGATTCTCCCCCTCTGCGCACCTCTCATGAGACACCACCTAGAGTACTACATCCAGCTCTGGGGTCCCCAGCACAAGAAAAACATGGACCTGTTACAGAGGGCCATGAAAATTATCAGAGGGCTGGAACACCTCTCCTGTGAAGAAAGGCTGAGAGAGTTGGGGTTGTTCAGCCTGGAGAAGAGAAGGCTCTGGGAAGAACATATTGCAGCCTTTTAATATATAAAGGGGGCTTATAAGAAAGATGGAGAGAGATGTTTTACCAGGGCCTGTAGTGACAGGACAAGGACAATGGCTTTAAAATGAAAGAAGGTGGATTTAGATTAGTTATAAGGAAGAAATTTTTTACAATTAGGTAGGTGAGACACTGGAACAGGTTGCCCAGAGAAGTTGTGAATGCCGCATTATTGGAAATGCTCAAGGTCAGGTTGGATGGGGCTCTGAGCAACCTAATCTAGTGAAAGACATCCCTGCCCATGGCAGGGGGGGTGGACTAGGTGACCTTTAAAGGCCATTTCTGACCCAAACCATGCTGAGGTTCTATGATTCTATGTTTTTCCTGACAGCACATCTCTTTAATACTGTTCAAGTTTTATCTTAATGTTTATTACAGAATCGTGGTAGCACTCTCTGGTCAACCAGTCAGCTACATTAGAAATATTTTCTGTATGTTTCTTAAGCTTAGTATTTAATTTATATTATTTCAAACAAATGTGTGAATATAAATAATGAAGTAAAGTTAGTAAAGCTAATGTTCGTAAATCACATGATATTATTTCTGTCTTTCTGAATTTCCTACAGCGCAAAATGGACAGATTTAAGAAGCTTCATTACATTATTTTCCATGCAATTTAATGGCACTTCAATAGAGATGAAACAGAAAGCACAAGTAAATGAAGGATAATCATTAAAACCTATGTATGTATTGCATGTATACATATACACACACATATGCATGTACACAGAGGCATGTTATATGAATAAATACACATGAATGCATATATATGAACTGTAACATTTTTCCAAGAAAAAAAGATTCTGATGTGCCTCAATTTTCAAGAGAAGCTGGTGCTTTYTGCCTTTTAAAATTCCAGTCATATATCTGCCACTAAAATATTCACATTTTCTGGCATGTTTCTTGGGGGCTGTAAAGAGAGACCTGAGATCTGTGAGTCTGCTGCCCTTCCCACAGCTGTACAAGGCAGGAGCTCCCAGCTCACTCCTCCCAGCTGTACCTTTGTAGGGATGCTGTATTGCATCTATCTCCTTCACACTGTGGAAAGACAAGCTCATTTGGAGAAAGGCATCTTGGTACTGGAAGCAATCTGCAGGCATTACGATGGGAAGCAGCCCGGGATACCATCCCTGTGGAAGACCACAGTATGTTAGACATATGGGATGCTCTGCTAATGTACTTCTGATATTTTACTGAAAGCTGTTCAGAGCTGCAGTTGCTTTCTCCGCATGGTAGTGCATAGTACTGTGTAGATATAACTGGCAGTTAACTTAGCTAACATGTCCAGGAAGTTACTTGTCTCTGGTAAACTCTCTCCCTGTCTCCCTGTCTGCACCCTTATTAAATATCTGTTTCTGAATATGTCACTGGCTGTCTCCACAGTTAATGTTTGGGTGCATTTATGCTGCTATAATCTAGCTTTTCTCAAATCCACTGTTTCACCTGCTCACGGAAGGGCTCAAAGGCTGGCATGAGTGTACTGAAGCAAATGACTACTCTGAATTTCAGGACTCGATGCACGCTTTGACTTAGAAAAATGCATGTCTCTTCAGAGGAATTGGATCTGTCTGCTGGAACTGAAGGCAAGTAGAAGAAACATATTAAGGTGAACAGTTGTTGCTGCTTTTGTTACCTCCACAATATTTTGCATTTTCTTTTGCATGAGTATTCTTCAAGAGAGGCCCCACATACCTTTGTTTGTTTACTTACAGTGGAACTATAATTTACTGTCAGGTTTATGTGAGGAAGCAGTGAAACAGTAAACTAATTATATTAGTCATATATTGAAATAATATCGGAATACATTGCTCAGTGCTGCTGGAGGTATGAGGAAGGAGGGAGGAGAAATTCTGTAGAGCCAAGAAAGCCAGGAACATGCTTCTAGTAAAAAGTTCGCACTAGCTCTGTTCCTCTACCTTGTCCCTGATCGCTCCAGGAACCTGCTTCCCAAACATGCGTTTTTCATTGCATATTTGTGTTTTAGAAACTCCAGCTCAACACGCATTTCAAATTATTTAGCTATATGTGTTACAAAACTCCAAGGTAAAGGACACTTTACTTATCATWGAAGAAAGTGTTGGCATAACATCATGGATGTGGATGTTTGAGAAGCTCTGACTCACTCCACAGAGGATAATGGATAGGACTTGGATTGAGACCAGGAGCCTTTCATTGGAAAGGCCCACACTCAATCGGCAGTGAAGGCCAGGACACCGTTGTGAAAAGCGGTCCATGCCTTGCTGGCTTCTGAAAGCCAACCTGCCCCCGGCTGAAAGGCGTGCTTTCATTTTCTAGCACTTTCTCCATGTTCTCAGATAGACCAAATCTAGCTTGATCATAGGAGATACTCTCTTCAAAATAAATGTTTATATTTTGACTGTTTAGATCAACGCTCTTCTTGAAAGTAGCAAGGTGTTCCTAAGCTGTCTTCAATAGGATTTTCATCTCTTTGTATGCTGCTTCCCTCCTCTTCCCCCACAGAAAGTGCTTCCTGCTTTAACTTCTCTTGTTGGTAGTGTCCTTGGTAGTGTCCCTTCTTCATTTGCATTTACCTGGGGCAATGCACACAATTTCAGTGGTTTCATTCAGCGTGAGTAAAAGTGGCTGACAATTTGAATAAGCTCCCTGCATAGCAAAGAGCCAGGGATACCTGGAGTCTAATTGAAGTTTTGTTAATTAAAAAATTAGGTGTAAACAGCTGCAAGCAGAATAATGGAGAAGATCCTATCTCCCTCTCTCTTTGGTCCATCACCACAGTATCTATGCTGTTTGGAAACTGCTCAGAGTCAAGGAGTCTGGCAGAAATTTGCTTCACCCGCTGTCAGTGTTGCAGCCGATCAGCGCAGCATAATCAGCTGTTGCTGGGTGCAAAACAGCAACCAGCTCCAACCTGTTTTGCAAAGTTGCTTCCCCACTTTACTGTTGTGAAGAAACTGTTCTCACTTCTTTCTCTGACTCAAATATGGTTGTCTTTTTCCCTTCAGTTACTTCTAGTGCTTCTAAAGGATCCTAGGCTTTTCATGTTTTACAAAACACAGGTATTCTACAAAATATACACTCTGGCATCTGTYGGTTTAGCTATATCTCCACACTGGTGTTGCAAGTTGCAGGGTAAATTCATCATAGGGATGTTGTCAAGTAACCATGATGGTGTTACACTGAGAAATGTTTATAAAAGAAGAAGCAATAAATACCAGGAGTGGTATACCTTACAGAAATTATTTTAAAAAGATGAGTAGACTCACCTAACCAGAAAAAAAAGAAACTGTTAGAAAGATAGGCTGTATGCAAAACCGACATTGAGAGTACCACAAGCAACATATTCTAGGCAGGGGAAACTTGGTTTGATGATATKTGAAGGAAGGGAAATAAGTTGCATTTTGATTCCAGTGGAGGAAGAAAGAAGAATTGAGAATAGACAGAAGGGACATATTACAAAACCATCATATTAATTTAATTAGCACTCAGTATTTATTCATTACTTTCTCACCTGACAAGTCATAACAACTTTCCATTAACTGGAAAGTGAGGACTGAAACAAAAACATGAAACTATCTAGACTGGTTGTTGTTTCACATACAGAAACGCCAACAAGCTGTGATGATATGGACTTCTGGATTTCTTTTGTCTATTTGGCACCTTTGTCTCTTCATAGCCATGAACTAACATAAGCTAAAAATAGTATACTGCATTAAAATCAACAGGGATCACTAAAATCAGACCAAAGTTGCTACAACTACTTTAACTGCGAAACTGGGTGCCTGTTCAAATAGAAAAACAATAGGAGTCCCTCCTATTTAAAAATTAATTAGAAGTGTGCTGGGACAATCACAGCCAGTTGAGTTAGCGTGTTTAAAGAAATTACAATCCTTGATCTGTATGTTACCACCTCTAAGCTGAGACAGAGTAGATGGATTATTTATCGCCTGTGTTGATGTTGCCATATACAATGAATTTCCTCATACTGTGAAATCAGTAATGCTTCAAACATAAGCTCTTGTCATTTGTGTCTGAAAAAGATGAATTTTGGAGAATTTTTCCCTAGAAAAACAGAGATTATTGGGAAGTGAAAACAAACAAATCAAGTCTGACATGTTATGCAACACAGACTCCCTTGGGTGTCAATAAACATGGCAAAGGCAGGGAGGGTTTTATGGATTAGAGGTCAAAAGAACAAAGCAGAATATTGCATCTTTACAAGAAGCGTCTCATAATGAAGAAACTCTAAATTAAGTGAAATGTTTCCTCCAATGAGCCCCAGTAACCAAAGCAAACAAAAGAATAATAATGAGCCTCGGAAATATTACCCATGAAAGAGGATCAGGTAGTTTCTTTGATGAAAAGTGAAAATCACCCCAAATCAAACAAGCCTCTGCACATCGTCACGCTGAGCTCTCACATTCTTGGCTGCAGGCACATTTCAAATGTAACCTGGTTTGACAAGTTGCACTGGAAGAATGCCAGGACTAGAGAATCTACCTCTTTCAAACTAAACAACTACAATAAATATTAAATTTTTGTATTGATTTATTAGTATTTTTTCTTTTGGTATACTGAACATTGAGGTCCTTTCAACCGTGTCTGAACATCCTTCGCCAAAAATGTTTGTCCCAGAAGTGAATGGAGAATGATGAATACTGAAATGTAATAAAAAGCTTGACCTGGGCATCAGACTCTGAAACTTATTTTGAAGGTTGTGTTTGAGTAGAGGGCTGTCAGAATAAATTCTGCCTTTATCGTACTTTGTGCAATGAGGTGAATTCAACAAAATTGCACAGGACGTATATAACGCAGTTTGGTCCATTAACATCTACCATTATCTAACCTCCTTTAGTTCTGGGTGTAATCAGATTAGAGTGGATTAAATCCTGTGCCAGCAGATTCACAGAATCACAGAATTCTTTAGGACAGTTTTTATATTCCAGGCTACAGTCCTACAATACTCTGTGCAGTCAAGGATAACCTCCTAACTGCCTAGCAGAGATTTTCCAAGATGTTCCAGTTAATGGAATATTTTGTTATTTGAAATAACCAAATACAAAAGCAATACTGTGAGATAGTGATGAATGATGGCCAGAACAACAGAGACTTTTAAAATATACTTAGTTTACTTTAACTACCGCCTCTGTTTAAGTGGCAGGACCATTTTACTAAGAGTTGGAGTATAGCTGGTGCTTTCACCTTATTTTACTCTCAACATTTTAATATTGGGCTTGTTCTGATTACTCTTGAAATTACTGGAAAACTTCCTGGCAAAAGCATGGAACTCCTCTTTAAGGTCATCTAGGAAGTATGTGCACATGAAAAAATGAATGCATTGTGCCAATTAGACTTCAAGTTGTTGTTTTGCCAAAACAGGAGGAATGTTCCAGGGTTTCGTCTATCTCCTAGCATCAAGGTGAGGAGGACGGTCATGGTAAATGAACAGCAGGTTTTAGTTCTGCTCCTCCTCATGGGAAAGGATATACATTTAGTGCAGCGATGCTCATTGCCTGAATGGAGGCAATAAATCAGATCTGTGTAATATTTTGCTGGGCAAATATACAAGCAACGCATATTAGCCCATGCATTCATGTTTAGCAATTTATTTTTACCATATTCGCATGGTCTGGTGGCATCCATTAGTTCGGGACTAGATCTGATAGACACATGCAGTACTGCAGTTTGAAACTGCAATGTAAGAAGCCCCCAAACTCTGGGAACCTAAACTCTAGGCAAATTTCTGCTTAATGATGTAATCTCAAAACATGCATTGTCCGTCTGTATCAGCCTGGTGCTGTTCTGGTTCTGCATAGGCTAAGCAACTGTGTCATTAAACCCTTGAAATCAACCACAGAAGTACTTGAATCACCATTTTAGAATGGTGATAGAATCACCATTTTCCAATATCGTTGAAACCGTTATTGGAAAAAAGACGTAACTTCTGGGAGGAGGCCCAATATGCTCCTCTCTCCCTCTCCCTGTTGCTGAAGATTGCTTTAACCACTAGTCTATAAAATTATAACCCATCTTGTCTATACTTGCACTTTATCTCTCTCTCTCCCTTTCCTTCCTTCACAGCTCTCCAGCCCTGAAATATCTTCAGTTCTTTGGAGGGCGGAGGTACAATTCCAATCAGGAAGATGGAGAAAAAGTGGTATGGCACATGAGGCTAAGTGCTGGGTCCTGCATTTGGGTCACAACAACCCCAKGCAAYGCTACAGGCTTGGGGAAGAGCGGCTGGAAAGCTGCCCGGCAGAAAAGGACCTGGGGGTGCTGGTCGACAGCCGGCTGAACATGAGCCGGCAGTGTGCCCAGGTGGCCAAGAAGGCCACACTGGCCTGTATCAGGAATAGTGTGGCCAGCAGGACTAGGCAAATGATCATCCCCCTGTACTCAGCACTGGTGAGGTCACACCTCGAATACTGTGTTCAGTTTTGGGCCCCTCACTACAAGAAGGACATTGAGGTGCTGGAGCGTGTCCAGAGAAGGGCGACGAGGCTGGTGAAGGGTCTGGAGCACAGGTCTTATGAGGAGCRGCTGAGGGAGCTGGGGTTGTTTAGCCTGGAGAAGAGGAGGCTGAGAGGAGACCTTATCACTCTCTACCTGAAAGGAGGCTGTAGCGAGGTGGGTGTTGGTCTCTTTTCCCAAGTAGCAAGTGATAGGATGAGAGGAAACAGCCTCAAGTTGCACCAGGGGAGCTTTAGACTGGGTATTASGAAAAATTTCTTCACGGAAAGGGTAGTCAAGCATTGGAACAGGCTGCCCAGGGAAGTGGTTGAGTCACTATCCCTGGAGGTATTTAAAAGACAGGTAGGTGTGGCACTTCGGGACATCGTTTAGTGGTGGACTTGGCAGTGTTAGGTTTACAGTTGGACTTGATGACCTTAAAAGTCTTTTCCAACCTAAATAATTCTGTGATTCTATGGTTCTATCATTAAATAGTTGCTACAGTTTTGGGGGACGGAGGAGACGTATGCTAGAAGGGGAGAGACTGTACAGAACTTGGGTCTCCTGTGTTGTGGGTGGGTGCTCTAATGACAAGAGTGCAGCCTAATCCCATTTTTTTGAAAGGTGCAGCGATACTGCAAAGAAAATGGTCAGTAAAAGTAAGGCAGCCATGGGTAAGATATTGATGAGGGAATGGTGAGATCTCAGATCCCTAACTTCCATGGTTTCTCTCGGCTTTGTTCATTGCCCATGATCATGGCTCCCTCTTTAGTGTACCTCCACGTCTTGGACTCCATTTGAAGTAATTAACTCTTCACAAACAGTTTATATGAAGACTGGACATCTCACATAGTCTTCTGTATTCCTGTCATGAAGATAACACACTGAAGATTAGGTACTTTAGCACCTAAGTTTTGGATCATTAAATCTTTTAGCAGAAACATTTTTAACTTTGTTCTCTAGTATATGCACATACAGTTGTGTATCAAGCCACTGTGTCTACTAGTCATATGCAGATGAAAAATGTTGTTGTACTGCACACTGCACTTGAGGAATTGAGCAAGAAAATTATATTTGATTTACCTGTGCAGAGGAAGAGCTTCAGAGACCCATGTGTCAAGTCAAATCACGGCTAATTTCACCACAACACCTCAAATTTCTTCAATTCCTACATGACTTCTTTTCAGTGAATGTGAAATATTTAAGTGAGATTCTGCTTCCATGTTCTAGCACCAGAAGTCTTGAGGAAAAAAGGCTTTAGCTGCTGGAGTAGACTAAACAAGCAAAACAACCCGGAAGCTTTTGGGAAAATACAGTACTTAGAAGAAACTATTTTGAAATGGAGCGTGGAGAAAAGAAGACTGGAAATCATTCTCCAATGTCAGCTCTAGGACTTTTTGTGCCTTCTGCTGTAACAATGCTCACTTTGTAGAAGAGTACAGCGTAGGATACGAAAAATGGGTTTCTTTGGAGAAATAGACAATGGTATCTGAATTGCTACCAAAAATWAAAGGAAAAAGAAGGAAAGAAAGAAAACAGATTCATTTTGGGCCTGGGAAGTTTTGTGAAACATACATTTCTGTAAAGTTGGCAAGACTAGTGGGTGCCAGATGATAATTGGAAGGGGCCCTACAGGCACAAGCTCAAGCCAGGACTTACTCCCGTTAATCACAGAAGATGTAAGAGACCAAATGCAGCATACAATTAAGGCAGGCTATTACAGAAGAGGAAACAGGTCACACAATAGGAAGATGTTCCTTTCCCCTCCCTACCTCTTGGCAAGACATGACACCACAGTAGGCAATAATAAAAGATGCTCGAGAAACTATTGCATCAAGCAAGCACACATATACAGTTGGGTTAAAAAAAGATATATGCAAGAGGCAAAAAAAATATGTCAGAATTAATATTAATCACAAGACTGGTAGTATTCAAACAATTTTGGGAGTTTCAAAATAGAGATTCAGCTTGTAGGAATAGAGCTGACAGATTTCTCTGAGGGTTGGAACATTCATAAGACCTTATAAATCACAGGGAAAATGTAGGAAATCTGTCAGAACAAACACCATGAAATAAGTGGGTAAAAATTATATCTCCTGGAATTTCACAGTTAGATTTTCAGAATCAGTTTTTCAATACGTTAACCTGTTTTCACTGAAAGCCTGAATTTAGCATATCCAGCCAAAACTTCTTCATCCTTAAATGTAGGGACTGCACTGAATGTTTTCCTCAGAAAGAAGAAACGAATCAAGGGTGTACCCTTAACACTGTAATGATCCAATCTTTGAATCAACTAGCTAGAAACTGCATCCAGTAAACTCAGCAATGGAAGCCAAAATGTCTAAGGGAAGACGAAATCAACCACAAATGAACAACAAAAATAACATTCTTAAAGGTAGTATGGGATGAAAGATTTCTAATTTTCTGGTCAATAGACTCTTACTGAGACATGGAAATAAGCACCACTTAGCTTAAATTTCGTATTTGCCTCTTTGTGAATCTCAAGCAGGAAACCATCAGAGCTGCCCAGAGGTTATTTGAACCCAGGCTACCACCCCTCTGGCTTAGATGCCACTAGCAAGTGGATGAGATTTTACAAAGGTGTCCAGACTTGTGAAGTCACTAAAACTTGGGATGTAAGTCCTCACGAGATCTTGTAAGGCTGCGAGAAACCTTCACTGTCACATATGTACCTGAACCTTCATCTTAATTATTCTATGAAGGCTAAATTGGTCTGCAGGTAAACACTACTTATTAGCCTAAGTCTCAGGAAAGGCAATAGGTTTTGTACACAAAATACATATGAAAATACAGTGTTAAAAAAGATCTTAAGCAGAGGAAAATCTTGAAAGGTTGCATTCAAGCATCCAAAATCCAAGCCACTGGACCTATTCCATCAAGTCACCTCCGAAGAAAAGCTCAAGTGCCTAAGAAGGATGTAACACTGGGAATTGCCTACAGCCAGGTTCTGCATACAAGTTTGCGTATATACAAGGAATTTTGCTGGAATTAAGTCTTTAGTACAAATTCTTAAACTACAATGAAAGAACTTTGGATTTGTGTAACAAGCCAGTTGTGTTCATAGAGGCCATCTGGTGTAATTTCATATTTGGCATCCTCAATCTCTCTTTACATACAGAGCTTTAATGTTTATTATATTTCACTCCACCATTTTTTCCCTTCGCTAGTAAGAGAACAGAAGAATTCTCAATTCACTGGTGGGAAATAAAGAATTTGAGCTTTAGGTGTAATAATGTAATCAGTATGTAAGATTGGGAGAAACCCCAATTTTTTTCAACATTCACATGGTCTTATTTTGCAGTTCTGAAGCATCACGACCAAACTTTTTAGACAGCAGTTTAAGTGTTTTTTCTAAAAAAAAAAAAAAATCTCCAATTAGTTCAAGAATTTATTACCTGTCTGTTGAGGAAATGTGTAATGTTTTGCAAGGGTTGGTTTAACATTAACTGGATAACCTGTGGAGGATGTGTTTACATAGGTTTTTGGAATAAAGTAAAGGTGTAATGAAGGTAGCTGATTCATGGGTGAGGAAGTGTCAAGCGTTCTCTTAGAAGACAAAGCTGGAATAAATTCATAGTGAAGAGAATTTGGCAGCAGGGGAAGCAAGAGAACAAGGCAGCTGCAAAGGAAGGTGTTAATCTCTACAGGCTCTGGATCAAAATTAGCTGTCCCAGGACATTTAGAAATGGAAGACATCATAGTATATTAATTCCAAGGTGTAGGAAGTGTCAATAAGATATGACATATTACTAAAAGGATGAAAATATGAAGTAAAGAGAAGGTGACCTAGAAAGGGCAGGTCCCAGTAGTAAATAAATCATGCAAATACACTTGCAAAACTCTGATCAGCAGCAAGCCAGCTGGAATTTTCTCCATTTGAGAAGAGGATGAGCTATTTCAATAGTATTACCCCCAAAGAGGTGTCAAGCTTTGAAAAAACTGGCTGCAGAGTCAGAACATCATAAATGGAGTTTATTTAGGTGTCTTGGAGCRGGATGTGTTTTCTTATGCCTGTTAGCACAATACAGAGGATTAACCCAATTACAGTTTCTCTCACCTTTTTGCCCATGGGCAGGGGCAATGAGAGAACATATGAAAGATTACTTAATATGTAAAAACTCAAAGTGTCTTCTTTTTCAGTGCCAGCTGGGTCCATAATATCTTCTGTGTCTCAAATTTATATCTGGAAGGTGATATCTAAAGACTTATGTCTGCAAATTATGATAAAAATCACATATAATCCTACAATATTCTGGTCCTGTTCTTGCTCCTTGGTGACCTCAGACTGAGTCAGCTAGAGGACTAATGCAAGAAAGAAGTAAATACCCTATATGAGCTTCTCATCAAATTTATGCCCAGAGGAAAACTGTCTTGACTAGATGAAAAGATACAGTTCAAATCAATAGTTGGAACTATGCCACCAGTAAAGGTAAAAATACAGAGAAATAAATATATGGAACCCCGAGAAAATAGAAAATAAAGAAATAAACAGTGCAGATGGTTCTGTGTCTTGCACAGAGGCAGGAAATAGTTCATGAAGTAGAATGAGGCATCCACCTGTCTGTGCATGGATGAAATGGTCTAAAAAGAGAGAATCCAGATCAGCTGGTCAATTGCTGAGAGAAATTGCTCACCATTACTCCCTTTATTATGGGGAAAGTTTCTGTCTGGACTTAGAAATTTTCACCATTGGTGTTTTCTCTTTCTACAGCAGTACTGCCAGTAGCTTGCTAAGGATTAAGCCTTGGCAGACTACAGAGTTTGCTCTGAGGTATGGCTTGGAAAGAAGGTGAAATCACTTCAACCTGGAAGCTGTTAGATCTTAGCTACAGATGAAACAGATGCTGTGAGAGGAGGAAAGCCTACACCCTGCAAACTGCTCTGAGGTCTCTTGCACAGGCAGTGCACTGGGAGATTAACGCCCACAGAGTAGGAAGAGGGGGGCATATCCTTCTGTGCACATTCAATAGATGTGGAAAGCCTCAGAGTAGCCAACCAGCCTCCTCATCCTGACCCCTAAGGATCCCCGTAATCTTTCTACCTCTAGTCTAACCTTGGATGGGTATGTGTGAGTATTCAGTTTCAATAACTCATTCTCCAGAGGTGAGATGTTTGCTTAAGTCCAGTTCAAATACAGTTCATATTTGCATCATTGGGATCAACAACTCATCAGACAAATCTATAAATATTGGTCAGAAATAGGAATACTGAAGTGCTGTGGAAATATGCATGTGTAGCAAAAATGTATGTCTACCATTCTACTATACTCCTCCCGGGCAAGGCTGTGTCTCTTGCTACCTTGATTCATCCTTTCTCTAAAAAGCAGGTTCTTGGTGGATTTATTGGTGGTGAATCAGCCTTCCTACAAACACATCTGTTTCTGCAAAGTGTGTCATAGTCCCTATATTGGTTCCTCATGGCAAGTTCAACTAGTACCACACTAGTTTGCTGATTTTTCTTACTTTGTGTCCCATGGACTTTTGGAGAAGAGAAAGTGAGGAGGAACACAATAAAAACAATTTGAACTCTACCTATAAATAACAGATTACAGATCAAGGTTGACAAATTCATCCCTTGAATAATTTCAGAGGAGTTACCATAGGTCAAACAAGTGGCACGCTCTGTACCATACCTTATCTTATTAGGGATTAATATGCTTTCAGAGAAAGGTTCACAAAATCCTCCTTTCATCCTGAGATTTGCATCCTAAACACCTTTAATGAGATGAACTTTCATAACGAGTGCCCTTAGTAGTTATATCTTTTCCCAAACAATGTTGAGTCATTTGGCCTAATGTGGTGTTTCTCTTGGAGCATGAAAAAAGGAAGCTTGCCACAGCAAAAACAGAATTTTACTTACGAATTCAGAGAGTAGTCTTGTTCTGTGAAAGTATGAAGAGGGTTTAGGTAGCACCAGGAAAAAATGTCCCATGTTTAACACAAAAAGTATCGATCTGATACTCTCAGCATTGAAAATTATTTGTGGCCTAGCTAGGGCGGTTAGTGCTAGATCTTAAGAAACAAGCAGTAAATGTGTACGTGACCCCATAGGATAAATGAGAAACACCAACAGGAATTTTTTCTTCAGCATTCAGCCCAGGGTACTAGTGAACCACAAATGGGCATGATTAAGAGAGACAAAAACATACATGGGTTGAGTTTAACCCATTAGTGGCTGCTTTCAGCAGACCTGTGTGCATGCCTGAGCAGAGCACAGAGCCACTTTGGACTGGCAGAGTCTCTCCCGGGGTCTCTTTATGCTACAAGATATAGCTACAAGGGTATTGTCCTGGAAATGCTGGTTGTTAGTGGCAACAGGCCTGGAAGAGGAATAGGGGAGACAACAGATACCRTCTTTATGTGAATCCAGAGAAGGTAATACTTTGTAATTTAAAGAAGTAAAAGATGGCTATTCCAGGTGGCGGAGGGACTGTTGGCTCTGGAGAATGTGTAGTGTCCAGAGAAATGACTCTGTATAAAGAGATGCATTAGCATCCCTTTCGGGACATGGTTTAGTGGGCATGGGTGCTGGGTTGACGGTTGGACTCGATGATCTTAAAGGTCTTTTCCAACCTTAATGATTCTATGATTTTATGATCACTGTTGGCTTAAACTCCTTTTATCTGCTCCCTAACAGACATGGCACTAGGGAGAGAGGCAGGCAACTTCACACCCCAGGGACAGTCACTTAATTTCTTTCTGTCTCTGATACTCTCCTCAGTGTTGCCCACATTTAATTTCACAGGAAGTGGTTCAAGAGAAGATGTGTCATTCCAGATGCATTTGCACATGGCCTGGACTAACTCAATCTTGTGACCTTGACTGGCATCTTTAGAAATACTACTAATAAATAAGTCTGTACATTTTACAAGAATGCAGTTTTTACACTTAAGCAAATATATTAGTTTCGGAGAAGCGCAACGTTTTTGACATCAACCTATTTTATTATCCACTGTCCAACCTGTTGTATGGACAGCAGCCAGAGAATGGAAAAGATGCGCTACATTCTCACCAAAAAATAAAATAACTTCCCCATGTTTTGAAGTCTTTCGTAAACTGTTATCAGCTCAAGGCGAACCACAGCGACCGTAGTGTCTGACCGACTCAAGTCTTTCCAGCACACCCCTTGCCTTTTTCCTCTTAACTCCTCTGAATTCATTGCAGTTTAGATTCTGATAGCACGAACGGAAGTGCAGACAGTGAGTCAGCCTCCCCTAACGCAACCATTTCCTTGCTGCTGCTTCCAAAGAACCCAAATCCTTCTAGCGGAAGGTTTTGTTTCTGGAACAGCCTGACCCCAGCACCCAGGAACAAAGTGATCTCCACACTCATCTTTCCAGTGTGCTTCAAAATAATTTTTTTTAAGCAAATATGGGTATGCGGCACACATCCACATCCACAAATCTACTCACAGATTAGAAATTAACCCGACATTAAAGCTAAGGTAGTAAGGTAGTAATTGCAATGTAAGATTGAGACTATATATGTTACAAGCATGGGTTCTAAACAAATCTAAATACCATAATAATCAGGACAGTGAAGTTACTCTGTTAGCCTTTGACTTGGATGACAGGATCCCTCACCCTGAATTCACATATGTCTATAAAAAAGATAATTAGACTTCTGTCAGGAGGAGGAGAAATTCATCGCAATCTGAAATAAATTGAGTCTGAAGTACATAAATTGAGCTATATCTTCTCTGGAGATAATGTATTAGGCACTGAATCTATTCACAGCTTCTTTTGGAAACTCTTCCCAGACCACATCTATACAGATGCCTTATATAAGAACATAGCTATGCCTCTGGAGAATTTCAGATAGTCACATTTGTCATCCTTTGTTCCCAGTGGGCAACATCATAAAACTCCTTGATATTGCAAGTAACCATGGATATCTGGCATCTCCCCCCTTCCTTCCTTTCTTCCTTCCTTCCTTTCTTCCATTCTTCCTTCCTTCTTTCCTTCCTTCCTTCCTTCCCAGAAATATTTAAGCCTGAACAGAAATAGATCTAATGCTGAGGAAGGCTAGTAGTCTGGGAAGTCTGCTCTTAAATCTTTTTCTGCTGTGTTACACAGTTCACAGTATGCAAATTTGCATGATGAAAAGTGCTCTTTTTGGTATTATGGTGCAGTACTTTGGGTCAATAATAAACATTTAAAAGTTCTCAAACACATATTTTAGAGATTGCTGTAATGATCCAGATTTTTAAATAGCCCCCAAATGTTAATAGAAACGTCATTCCCTTACAAGCCCTTCCAAAAATTGTAATGAGAGTGTATTTGATAGATGAAAACCCCCTCCTAAGCATTTAAATAGAAATAAAAACTCTCCTTATTTCCTTGTAGGACTGAAGGGAAAAGGACCACCAACATTTTTTGCCCCCTGGTCATCTGGAACCAGTGCAACACTTTTTCTTTTTTTTTCTTTTTTTTTTCTTTTTTTTTTCTTTTTGTTAAAAACTGTTGGAGTTATAGCATCAGCTTTAAAGACTAATGTAACAATACCGTAAAGGAAAGATAAAAAAATCCAACAGATTAAAAGTAATTAAAAAAAATTAACCCCACAAAAGCCAGGAAATTAACAGTGCAGGAAAACCCTTCATAGTTATGTTCACTGTGTTTGGAAAAATATGTTAAGAGCTGTTCCAGTTTCTATCAAAATTTAGGAAACATCTACTGATAACAGCARCTGTTTGACCAAACAATTGGGAATGTGCTGAAAGAGACATTAAAGCTACCTAAATAGGAATGTTTTTACAAACTGTGGTCCTAGTGAATTAACCAGGGGAGGCCACGCTTACTTAAATATCATGCAACGCAGAGGTTCAAACCATTCTGTCAATCGGTAATAGCTTGCTTGAAAGTCTGAGCGAAGATCTTAAAATTTCAAATCAAATTCCATTTTTAATTTTAAATGGATAGGTAATTTGATGGCATGGTGACTTTAAGAAACTGACTGGAATCCCAAAGGTTTAGAACAACAGAAAACAACAATCTAATTTTTTTTTCATTTTTAATAGTTTAAATGTTCTTGGCCCTGCTAATTGACAGGGTTTTTTTTGAAAAACAGGGCAAAAATCCTATTATGTCTTGTCTTGTCTTGTGTTTTCCACAAAATCAGTGGGGTTTGTGTTTTAAAATGTTACTCGCTGGAAAACTGTAATGCTTTGTCTTCTGTAGTGCTTTGTGGTGTAACTATCCATCCAAAAAAAAAAAAAAAAAGAAAAAAGGAAGTTGTATTTTCCTGTTTGTTAGTGCCTATCCAAAGGCACGCAGCATATGATAAACAGTAAATCTTTTCTCCCCTCTGTCCTACATTGGAAACGATTACAACTCATTCTGCCTTTGATGAGCAGGATAAAAGTGAATTGACACATAGCACTGGTTGGTTTCATTGCTTTGATGAAACTTGTTGCATAATGTGAACAATTATATGCAGATTTTATAACTGAGTGTCTTAAGCAAACCTATCGTTAACAGGCCCTTATTTCCCTTGACAAGCCAATACTGCTGACTTGAACCTGTCATTCGCTCTGATTAGACATGTGTGCTGAGCATCTGGTTATTCATGCACCTGTTTGCTGCGTTAATCACACAGTGAAATCGGTGTCATCCCAGTGTCATCACCTGCTGAGGAAGCGGTGTTCTGGCCTCACCGGTATGTGGAAACGTGGATGTGATGATTGAAAAGCTCCTCTGACCTCGTTGAGAGAGCACCTTACCAATGTTTCTGGTGATACTAGACAGAAGATCACGAGTGGATTTGGATTTGAGGGGCATGTTTTCACAGAAAAATTGATGTTCTGGAAAGACTTTCTGGCAAACATCTTTTTCCTTTGAGAAAAGGAGTGATTTTTGACACTATTGATTCAGAGGGCTGCTTATTGTCATGCTGTGAATCCAGGTTTTGTACTTCTTCCCCCAATAAGGACATATGGTCTCTTTTTTTGATAAATAGTTTCTAAATGTCTGCTGATTACAAGTGCAGAAGGGAAAGGGAATGACATCTAATTTTAATCCCGAGCATCCATTTTTTATTTATGTTGTAGAAAAGGATTGTGGTTTTGGCAACTGCAAAACATTGTCACAGAAATCCACAAAACAGACTTTGATTTCTAAGGCCTTATTCTCTTCAAAGTGTAGTGGTCTAAACCTGGAATAAGTTCATTCAAATGGAGCATTGTTGAGACAAGAGCACTGGCATCTCAGCAAAAGTTTGCTCCAGGTTAGACCCTAAAATATAGCCAGAAAAATGTTCTCATTGCCTCTTGAGCTCATTTTTTAAAGTAATCCAAATAATTTAGAGGTAGAAGTACTATTTAACTTCATTTCTATATAGGCTGAGCAAAGCTGAGAAGACCAAATATGTTTTTAAGGTTGGATCAATGTTTTTCCAGTTTAAAGACAATTTAATCTATACAACTTTTCTGCAGGAAAGTTTCCTTTTCCACAAAGTTTTTGTTTTCATATTCTAAATTTTAAAGAAGAGTAAGTGGTTCAAAAGTTTTACAAAACTAAACCTAAAATGAATCATTTTGTTTCAGGTTAAGCAAATTATCTGGGTTCATCTGCAGTGTTTTGCTCCTTTCTTAATTAAGAGAAACAAAAACATTTCGAGACATCCTGTTGCCATCGTTATGTCTAATTCAATCAGAAGGAGAATGCTGTTCCCATTAACTTGCCAGGCTGATTCATAAAATTCAGAGGCATCCAGACTTTGCTGATTCTTTCTCCCAAAAATATTCAAGGCTTATCTAGCTTGGGAAGAACTGCACAAAAGAAGAGAGAGGCGGTGAGAGGATCTTCAGAGGGAGAATATAACCTGCATCTTGGTAGATTTGTGATTGTTGGATGCTATTGAAAGGGGTCACTTCGAAATAAGGTAAATGGGTTACGCAGACCTCCGTGATGGACACCACCACAGAATTTGCTTTTAGTGTTTGTAGTGATACTGTTTGTTCACTTGGAAGGAATTTGTTTGCAGGCTAGGACAGGATGACTTTCAGCATCATATCTGTCCTTAAAACTCAGAACAAAACAGAAACCRAGGTTTGTAAGCAAGCTGTCTCTTTATCTGGGGCTGTTTTCAACACGTACGTGTAAACAGCAGCATTCCAAGAGAATCTAATTTTGAGAGACCTCGTGTCCATGTGATCTTTCTGAGTGAAGTGGCATGCCATGGTTTTCTCAGAAGCACTGGCAGGAGATGTAGTGAAAGCATTACTTGTTATATGTGCAAAAAGATTTCCACTCCATAGAGGAACAGTGCTGCTATTGTCCTTCTGGCAAAGGGTGCATGCTCAAATGACAGCAGAGTGTAACCTAATCTAAGTCAACTGTAATGCCACCGTATTTGGGAACTGACACTCTAGGATGCTGCTGCCGTGTAGCCAAATACACACCTGTGCCCGTTCAGCCTTTCTCTCGTCCAGGGCAGGGCGGGGGAAGAAAAAAGCTTGCATGCAAACTGGGGAGGAACAGCCAGCTGCTGGCAGTGTCCCCCAGGAGGGCTTTTCTCACTTGCCTGTCAGGCATCATAGCAACTGCCAGCCACAACCTGCAAACAGCCACCCAAAATGCTGCTGGCCGGGCTCTCCTGGAGGAGCCACGTCTGTGCCCAGTTGCCATGGGACCTCTCCCCTGCGTGATGGGAGGAGAGCGTGCGACTGCACGCATACCTGCAGCCGTGCAAGCGCTCGTGACTTTCGCGCCGGTGGAAACCCACCAATGGCACACACACCGGGGATTCTCTCCGCCCAGAGGACGGAGTGTGTGCCGGAAAACTCCCCGCTCCCAAGTTAGCAAGCCAAGTTAAGTTAACTTAATCATGTTGTCAATTTATTATGCCAGCAAGTGAACAGCATGCTTTTGGCTGAAGCAAGTCATGTGAAATCTGGGGGTAAGAGGAGCTCATTTATGACTGGTCTTAACCTCGGGAGCCGGTGGCTGAGAGCAGACCCGCAGGTGAGTTTGGCTGCAAGGTGCTCGTGCGGGAGCACCGGCACCTCCAGGTTCCTACACTCTTCTCCACTTGGGCAAAGCCTCTGAGTCACCACTGCCTTCGTGCCTCATGAGGTCACTCACCTGCAGGTAAAACCCGAGTACACTGCTGCCTTTCTCACACACTAGCGTTTCTCTTTCTTTTTATAAGTGTCTGTAATGCACAGGGAGGTGGTACTAGCAGTCAGGTCAAGGATATTCACTTCATCAGGCTGAAGAAGACTAAAAATACTAAAACTCCTCCCCCCCCTTTCATAAAAACACCAGCTAAGTATTTTTAAAACAATTTAATGAGGCCCTGCTAGCAATTCTGTGTTAATTGTGGCTGGTATACATAGAGATTCTATCAGCTGCATTTCATTTTATGAACACTGAAAACATATAGGTTTCATTTTTAATTTTTACCGTGAACCTGTGATTTTAGTGATTGTTTGAGAGAAGAAATACTTTTTTTTTTTTTTTTTTGCCATTCCCCCTCTGTATCACTATATCTTTAATGGTAAACACAGTATAACATATTTTCATGTTTTGGAGTACATACTGATTACAAGCTTGAGTTTGACATTTTCATGTTTTTCCTGTTAGGAAATCAGTAGTGGAAAAATCAACATAAAGGGGAAAAAAACCATACACTATATAGTTATACACACACTGATTTGTCCTCTGTGTCTACTTAGGTATACAGATAAAAGTACATTTAAGTAACATTCAGTACCCAGCTTTTATATTACGAGCTTTGAACATTAGTGTCTATTTATCAAAGAGGCAAGACAGACAGGACTGCAATCAATTTTAACTAGCATATGTAACTTTACCTAATATATTTTGGACTATAATATGACAGTACTGTTGCCTCAGAAAAACTGATATTTCACTGATGAAGTTGTTTGCTTCAAATGGAAATAAAAACAACAAGTTAGGAGATGATAATCTAATTTATCAAAATCTGCTACATTTTTTATGCACAGGATTCCGTGTTGAATTTGTCACTGAATTATGCCAGCACATAAGCACCATGATGTGGAGTTGTCATCAAAGCACTAGAGTTTGGACTTGGAAGCTAAACTGCCAAGGGATCTAATTGTCTCTCTTCCTTTGAGACAAGGTATATGGTTTTGTGCTTCTGATTTCTCTCTGGGGTGCTCAGATCAGTGGTAACAGATAAAAATGCAAAAGGAAACATTTTTTGGTTTTAGGAATGATCCCTGGGGGTGGGTATAATAGAAAAGTGTACAGCCCTCCAGACTTCATAAAAAGTCCCTGCCCAATGTCTGTCTGCTTTGAGACCTTTGCAACTAYGGACAATTACATCCTCAGTTATAAGAACTGTTCATGAGCTTACAATTAAATCCAGTGCATTTCCCTGTCCATTTTGACATTTTGGATGTCTATCAACTTGGAAGAAGGAGCACAGTGTGTTGAATTACAACGGGTAAATGTAACCTGTTTTTTTTTAATAAAGCTGCGGTGTATGGACAATGCTTTCCCTCAGGGGAATGTTCTCATCAGCTTGACTCATGGAAAGTTACTCATCTCCCTACCTCAAGGAAAGAATATGTATTTAATTCCTGAGAATAGACTATTACATCACATGTGAAGAGATGGTTCAATGTGAGGCAAAGTTGTGAGAACTTCCAAAGGCAGCAAAGACTGCTGTGCAATCAGATGCTGTTCAGATGAAATTGTGTTACATCTATAAGAAATACTTCACAATTAGCATATTACGAACATTCTTGTCCTGTAAGATGACTTAACACTGCTGGCCTTTTCCACCTCAGATTTTGCTTGAAGTGCAAGTTACAGCAGATATTCTTGCATTACTTAACTAATTGTCATCACTTGCTTCATTCATTCCATGATATAATATGTGGTATCCCATGAAAGGCTTGTAAAAGTGTGTTTGCACAACATTATTATGGGGTACTGATGTCAAACTGGGAAAACACCATGAGGTAAATGCTTAATAAATCATTGACCTCTGAGAAATGCACGATATAAATAGATTATGTGTACTTGGAAATATAATACGGATGAAAAAGTGCTACATGAGCTTATTTGGCCTGAATATTGTTAAAGACAGAGCAAACACGCAGGACAGTAAGTTTTCTGAGGTACAAGATACAAACTGGTGCAATTATTTTTGTGAATAAAATTCACTGTGACCGGACCCTTTTGATGTGGCTGAATATTGTTCTCACCTGACACTGCCTGCCCTTGTCTGATCTTAAGTGTGGATCAGAGAATCTCACTGAAAAGTTGGCTGGGGTACCAAAATCATTTCAACATAATATCATTTTAATATAAAGTGTGTTTTTGTTGGCTTCTAAGTGCCTGATTATCTTTCTGAAAAAGAAATAAGGTTTAAACTGAAATTTGCAGAAACTATGTTTTCCTCTGCCCGCTGTAACTTATTTAGATTAGGGAAACCTAACCTAGGAAAGTAAAGGGAAAAGAGTTGTTGTGTGATTAAGGTATTGGATTAAAACTTAGAAGTTGTTTTTAGCAATCCCCTCCATTTTGCCTTATGCAGAACTCTTTCTTAGTCTGAAGAATGAGAATAAATCCCTGCTCTGCCAACAATTGCTGTGGTTTCTGAGAAGTCATTTAGACATGTGTCCATGGGGGTGAACAAGTGGATCCAAGCTAACTCAGTCTATGCTTGGAGGAGGCTGGATGTTACTTGGAAGTTAGAGAGCTGTGCTAACAGTGTGCTGTGCTTGACCTAAGAAGCCTTGTACTTACAGACTGGGTTTATTAGCTCGAAAATAAAGTCATACCAACACAGCAATATGGCATCTGTCCAATATGGCTCAGAGGATCTTGGGTCTGTCCACACATGTCCATGTTAGCAAGACCTTGCTTTTTCTGGACTTGGTGCTCATGTTGAACATCTGTGTTTCAGGTCTATAATTGACCCATTTAGTGCCACAAATCTAAACCTGAGTTTCTTAAAGCCCTTGTTCAGCTGTGGTCTCATCCTGGAGTTGATTAATTTCCACGAATGTTCTTCTGGCTCCTAAAGGTCTGCTTGGTGTGCCCAGGACTGCCTCAGACTTGAAAACACTGAGTTAGGAATTTCCCTTTCCATCTAACCTGTAGAGCTGGACCAATGGGCTTGTTCAGCACATTCCTACCCAAACAGCCTTTGCTCAAGGCATTGTCTGGAGCAGAGGAAGATGGTCCTTTTCATCCAGAACRTCACTGGTTCATGTACTGGTGAGACATATAGACTGTCTCTGTATAACAGTCTATATTGACGATTAAAGACTCAGCGTTCATCTGGAAAACATTTCCCATCCCTGTTTTATCTCATGGCTTGTCTTTTTCAGCCTTTATTGCAATGAGGATGGATATGGAAAGTGGAGGCGACTAGAGTGTCTTGTGGCTGCAGTGATGGCGCTTGGCCAGTCAATTGGGAGGTGGAAGCATTGGGATCCCATACCACCAGGAACAGGATGGCATTGAACCTGAGTCTTTCTTATCATAGCTAAAAGTCACTAACATGTCACAATATGTTAATTAAAACAACAACAACAACCAAACAAACAAACAAAACACACCAAAAAAAAAAAAAAAAAAAGAAGAAGAAAAATGAGACAGAGCTCTTAACCTGAAGGGAAAAAAATATGTTTACCTCAAGAAAATCTTTCGATTCTCCACAGAAGGGAAGAGCTTCCTCTGTAAAGCTAGAGTAATGGAGATGTAAGGATGGCTGATAAGGATTCAGGAATCATCCTTGTCTTCACTGTTTCTTCTCAGCCACCTTAAGAAATTTCTGACACAGATGATCACATTCTAAGGATCCACACTGCAGAGGGATCCTGGCCTTTATCTTGGAACGTAAGACACTAGATGGAGAAATATGTTCTGCACTAATATGTCAAAATTACCCTGGGGTTTCTGCTTCCCTGTCAAATGGTAATGATAGCACCACCTTATCACATAAGGATATGGTAAGGAAAGATGCTTGTTCCGTTATCTCCATTATTAGTGAATTCCTGAATGTAAAAAAGGAAAGGACATATACGCTACA
The DNA here is from genome assembly GCA_030449065.1 of Oceanodroma leucorhoa. NCBI lineage: Eukaryota > Metazoa > Chordata > Aves > Procellariiformes > Oceanodroma > Oceanodroma leucorhoa. Next base: position 3,596,849 of record JASVER010000098.1, read on the forward strand.
GGAAAGGCCATTCTGGTTGCAGATTCTTCTGACAGTTGGAGATTTCCTCAAGAAGAACCTATCAGGTAAGGTGTCTTAATGTGGACTATAGCCCAAATAAGGAACAGCTTTTTTGGTTTTTTTCCTTCCCTCTGCTGGCCACTTAAACATTTGATAGTTTAATATGGTAATAGAATCTGGAAAATATATGGAAGTTGTTCAAAGAATATATGCTTGTTATGTCCCTTGTTGTATCATTATTCTGTACATCACTATGGTTACTGCAATAAAAAGGTAGATTTTTTTTTTCCTTTTGTAACTTAGCAGAATAGTGGATAAATATTTACTACATAACATAGAAACTGAATCTCTGAAGTTCTTTAAAACAAATCTCTAATGATTGAATATACTCTGCTCTACTAATTTACATGTCCAAACAAACATTCATTGCATGGATTTCAGTCATTTCTATGTTAATTTCTTGCTAGAGCTAAAAGGAAAAATTCTGTTCAGCAGAGCTTGTAGATTTATTTCTCTTCTTTTCCTCTGATCACGTCTAGGGTCTTTCTGCGTACTACATTATAAATCTAAGCACAAACACTCCTGGGATAGTCAGACGCATGCAAGCTGATTCAATTTTTGATGAAACAAAGGGAAAACCCAAGCTAAAATGTATTCACTAATCTAAAATTAAACAAATAATACCTCGACATGGCAACACTGAAATTCTTTCTGTGCCTTTCTTGCCAAGATTTCCTTGGTCTCCTGTTCTCCGGTTAATATTAATGTTTTTCAATGACAGTGGCTTGGTCAAAATCTCAAATAGATGACTGCATTAGTTCCACATATGTGTTTGTTACTTTTTATTATTATTTAAAGTAATCCCTGTGGGCAGATCTTAGAGCACTCTGCATCCACCTGCTTCTTTAGCAAGCTCAGGTGTGACTTAAACTTCTAGAAAGGGGCAGTGGTTTCTCTTGTTTTTTTCAGCCCTGTGTTCCACCCCTAGCTTTGTAACACATTTTTGGCCAGATTTCTAAAACAGCTTAGCCTCTAAGCACTGCTGAAAGTCTGACCATGCAGCTCTGGGGCCCAAATGGGAGCAGAGCCCACTGCAGAATCCAATCTGAAAAACTCTGGTGTGGTTGGCCGGACGGTGCGATAAAAAACAGCTGCTTATGTCTTGGGAAGTTGCCGCCTTTGGAAATGACCACAGTGCACTGCTCCCAGTAGTGGCAGCATTAAGATCAGCGCCCTGCTGTATGTTCCTTACTGACTAGCAAATTTGAGGGTTGGCCACTTGGTTCTGTTAGCAGGCAGAAACACCAAGTATCAGCTACCATTAAAAGATACTTTTTAGTCTGCAAGTGCTTTCTCATGATAAGAGAATAGCAAACAAAATACCACTTCTGGCAAACCTCCTCTCTTTCACTATCCTTCCTCAGATTCATGCTTGCTCTGACAGTCATCCTCTGACTCGGGGAAGCATATACATAGCAATCCTCTGCTCTGAATACTGGGGACAAAGTGCAGCTCCTGTTGATTTCAGTAGAAGTTTCACTAAGACAGAAAGTCAACTGGACTAAATCATATCTTGTTTCAGTAACTGCATCTGCGGGTGACTTTAGCAGGATCTCTTTCCAAATAATCATCTAAACAAAACGAGGCTTGGCTTTGGTAGGTGCATCCCCTGAAGCACCTGCTGGGTTGCAGAGATTTCTGAAAGAAGCTGTGGGAATGAAACAAAGCATACTACAAGGGAGGAGCATGTAAAACTTGCAGAAATCTTCATATGTTGTCATTTAGTATTGTCATAGCAATTACAGGATACTGTTTGTAGTATTCCACCTCATTCTTAAAGCTACTAATAAATCATTAAAAAGTACATAAATTCATAAGTAAACTGTGCTCAGCAATATTGTATGAAAGGACTTGTGACTCTACTGGCATTAAAACTACAAACAGATAGCTTGTAAAACAATTCACTGGCTGAAGATGGGGGAAGCCCTACCCGAAAGAAACAATATAATTAGACATTTTTTATTACACTGTGCTTGCGTAATTCCTCTCCTTGAGTAAGGTTTTGAACAGGAAGGAAGATGGCCTTTGGCTGCAGAAGTGCATAGTATTGACAGCCACTAGATTTGAATGTTTTATGTTTGCTCACAAACAAAATAGTAATGACTAAGATGCAATAAATGAGAACAGCTGGACAACACCCCACATACTGTTCTCTCCATTTGTGAAATGTTACTGGAATTCAGTTCCTTTTGCATTTTTACAAAACTTTAAATTAAGGTGTGTCTTAAGCGTAATCTTCTTAGAGATTTTCTCTTCTACAAGATTACTTTTTCTGCACACCCAATTATTAGGGTTTTTTTTTAATACAACAAAGTACCGTATTAACCCTCACTTAGCTGGGGGGGATTACTGCCTTTATTCCAGAAAAGGGCAATCTTATCTCAATGTGTTTTCCAGGTGGGGCAACTGCAAATACTCAAAAGCTGTCCCTATGAAAAATAGAAGAATAATGACATAATTCTTGGGCTAATTTTCTTAAATGGCTGTCTATTTCGTTGGCTAGTTTGAATTAGTATTGTTGGGTTAGGATTTTAAGCTGAGTCCTTCCATGTCCAACAAGCGAGCTTCACCTACTGGAGTCTGTGGATGAAACAGAAACATTTCTAGCTCTCATGTGTCTGAAGAAGGAATCTGAAACCAAAAAAGTGCAATATCAAAGCATTCTCCCTTTTAAAAGTATTCTTCAGCCACTTTGGGGCATGACTATAGACTTTTGGTCAGCTGGGGTGGTAATGCCAAATTAACAAGCTTTTGCACTGGAAATATTCTGTAAAATGGTAAGTGGAAGAGCTTATTTTCCTTGTATCAGAATGCTCATGCACACTTTCTAGGGACACCTCTAGAGCAGAGGATGGCCTGATGGGCCTGATGTACAACCTTTTTGCCTACAGGGACGTTTTATAGCTGCAGTTAACCAGTGTTATCTCTCAGCCATATACACAACCTCTGGCATGAGAGGGGTCACCCATCAAAACTTAGCTGGTCTATATTCGTAAGCTGCTAACATGATGGTTTTGGTCATGGGCCAAGTGATCATTTTAGTGGTGCTTTTCCACAAATGCCTTTGCACTGTATCTGTGGATATTCTGGAAGGACCAAGTCCTCCCACAATTTCTTCAGAAAGCCCTGACAAAACAGTACAAGTAACGGCAGTGCTGAGGTGCACTCCTGGAAGTCATGCAAGCAACATACTCGGTGCCAGTATCAGAATGAATATATGAACTCACAGATTATCGCTTAGCATGGCAACTGTTTTTACAAGTGGGCTAAAATAGGAACATGGACAGCTTGAGCCTGTGAGGTAGGGAATCTACACTGTATGCATACTGTAATGCTGAAGGTCATTAGTGCCTTTGGCATTAGTCAGTTATGCCAGCTGTTTGTCCGGATGAATGCAGTTATTAAATCCCAACAGAGATAAAACCATCCATCTGCTGCAAATCCTTAATTTTCCTTGTATTTTCACTCTGTGTCACAATTTCCATGTTGTTCTAGAAACAAAGATTTTGAGGTACATGTCCATTATTCTCTCCTGTGGTAAGACTGCAGGTAAACTATATATAAAAAATATGAAGGAAATATAATGATTCAGTGCTTTTTCAGGCAGCAATTTTAATCCTAAAATAATTAAATGTTCCTTGAAGTTGGAAGCTTAGTAAGAACATTGCTATGAACCAGATGTAATTTCCATTACCTCTTTCTCTTCCTAGTGCTCTTAGTATGTCTTCTAGACTGTAGTTTATTATGGTGTCTCCAAAGTTTTTTCATAACTAGATCCAGCTTAATGTGCTGTAATTAGAATACTAGCCATTTAAGGGCTGGAAGGAATGTCCTATGAGGAATGGCTAAGGACTTTGGCTTTTTTAGTTTGGACAAAAGGAGGCTGAGAGGTGACCTTATTTCTCTCTACAGCTTCCTGAGGAGGGGAAGTGGAGAGGGAGGTGCTGATCTCTTCTCCCTGGGATCCAGTGACAGGACGCGTGGGAATGGTTCAAAGCTGCATCGGGGGAGGTTTAGACAATAGGAACCATTTATTTACCGAGAGGGTGGTCAAACACTGGAATAGGCTTCCTAGAGAGGTGGTCAATGCCCCACACCTGTCAGTATTTAAGAGACATTTGGCCAATGCCCTTAGTAATATGCTTTGACTTGGTCAGCCCTGAACTGGTCAGGCAGTTGGACTAGATGATCATTGTAGGTCCCTTGCAACTGAAATAGTCTATTCTATTCTATTCATTTTTTGAGTTGTAGCAGTAACCCATGAGAGAATGTCATCGGTTGGGATGATGTTGAATCAGCCATACCTTCAAATATTTAACCGCACACTTGTCTGTCTAGGCCTGTGAAAGGGAAGTCCGAGGTTAAGTATACGACAGAAAAGGGACAGCAAACCTCTTCAGCAGTGTCTTTTAGAAGTAACTCCTATTAAGTGTGTGGAGCTGAGTTTTACTGCTAATTGACCTGACATAAATGGGATCAGAGATACTCTGGTTACCTTTGCCCATAGTCACCCTGGAACCAAAGGTCCTGGAGTCTACAGCACAGAAATGTCTGTATGGGTTGCATATGATCCAGTCCAGGTCAAGAAGCAATATTGCTGGTTTAGCCCTGACTAACAAGCCCTTACAAAGTATCTGTACTGTTGCGCCCTACTGTGTTATGGCAAGCATGACTAAAATCACTTCACTTGTACAATGATAAGCAGTAGTGAAAGGCCTTCAGATAATTCAGGTAAGTAAGTAGCGCCAGTTCCTCACAGGCATAAACAATTTCTTCATGTGCCAGAATTGTCCTAATAGTATGACCATTCAGAAAATAAACCTTTTTTTCCTGTGTTAATCACAGAAACACCACAGAAAGATGTGAAGAATCTTATGAATTAAATTCCCCAGTTAAAAATACACAAAGCGTATACAATCAGAACATTTGCACCATCAGCACAGCTCATGCAGATTCTATTATTTTTAAATCAGAAATTTAATGTATAAAGTTTTGTTGTGGTATCTGCATGTAGAGCAGTGGCTTCCAAATTTTCTCTTTCATGGAGTGCTGATAGTTAAATGAGGTTTCTGTTTTGTTCTTTTTCATTTTTACTTCCAAAATAAATATATTTTAAAATGACATGAATAATCTGGCAGGTGTTGAAGGCAATCATATTCCTCCTTTTTCTAGAATTAACTTCAGGTTTTAAAGCAATAGATTAGACTGAAGGTCCAAAGCACATTTTTTTTTTTTTTTTCAAAATGAGTCATCATTTCTTACTGTCAGTATGAAAACCAGTGAGAACTGTTTGATGTTTATCATACCACCTAAGAGACTAAATTATCTGTCTTTGATCTGTGCAGGAAACTGGAGTATATGGTGCCTTGAAAACTGAAGAGTTACATTGCCTAAGCTTAGGTTTCCAGCTTAAAATAACAAAGTAGTGGAAACAACATGAGGTTCAAAATGGGAATAAACACTGTCGAAGCAAATATTGAGGGGAAGTAGGTTCACTGACAAGTGGGAATGACTTTTGTACTGAAGACATGTTGAGAAGTGCAGACCGTTTCTCAGGAAATACATTATCCCCAATCCACTTCTGCCCCAAGCTGAAAAACGTCAGCAACTTTCGAGTTTGTTTGCCATTCCCAGAATCCAGGCTGGTCATTTACTCCATGGAAGAGTGGGGAAAAGGATCTGCTTTGCCATTTTGGAAATTATCTCTTGAGTGCAATGCTAAGAAGCCTTATGACTCTTGGGTATTATCACCGAGCTTGCTTATCTTGGAGCTTGTTTGATCTCAATTTCTGCCAAACTCCTCATCCTATTTGCTCTCCAGTAAGAGCTGTGAGCACAGGTTCTTCTGGATCATTCTCTCAGACACGTTATGGAGCCAAATGTGCTATTTTCTCAGCTCTGTGTGTGCAGGGTTGCAGTGATGAGTCATGAAACAAAAACTTGACAAACTGAAGTCCTAACTTATGTTTTCCAGGCCTGAAAGAAAAACATTTAAATTCTGACACATTCCATCTGGAAGACCAAAAGCAAAGACAGGAAAGCGAAGACCACCTCAAGCTCAGCTCCAAAAGAAGGATTTAGTGTTTTGTTCCCATCTGATTGGAATAATGAGCTCTGGTCCCAAGTCACATGTTCTAGGACACAGAGTACCTTTTGTCTGGGAATAGCTGGCTTTACAGGAACTGCCTTATAAGAACAGTTCAGGATCCATCCTGCTCTGTAGAAAACATAGCTACAGATCCTCTAAGACCCATTCTGATTTCTTTCCATTATTGTCAGGAACCCATGAGTGGCTGCAGCAGCTCTTCGGTGTTCAGAAAGCCCTCAAGGACAGCACTTAATGGCTTTAGGAGATTAAAAGGCAGCAAGGCAAAGAAGCTTTACACTTGTATGCAAAATGTTTAAAAAAAAAAAAAGACAGCCACCACTTTGTTTTATAGATGCATGCACTGCAATAAAGGCTCTTTTAGCCATGTTGGAACATAGCTTGCTAGTAATCTTCATATAGGCTGTTTGGTCCTATTAATAATTGCTATGAATTATCACTCTCCCCATTTTAACCATGTGTTCATGAGAAGGCCATTTTCTGCCAATATCATGGAAAGTTTATTATTTCATGCAAGAAAGGCAAAGATCAACATAATGCAACAGAATGACTGCCCCTTATTCTTTATTGTTCTGAGATCTAAGCCAACATATTTCCTTTTTTTACAGAATATTTTAAAGGACAGATGTTGGGGGTTTGGTGGGTTTTTTTAAATACTGGACCACCAGATCTTAACGTGCATTGGGGAGTTCCAAGTTGAGGTGTAAGAAATACATTATAACATAGCAAACCTGACAACCTGCTCTTATTGCATTCAGAAAGAGGGTCTTGAAATCTCAGTTAAAAAAAACTGTGGGATTTTTCTTAGTGGCTGTGGAACAGTTATAAAAAAAGAGAAAAAGGCAAAGCCCAGCATTGTTAGCATCGGTGAATTGTGGGGACAGAGTGTGCAAATGTGCTACATAGGTATAATATGATGTGTAGCTAGCTTAAGGTTAGATCTGCACCCCACAGGCATCAACAACAGCAACACCACAAAATCTTCCCTGCAATTGCGTTGGTTTTGGATCAGGTTATGTGTGGTGTGGCCTTGGTTCAAAATAGTAGCAATAATGTCCATAATTAATATTTAGCCCTGGAGGGGAAATAAAAAAGCTGTCCCCCATTACCAAAATTGAAGGAATCAGAGTCACAATTGTGACTATATTAAAGCATTTGTGGCAGGAAACCTACAATTTTATAAGTTTTTCTGGAGCAGAAGATGAGTTAATAGGGTAAAATGTCAAGTTATACATAAAAAATAAACACCTGGCAAAGCACTGCCACATCTGGAGCACGCCACAGTATTTAAATTACGTTTGGCTTGTCACTGTGTTTCGCAGCTGTTACGGCACAGAGAAGCATAATTAAAAGCAGCAGGTTACCATGGTATTTAATTGACTGCTGCTGAACAATTTGTGTGTTTGTGATCTGAGTGAAAACCGTTGGGCAAGTTGTGGCTTTGGAGAAGGAAGATGATGACAATGAGTTTATTGAAGCCATTTACCTTATGCTCTGGGGCAAGAAGCAAAGATTTCAGAGCATTGAAAAACTATAGGAATCATAATGTAGCTACATTAGGAAGGTGCTTAAAGCAGAATAAACTTTATCTTGCTTAAAGAGAAATCCAAAATACGTACATTAACATGCCACAATATCAGCTATATCAGCTAAGGCTCTGAATCACCAAATAAAGAAGGGATCACACAGAAAAAGATAGTTGAATGCTGGGGAAAAAAAAAAAAAAGGAAATTAGAATGAAGAAAATAATAGGTTGTGGTAGTTTGACTGCTCTTCTGGTCCTCTGAGCTCAGGCCCAAAGTCAGGTACAAATGGGTTCATTTCAGGATTGCAGATGACACATAGCAAGAGATTTCCCTTCAGTTCCCAGCTCAGAGAGAGCTCAGCAGCCTCCTGTGACGTGCTTGTAACTTTGGATTTGAACATACAAAAACTCAAAGTGGCATGACAGCTGAATCTCTCCCTCTCCCCTGGCAACTGTTTATAACCACATTCCTGGAGAGAAAAGCAACCTTTTCAACTTTGATAAAGACCTGTTGTGAGCTTGTGGTAATCTTCATGTGAATGCCAGGAGCTGCATGGAAATTCACTTTCACTGCCTAGTATCATCCAAATGGATAATGGTAAGCTGTGTTTGGTTAATGTCCATTAATTCTGGATGAGCATTCTTCTGAGTTTACTGAGGTTTCATTCAACATTTCACTATTTTGCACCTTCATCCAAAAAACCCACATTGTCTCAAGCTAGTACATTCACCTTTCTTCTGTCCCGAAGTCTTTCTGATGCAAAGTGGCCTGGGGTAATCGGAAATAGTGGTATGCCACCTCCATTACAACTCACCAAATGTTCAGATATTACATATCAGGCTGTCTGCTTCCTAAGATACCTAGAAACAAGCACAGTTTGGAAGTGTGGCTTGCATTCTTTGTGTTTGCCTTGATGTCTGAAGCTGCAAGATGAAGTCATGATATGTGTTCTTGCTTTTCTACATAATCTGGCAAGTAAGAAACTTTTTTTTTTTTTACTTAAAATAAAAACCATGACTCTCACATATTCACCTGTCTCCAGAGCCTGAAGTTTAAAGAATGAAAACCAACAGGTAAGAAGGGACTTTGAACTTCAACCCTGTGATCTGAAAGATCCAGAGCAGTAGAAAACCATGACAATATAACAAGTGTCCTTATTTAACGGAAACAATTCTGTGACAATAGCTAGTGAAGTCATTTCATTGGAGTTAATTAGCAGGCACTTCATGAAGTATGAGCACTCCTCATCGTGAGAGGCAGAGATTGTTTCCTCTCCATGTGTAACATGGCTTCCCCTGACAGGGGAGCAAATTAGTTGGAGCAGACAGGGAAGGGCACTTTAACCCTCGCCCTTCCCATTCCTGCCTGCTGGCAAAACTCAGCTGAGCAGCTGCGGAGAAGGAAATGGCCACAGAGATAATTCCTCTTTTCAGGGCAGTGCAATTACATGCTGCTCCTCACTCCAGGTCGTGTCAGAGCCAACAATGATCTGCCTGTGCATTTTCTTCTGTATCCTTTTAAGGTGTTCCAGGCTCCTTACGATATCATCTAAGCTTCACAGTTGATGTTGACAGCAGAAGTAAGCAGTCAGGGATACACAATAATATTTTTCTTTTACTTTGCACATTCTCGCACTGCATGTGCTTCGTTTTAGTCAGGGGAGAGAGGGAGTGGGTGTATCAGGAGTTGGTAATCAGTTGGCTTATTTTCCAAATAATCATAAATAATTTTTGGTTGGGATTACACCAGACTGGTTTTGTGTTTCTTCTCTACACGATTGTCTTCTTGAGAGACTAATTGTAGAGTAGCAGTGCAAAATGATTATCACAGTRCTAAGCTTTAACTTAATGTGACCCTTAAACATACGTTTACCTACGAATTTTCTCCTGAAGAAATGTTATGGGTTGTTTGGCATAAAGATTCCTTCAGGAACGGTATCTGCCTTCCCACCCACAGCAATATGAGAAATCTGTATCACATGAAATATCAGTTCACTTACAGTATATTCTAACCAAATTCACTTGTGAGAAAGCATGGGCCAAACCCCAAGATTCCCGTACTGCAAACCATTGCTCATATGAAAAATCCTTAGCCATATGAATATATTCTTTTGTTAACAGGTTTATTTGCACACACATTTATTACATGTTACTGAAGGGAACTCCTAACATCAGGAAAAAATATTGAGCAAAAAAAGTACATTTAGCTCTGTAGAAATTAATAAGTATGGGGACAACCTAAAACAACTGAGCTTGATTTTAGCACCTCTAAATTTCACAACTCTAAGCTTTATTTATGATAGTTTCTTAATGCTAAGCCATAACATAAAGAACTTTAAAACTCAAATCATATCAAATAGGCCAGACAGAGTATTAACCTAGCAAAACAATTTACTGTTACGTAAGGCTCTGTGCCCGAATGAAGGGAAGTATGCAAAATCACCAATTCATAGCCGTGGAAACAAAGGCAAAAGGAGAGGTTGTGGGTAGCAGGTAACTATTTAAATGGAAAGTCATTTCTCTTTCATATAAAAGAAGCAATCTAACTTTTCTTTTTCATAGTGATAGATCTTTTGCAATTAAATTTACCATTGTTTACATGGGGAAAAATCCATAACTATATCACAATAAAGTATCACAATGCCTTATTTGGTATGATTTATTTGCTGGTGTTCATTGACTGATCATTATGTTTCAAGGTTGTGTGTTTACTTGTCAGTCGAGCCCTGGGGGAGCAACATTTCCTCACTTCAGATTGTAACCAAATGCTCAAAAGTTGTGATCCCGCATGTCTTCATCTTGAGACCAGATCCTAGCAGCCAAGAAAAAGATTAATAACTGAGGTGGCACATAGGACTGGTGATCAGTGATCTGAACACAGGTGCTTTGGCTTCTAATTTTATTCCTGCCACAGACATATATTATGAGCATAGACCTACCACTTTCCCTCTGAATTTCTACTTGATTTTCCCTTGGTCAGCTCTGTGTAGCCTGTTCAGGCTGTGTTCAGGCTTTGAAGTGAAACAGTGACGCATGTTGTAAGTATTTATTGCCAGACCAGGCCAAAGGACTTGGCACTGTGCAGAATTTAAATTCTATTTAAGATTTATGCTTTTAAAATCCATGCATGCAATTAATTAACATGCACGCTATATACTAGTCTACAATGGAAGTTTGTTTCTAGGAATCAGGGCATGTTATTAAGAAAGGGGAAATTCAAACAGAGTGGTGGGGTTCTCTTAGGGGCTTTTTGTTTCAGTTTTGGGAGTATTTTTATTTGTTTTTAATAGATGTCTTTCTCCAGGTCTTTGTATTGAGGAAGGAGGTGCAGGCTGGGAAGCAGTATGAATATCTGATATACAGCTGATATTGAAAAGCATTAAAACATTTACTCTAAATAATTTATCACCTGATTCTGCTCTTCTACAGAGCCAAGACTGGACACAAAAATGCCACGTTGCTCTGTAAGCACAGCACAAAGATCTGGGAAATGACAACCAAGAAAAGATTGGAACGTTGCTCTAGTTAGTGCCTAGAAGATCCTTAGTATGCAGCAAATCTACCTAGATATATAAGTACTTTCGTACAAGCAAACCTAAGCTATCCTCTGACTGTGATTAACAAAAGCTGGAGTAGTTTCTTCACAAAAAGTCCTCAATACTAATATTTCCAAAACCAATGATGTTTCCTCTGCTTAGACCTTTCCCCCTTTTGCACAGATTCCTGTTATCAAAAACATACATTCTGCTTGGGAAAGAACAGAGATGCTGGGAATAAATCATAATCTGATTTAGAAGAGAGTTCTGGAAGAAGCTAAAATCGTATGTTTGTTTGCCAAGTTACAAAGGATGATATTTGAGATACTTAAAACCAGTTCCTCATCACAATGCTGAACACTACTTTGCTGCCTGACATTGTGAATGAAAAAAATGTTGCATGAAAACAGTTTGATATACTTTACACTGATAAACCTTTCTTTGCAAATCTTCCAGTGCTGGCAAGGGATTCGGTAGCATTATTCCCTCATTACTGATCAGAGAAACTAAGGTACAAACGACTTTTTGGATGTCACCCAGCAGGAGTATTTCTACTTAGTTCTTTGCACTGCCTTTATTTAAGAAGCAGTGATATTTTCACTTGTATTTTTCAAATTTTAATTCAATCTCTAAAGTCCCTTTGAAGTCAATAGGCTGAGTTACCAATTAAAATTAATTGCTCTACCTTGGCCTGCATTATTTTATGGGGATTATGGCAAAGAAGGCGATTGAAATGCTTTGAAAGTAGAGGCCAAATCAAGACAAACTCTGCTACTTATACATGAAAGCCCAGTGTGCTTTGCTGAGAAAAGTATTCCCATGGCCTACACGAGTTGCATGCGGCTTCCCCTCCATGGATGTGCGGAATTAATAGCTCTTTGGAGTAAACTGGCCTGTGACAAGCAGGGACAGGGACCTTGGGCTCTTGCGGGAAGCAAAGACAGCACCTATGAAATCATTGAAAACTAGACTGAATGCTGCATGCCATCAGCATGAACCAGCGGCTGAGTCAATCTCTGCCAGCTCTTTATTTGCCTCAGTTCTGTTGGTTTTGCCAGGTTTCATTCCACTGCTTTTGTTTGGCTTTACCTTCAGAGATTGCTATTTTGATCAAATATCTTTTCTTTCTTCCAAACTGTGCCCTCAAATATATGCCTGCAGCTCCTGACATTTTTTTCTTTCCATTTTCACGCATTGTGAAGCAGTACATATGGTCGGGGGGGGGAAAAGTGAAGCTTATACATGTTATCTCTATTGCATATTTGTAGAACAGGTATTCCACCTTTCTTCTTAGTAATACAAACTAGCATTCACATTTAGTAGTTTACAATGTCCATATTCAACAAAAAATGGTGATTTATTAGCTGTATTTTGAATAGAGTGGAATCACACAGACCATCACAGGAAGGTCTTACATTCTTTGGATCTGACTGTTCATAAAATAAGAATCCTGCAAACTGACTCTAAAAATAATTGCTAGTAATATAAGGGTTTGTGCAATCATGTAAGGATTTTAAGGAATATGCAGAGACCAAAAGCCATATCTGAGCTTTATGCTGGACAGTAAATTTGTGATGATTTTAAAATCAAAATTTCACAAGGTTGCATATGTCATTGCACATTTTCTGATGGCTTCACCACACTTCCTTCTGAGTATTTCTTCACAAAGGGGTAAAAGAGAAAGGGGAAGACTTCATAATCTTCGCCAGCTTCATGAGATCTGTGAAGATGGCCCCTCTTCCCACACAGAGCGTGGTCACTACAAGAGCTTCAGTGCAGTCTGCCATTCATCCCACATCCTGGAGGTTCACCTTGCCTCTCAGATATCAGTTCTGTGTGTAGATATTGCATTTAATTTCCATTCAAGTCCAGGCATGTTAAAAGATAGATATGCACCCAAGACCTTCCTCCTCAAGCCAGGCTGTTGTGAACATTAGAGATGTTCCCCTCTTTGGCTCTGATACACATGCTTCCTACTGTTTGGTGGAAGTTTACAACCATTATGGTTTATGCGTTTATGTGAAAATAACTCATCATGTGAGGTCAGCTGCTGTCAGAAGTGCCTCTTGAAAAACATTATGACAGTTGCATTGTGCTCAAGACTGAAAGAGAAGACGCTGGAATAGCTTTGCACCGCTTAAGGGAGTCACCTGGACTGATCAGTGTGAGGAAACGCACTTACCAGACTTGCTTCGTTCTGAAATAGAGAAAATTGGTTCAATTTAACAAAGGCTTCCATGATTCATATTAAAGCAAAAGAAAATAAAGCATAATAAAGGTTATCAGTCATAAAAGCTGTTTTTATTCTTCTCCAAACCGATAGCACATATCACCTCCGTAAAGCGAGAGACTCAAGCAATTCATTTTTATTCCTGTAAGTAGAGAGAGCATAGGTAAGTTCTCCCCACCACATGGCTGACCTACTTAGGAAATGTCTGCCACACACTGGGAGAAGAGAGTTTCCCAAGCACTTAAGTGGTAGGAGTTTTGAGAGAAAAGAGTTTCCTAAGACATCGGGATCGTAGCTCTGTTGACTGATAGAGTACATCTGATAGCTGCTTTTGAAAACTTCCTCCTGGGGTAATACCCATGACGTTCATTCCGATCCTGCTGCAGTGCTGTTGGAAAGCTCTGCGGTACAATCCATGGCCAGAACATTAAAACAGACATTGTTTTGTGTGTCAGGGTGGATAGTCTTATCTCTGTACAAGGCTGCCTAAGATAAACCGAGGGGGGTGAAGGATACAGATATCTTCACTTTTTAATGATTAAAAAGTCTTTTTCCTCTAAGAAACAGAGATTAATTTCAGTAATCTTCTCCTTTTCTTACCAAGGATATGCACTCTCTCTCCCTCTGTACGCAAGCCCTTTTCCAGGGCTTAATCAGGAACTATCAGGGCTCAGTTCAAATTCAAAGGGGGTCACTCACAAAGTGAGTGCCTCGAGCATGCACTTTTCCTTTCTTGGGAAAGATTGAACTAACCTTTCAGATGCTCAAGAAGGTAGTTTTCTCCACTTGGGGGGGGTGGGGGTGGGGAGGGGAAAGGAAAAAAAAAGATAAATTATCAAAATATTATTAAAATATTTTCTTAACGGGCAAGGAAGTCCAACAACAGGTTGGAGTAATATCTGCTACTTAATGGCTGAAATACCAGTAGCTATTTTACAGTCCTCTTCTTTTTTTTTCCTGAGGAGATACCTGCAAGGCTGGATAGATTTTTACTCCCTCCTGGAGTAGGACTTACTTGCAGGTGAAGATAATCAAGCTCTGGGGTAATGTCATCAGTCCTGCAGGGCAACAAAGCCCAGATCAAGGCAATGCTGCTGAGGTGGTGGGAGCCATGTCCCCTCTGTGAGCTCCCCAGATTATGTCTTGTCTTCAGCTGCTCTGCTACCTAGTACAGCTTTCCCAGGGCTTGGTGTTATGTCAGGTCCCAACTCAGATCACATGTAATATTTAGGAATATACAGTCTTTTTAGGAATACACAGTCTTTCCTTTATATATAGGAATATATAGTCTCTTTCTAAAGCAGACTTCCATTTCTTAGTCCACTGGTAACTCTGGATTTCAAAACAGTCTTTTCCTTCCAGTAATAGGAGACCTGTAAGCAAAGACTTTCTCCCTCTTGGCTGTACCTTTTTCAACACAGGGCTGGAAGCTGTTCCCTGAGATACGATGGGAACAGGCTCACTTAAGCCTGGTTACATGAGCCAGACTTTTGTGTTCCATTACTGCTGCAAACCATTACCATTTTTCCACTTTGTGGAATGCCTCTTCCTTTTATTTTTAACAGAAATGTCTCCCAAACACAATAAAACAACATATGTAAAATGTTCGGGCCTGTCTGTTAGCCTCTTCTACTTATTTCCTCTTCTTTCCACTGGATACCTACAGGATGCTTTGCTTCTGTCTGCAAACTTTTGGGAATTTATTTTCTCTGTTTGCTTTTTCCTTTGAGGAGGTGCTTTCTATTTCAGATGCTGGGCACCACATTTTTATGTGAAAAGAAGCTATTTTTTGTGCAGGATGCAAAACTGATGAGGCCTTAAAAAGAAGTTGTTCCCCATTCTCCTTCCTCCCTTTCTGCCCTTGAAATCCAGATCTTGAGAAGACCAGAAAAAGTCTTGTGAAGAGAAAGGGAGGAAAGGAAGTACAAGTGGACATGTCTGAACATAATCTGATTGTATACCCACTTTAAAGAGTGGTCAAGTTGTTAAAGAGCAAAAATAAGGCAGAGTAACATCTGGAAGTCTAAGCAAGCATACTTCTGACTAATTGTGCTAAGGTGGGCTGTCACCCTTATCTAATGCAGAACCGTGTGTCTTTGGAATGGAAAATATATTGTAAAAGACATTTGGTAAAAGTAAACAAGCTAGAGGAGCTACAGCAATTTGTTAGGAGCTGGTAGTAATTGATGACACATAGTTTAGGTGAGGCTTTACTACCCAGTAAAGTTATGATAGTGCCTCAAGATTTGATACTAGGAAGCCATGAGGAGGTGTTAAAAGAGGCACTGGGAGGCTCCAGATTTTCCACAGCAAGTACTCATGAGGACTTCAAATAATTAATGTTCCACTTTGACAAAGGAATAGCTTCTCTAGATGCATTACACTGGCTCTTTTCCCTTACTTCTCTCCTAAAAGCACCATTTTGTTTGCTATTTTATTCATAATTGCAAGGGTTTCTCAGGTTTCTGTTGGTGGCCTAACCTAGCTTCTGTTAGTGAGGAGGTTGCTGAATCTGGCCCTTACAGCTGGCAACTGTGTACAAGTAGTCAAGTAAGAGTGGCTGACACAGTAAGACAATAAGAATGTGGAGACTTGTTCTTCCAAATCCTCCAGATGGTAAGGACATTTCCCCCTCCTCACCTAACCCTTTATGATGAATATGAAGAGAAAGCAGCAAAGTGTGCAACTATTGCTGTACCCTTCAAGAAGGCCAACCATCAGGCTGCCAACCAGATTGGTCTTTGCTGAGTATCAGAAATCAAAGAGGTTTCATTCCTGTCTAT
The DNA here is from genome assembly GCA_030449065.1 of Oceanodroma leucorhoa. Lineage (NCBI taxonomy): Eukaryota > Metazoa > Chordata > Aves > Procellariiformes > Oceanodroma > Oceanodroma leucorhoa. Next base: position 3,613,089 of record JASVER010000098.1, read on the forward strand.
CTGTATGGAGTACAGGCAAGAGACAGGCATTTGCCTGGTGCAGCCCTGGCTGTAAATACTTTCATAAAAGTGCACTGCATATAAACAGGGCACCAAACCATATCAGACAGGCAGGTCCTGGTTGCTCCTCCAAGGCTGAAAAATCCCCTCACTACCCCAGGGCAGGCACGGGGAGGGGGGCAACGCACATTGCCAGTGTTGTCTGCTCCACCTTCACAGGCTTTAACACCTCGGAGGTGAGCTGCTCGAGGGAGACTGCGAGCTGCAAAGCTGCCCTGCGACAGCGGCTTCCAAGGGCAGCAGACCCCAGGGGCTGCTGTGAGCTCTGCTGGGGGCTGCAGAGGTCTTGGCTGTAAGTAGCACAAGGAGCCTGGCTATGATTCTCTGAGATTTGTGCCTTGGGAAATGCAGTTACTGCTTGATCTGGGAAAGGAATTGCTTTAGCACTGCTCTGGCAGGTCCATCTCCCCGGGCCTGAGACTGTGGTCACTGTGCTTCTCCATGTGCCAAGAGTATAATGAATGACCAGGGTCTGTGTGAGGAAGGTAGAGAAACAAAAGGTACGGGCAATCCGATTCACTGCAGGACCTCAGTCTGAAAGGGAATCTTTCCCCTTCGTACTTCTTAAAATTTAAGGGACCCAACATCCCGCATTTCCCAGTCTTCGTTTTCTTCCTTCCAAAGTAGCCCGGCTTGAGGATTGGAGTGCTGGGGCAATAAACTGGAAGGAAGATATGAATATATGTGGGAAGGAAGACGACCTATTTGTCCTATAATGGATCTGAGTGTTTGGTGGTAGTTTTTTTTTAACTTGCTAATAGCAGCCTCTGGTGGTTTATAGCAGCCCTTACAGCTGCTTAGTGAATAGCCGCTTGCTACAGAAGTTCTTGTGTTAGAAATATCGGTATCAGCTCCCAGATGGAAAGTGTATTTTAATGCAAGCCAACTTTCCAAGATTAGAAAACGATCCCACTCTCTTCTCTTATGCCCAACTTTACTATAAAGAACAAACATCTTTCCCAAACGATCATTAATATTTCCTTTTTATGCTGGGGATATGCTTCAGATAATGTCTTATTCAGGATACAGTAAAAACAGGGGGCTGCAATTGAAAGTGAGGGCACATCTGGCCCCTGCTTTGAAGGCTGTGCCAACCAGCTAGGTGCAAAAAGTATCATTATCCCAATTTTATATATAAAAAACCAAGGTGCAGAAAGATTGTTTCCCAATATGAGCCATGTATGCAAGGAACAGAGATGAGTGGGGTCATGATCTGTACTTCATGACCTATGGAAAAAACAAAATGTATGCAACAGATGCTGTCTCTGTTTTGGTTTTGTTATCAAATCTTACACCTCAGAAACAATGTGTAAAACTTGATTACAAGAAGAAGCGTATGGGCAGAAACATCCCAACTATTTCCTGCTGTATTCTGTCTTTTTAAATATTATATGCACATGCTTCAGGCCTCACGCATCTGCTATAATCCTAAGGGCTGATGTAAGAAAAGGAAAAGACCGGACCATATTGCAACAGTTGTTTGCTGTAAAAAGAACGCAGTGCATGAGCTCTCCCTAGTGGGATCACAAATCCCTGCACCAAAAGAACTGTAGCTGGTTGTAGTGTATTTGCTCCATAAATATCCTCGATTCAGTATGTCTACTGACCATGTACTCACAGGGGTCCTTTTCTGACAATTAATTAGATGCAACGAGGACTAGTGATTCAATGAAGGAACTTAATTTTGAGAGAAGTACAGTTCTGCTTTTGTATGACCCTCCTGGACACCTTAGGATTCCTGAAAATCTTCCTTTCTCCTGCGTGCAAGAAAGATTAAATGAATGATACCGTAATTTTTCTTTTTTATTTTTTTCTTCTGTGTAGCAACAACTTCCAATGCGTGTATTATTTCAGTTTCTCAGTGTTACTCATTTTTAATTGTAAAATTTTGGTTTACATGAATGCCTTGCGAAACAGAGATCTCCTCTTTGCCCCAGTACCCAACCATACAGTAAATGATAGTACTAATAACAAGTGACTCATATCTCTTTTCCAGCACTCTGAATCCTAGATTTGAAAAAGTCAGTGGTTGGAACTGACTGTGATTTTAGATGAAGGGTCAGTCACATAAAACCTAAATGTATAGATGCATCAACAAATCCCTTGTCACTCATTAAAAACCTTACTAGTTTTCAGTGGGAATTGCGATTTACTGATGGTTCTGCAGAGGTCATGGTCATCTTCCCTTCCTAAAACCATACGCATTTTGGGGGTGTATTCCCTGCCTTCCAGGGAATGAAAACTGAGAGCTGCCAAATTAAGGCAGACGCATTAAAATTAGAAATAAGATGTATGCATTAAACACTCCAGAAGATTAATGACTGCATGAACTAATCATGAAAGGGGCATGTTCTCCATCTCCTAGAATTGTCCAGGCAAGTCAGGATACTGTTCCAGAGGTAGGCTTAGGCCCACGGCGTGTGCTGTTGGACTCAGTGTTATAGTAACTGCATGGAATTCCCTGGGCTTTATTATGTAGGACTGCCTGGATGAGTTAATGCTCTCTCTGGCTTTAAAACTATGAATATATGAATCACAAAACCTTAAAGAATTGGGCGAGATTTCTTAAGAGTTATTTATGGCACAGATGTGCTGAAACTGCACAACAGTTGCTTTCCCAAAATGAAAAAGAAATTACTTTCAGTAACTGTTTCCAAACACATCTTTCTGTTTGTGTTCTTCATAATTGGAATAAATTGCATTTTTTGAGATCAAGCTTGAACTCTTTCAGGTCATACTATGAAGTCACATGACTTCTACAAAGTAGTGTAATCAAATGCCTTCATCGATAGCTTAAGGTAACAAACAAGACCTATGAGCATCTGTTCCTTAAATAACCACTCCTTTATTCAGTTGAATGGTATTTAACATAAACCTTCAATTAAAATAATTCCTCTGTTATTGCATTAAGTTAGTTGAAGAAAATATTAAATGACTGTCTGCATTTTTTTCCTTATTTTCATCTCTACTGAAATTTCTTTAGGTATTTAAAACTAGCACACACACAAACAAAAGTAATTGTAAATATTTATCTGTTTCCAAATATATCTTTTTATAATGTCAAAGTCTAAAACAACTCAGTGAAAATCGAGATCCGATCAAGGTCTTTATCCTGCGGTCAGTGGAAGCTGTCCAACTGACTTGAAAGAATTTTGGAGGAAAGACTTTCATAGTGCTGGTTTTAAACTGAATTATTGTCGTCTGTAACATCACTGTGGAGTAGAGAAGAATCTCTAGGAAGTTTCCTGGAAAGTGAACAAACATTTCCCACATATATCCGATGCCTGAAAACCTACAGGTGACTTGTCGTTCAGCTCAGCACCTTATCAGACATTACACTGTCCTCCTAGGCAGAGTGACGTATGTAGATGATTTAGAAATAAAGGTTTAACTTCTTATCCCATGGGAACTGTCACTTCCTGGCCTTAATACATATTCGAAGAACCCCTTTCAGGCTCTCTGTCATTTTTGAAGTTGTCTTATTTAAATATTCCACTTGCATAGTTCAGCACTGATTATTAATACTGAGGACCCGTACACTGAAACCTTACAGGGACTGTGCGAGGTGCAGTGTGCCACTTCTGGACCAGAACTGAAACATCAAATTACCACCTTCGAGCCAAAATGCCACACCCATAGCTTTTCTACGCAAAACAGTTTGGCAGCGATTGTGTTGAAAAAGGAAAGGCATGCAGAACTCACTACCTTTCCTTTGATGATCCGATGTACGTTAGCTTGCCCATTCTCAGATATAAACTCCTCTCACACCACCTACAGCCTCTGACGCAGACTAGCCGGTAACTACAGCATAACAACACATGGAGCAGACAGAGCAATTTGAACAGATTTCTCTGTTTGTAAACTTGATTTGTTGCTAGCTAAAATCCTCAACTGATCCTCAGCTGCTTCTCCAACCTCAAGTTTCTTCCTTCTTTTACAGGTAAGAATGATAGTTAATGCCTGAAAGAGGAGAGCACGCCTTTCCAGACCACTCCAAAAGTCTGAGAGCTGACAGGAGGAAAAAAATAATAAAACATGTTTAACATGGTTTTGCTGTATCTGCTGTATGACAACACAGACTGTGAACAGGAGTTTGTGGCAGGGCATAAGAAGTGCTGATACTGAAAATTCAAGAGGACATCTGTATATAATTACAGAGATGGAAGATTCTCCTTTGGGGAAGAATCAACTCACTATTGTATTTTGAGAAGTATTTTTTTCCTTTTTTAAGGGAGGCAAGTTTTCCTTCTTTAGTTCACATGCATATCATATCATCCCTTTCCCAAAAGGTACAGAATTTGTTAGGTATTTTACCTGCTCTCATAGTACGTTCTCATCCTTTGCGCCATCATCCTCTCTACTGAAGAAGCACACCGCAGTTCTGACATGGAAGATGGGACCTCAGCTACGTCCATTGCCAAGTATCACTTCTTCATCAGTGCAAGAGCTCATTGCGTTACCTGCTGGAGACATGGGCCCCACAGGAGTAAGGGCCCACCTGTGCCAGCCCAGCACTCACTGAACACAGCAGGAGCTATCCACCAACTTCAGTAAGCATAGAAGAGGGACACAAAGATGGAGAAAACCTTTAGAGTTACACATTCACATAGGAGACCTAAATCTTTGTGTCTTTACTGTATATTCCTTTTCAATGCCTTCCTACCAGGCAAGAAGACACAACTGATAAAAATAACTTACACCATCAAGTATTCTAACCAGCCCACACGATAACGCTGTTCAGATGTTTGTACCTCTGCTCCTAGGGTGATCTCTTTGCAACCCCCCACAGACTTAAAAATCCAGGTGTAAAAGAAAACCTAGTCCCCTTTAAGCTTTTATGTTGATATAATTGAAGTACACCCATGCATACGGATTGAATGTGTGTTGTGGTCTCAGAAGGCTTGCACTAAAAAAAAAAAGAAAATAATCCAGAGCCTGGATTTATGGGATCACAAATGGAGGAATTGCCTGCACATTTGAAGCAACAGTAGCATATGTAAAAGTAATTTTTCAGTTGGAAGAGTTTGGCAGGAGGTAGGAAATTATTTCTGATGCACCACATAATGGAAAAGAGCAGCTCAGATCCTGGATAATCATAGAATCATAGAATCATTAAGGTTGGAAAAGACCTCTAAGATCATCGAGTCCAACCATCAACCCAGTACAAATGCCCACTAAACCATGTCCTGAAGCACCTCATCCACATGTTTTTTGAACACCTCCAGGGATGGTGACTCCACCACTTCCCTGGGCAGCCTGTTCCAATGCCTGACTACCCTTTCGGTGAAGAAATTTTTCCTAATATCCAATCTAAACCTCCCCTGGCGCAACTTGAAGCCATTTCCTCTCGTCCTTTCACAGGATCATAGGAGGTAAGACTGACACGGTAAAAGATGCCTGTGTTGAAATGTAATCATAAATAAGTAAAATGTCTCAAAAAGAGCAAAACTAACTATCATGATACATGGAGAAAAGTGTTACTAAAGATTTCTATATGAAGAGAAAGAAAAAGAGGATATTAAAAAGAGAGAGGAAACACATTTTTGGTATGAGTCTGGCTTCCTTCCCTTCACCCCTCCCTTTTCTTTCTCCAACACCTTAGTTTTAATTTTTCACCTTGTGTGTAGTCCCTAAATCAATTGAAATGGAATGATAAATTTTGTCTTCCCTCCTCCTCCCCATACACTAAAAAACACTAGCCTTCACTTTTTTATGATGTTCTGCTTTGATACCTTTCCAGTTAATTATATGTAAAATTCTAGAAAATGACAAAATTGGATTCAAAGGTAAAAATGTATAATTAGCAATTGTGTTGGAATATCTTTTCAGTATTTGGTCCCTTTTCCCCAGCAGCAAGAGGAAATAGCATAAAGTAGTAGACATCCTTAGGAAATAGGGGATAGCGATGCTAGGAAGTCCCAKCCCTGGTGAAATCAGTGGGACCAGAATTAGCTTCTCCCTGTTTCTTTTGCACCAGTCAGTTCTACCCCTCCCTCAACTATATTTTTTTAAAAATTATAATCTTTATTATGTGCCTTTCAGTGAAAGGGAGAGCCACATCTGTTGCAAAGTGACACCAGCATACTTTTTTGGGGGAACTACTAGCTGGATTTCTAAATGGTTAAGGTTGCTTCTGCTTCTGTTGTTTACATTCACTAACTTAAGAGAAAGGATGACACAGAGCACTCTGAGTGTTTCTGAAAATGTGTTCTTCTGCATATACCCTCTTGTGCATGATGAGTCAAGAAGAGACTAAGGCTTGACTTTCCACAACACTGATTTCTCTTTATATCAGTCTGACTGCAAGAAGGGGTCTTCCTTTTCCTCCTATCTAACCTTGGCATCCTCTAGATATAGGTGACCATTTTCATCCACCGCAAGACCTGTTCATGCTGACAAAGCACTTAGGTTAATACCACTTGAACACTTTGCTCTGGCTACATGATCTGTATCAAGGGAAAGGAAATGCTTTAATATTGTTTGAATTACAGCGTGTCAGGACGCTGTGTGCACACCCACCCCATCCTCAAGGTCTGCCTGCCTGATCTCAAGGCCAGATCAGTTGTGGTGTCGATGTGTAGCCTTGAAAAGAGTTGTTTGAGGAAGAACCATGAGAAGCCTCCACCAGGCATGTCTTCCCTCTCTCTGGAGTTCTTTGCCCGAGCTATGTTGCAGCCATACCCATGCCTGGTGATGTATGCTGTCGATCATCACACACTGACTTGACTTCCTGGCTTGACTTTGGACCTTCCCCATCTCTATGGGCTTGCCTGGTGACTGCTGGACCCTGGCTGACCCAGGCTGCTGTCACCAGACCTACCCTGCTCTCCTGGCTTGGCCACCACAATGGGTCCTTGCTGCAAGGGCACTGCCCCTGTAGCATGGTGCGGCCCTCAGCTCCAGCTCCCCTCCCCTTGCAGAACAGCCCACTCCTGACACGCAGCTCTGCAGTTGTTTTCTGTAAACTTCCCATAGGGATAGGGCTGGTTTATCGCTCTGCCTCTCTGCAAGAGCTGTGCCCCCTGGAGCCCCACGCCTGGATCCGTGGGGTCCATCCCCTTTTCTACCTTGACTGAGTGAGTCCATCAAACACACAACACTGAGAGGACAGGATTGCAGGTTTCTGTATTAGACAACCCTTAATCTTTTGTTAAGACAACCGGTATGTTTCTCCCTGAGTTAATTCCCACCTGCTGGGAGAGGCTGGGAAAGTCTGCCCGTCCTGTCCATGCTTGCTCTCTTCCTCTCCCCCAGAGCCTGGCAAATCTCACCGGTGCTCCCTAGGTGGTCCCACTCCTGATCTCCGTCTGGGATGGCAGTACCTTTAACCTCAGGCCTAGCATACCATCCGCTGGCATGGAGTCTGTTCCAGGCTATTTTCCAATAAAACAACCATCTCTGAGATTCACTGGCATCTCCTATTGTGATATTTCTCCCTTTTCAGCTGCACTGTAAATAACACTGTGCCTTCTGACATATAATCCAGGATAATATTTTGCAATGAAATCAGTATTTGTGCAGAAAAATTACTAGTTCCTTCTTCATCAGGGTTTACGTGAGCTTCACTTGCCTCACCCAGGGCTGAGACCAAACCCCTTAAAACTATTGTTTAGAGTAGCTTTTTGAACAGGCCTGCACTAAAAGCAAGACATGGGGAAAAAAATGCCATTTGCCTGCAGACGTTAAGGGCTTGATCGGCCTCCTGCGGCTGGTGCCTGCCTCATACTGCCTGGAGGCCCAGCATGGCAGCTGGTCTTTGTGCTGTAATGGACGTATGCCTGCGAGCAGCCTGTCCCTGTAACAGTGGGACAGAGGGTAGGCAGTGCAGGACTGTCTTCCAGACCAACTGGATTTAAAAATAATTATAATAAAAGTAATATTCAGGGGAGGCTTCCCATTCTGCCCATCCCCTCTGGCCTGGTTATTTTTTTAGCTGCTTCTTAAAATACTACAGTAATTGTGCAGGTCAGACAGGGTGGTGAATTTGGCTTAACAAATTACAGACCAGGAAGATGATATGGGGACAGTGTCTTTTTACGTCATTCTTTCTCAATTAGCCCAATTTTGAGGCAGGGGGTAGAGGAAGGGCGAGCTGCCTGGATGGTACAAGGGAAGCATCTTGAGAAGAGGCTATCCCTCTCAGCCATAGTGCTGCAGTGTAGCTTAAACTTTGCTCCATTGACATGGTATTCACTTGTTCCTTTGGGAGAAGAAATGTCAGCTTGGAGCATATGCTTGTCAAATCTTATGCCTTGGATCATATGCCTGCCAGTGCTAGCTTCCTCCACTGAAAATATCCTAACTAAGACAAACTGCAGCAGTGAGCTCTAATCTGTCCAGACCCGGTCCCAGCAGATACTGAACACCTCCTGTGAATTAAGCATCAATAGGAACTGACAGCACTCAGTGCTGTAAGAGACTGTGATCTTCGCTGGCTAAATGAATATACCATTCAGCATCAAAAAAAAAGCAAAAAACCTGAAGCTGTATCGGTGTCTGATACAAGAGATTGCACATCCTCAGCAAAAGGGACAAATGGTCAGGGTGACAGCATGTTCTGATATAGTGAATCCCATGTGAAGATGCCTAACCATCTCTCTAATCCTCATCACCCTCTGATGATGATGGTGATGGTGATGGTGAATGATGAAATTCTCCAATAGGCAGAGAAATGTGACTGGCACTGGTGAACTGTTAGTGACTGTACAAGTAAGGCAATGTTGTTTCCCATACCATAACGCTTAAAAGAATGGGACTTTGAGAAAACCTCAAGAAGAGGGTTTGTACTTCAGCATGTGAAAGAGATTAGGATTTTTTAAGACAGAATGTTTAGATCTTTTCTTTGTCCTTTCAGTAGCTACACAGCACAGGATTTACCAGCTGTATGCAGATTTTCATTGCAGAAGGTGCAGGGTGCGTCATGCCCGTTCTGCCCACGAAACCCCTGCACACATATCCTAAGCACAGCAGTCTAAACTTTGATCTCTACAGACCAATGGGTCTAATATATCTGGTTTGGTAATTGCAAGTGGCTCATTTTCCACTTTGCTTTGCATTCAGGATACATTCTGCAGGCCTAACACTAACTTTTTAAATATTTACTTTTTAATGAGGAAGCAAGTTCAAGACTTTGATAAGAAGATATTAGAGCAGTTTTGGGATTCCCCTTGTCCTTCCCATATCCCAGCAGATTCTTAGACAGATTTCCATCCCACTGAGATTAGACATTAAATAGACGAACAGCCTAAAGATGACATCCTCTGATGTGTAAAGAAGCAATCAGAAATGAGAAGACCGTCTTGGTTTCCACCCTCTTGGAGCCTGTCTGTCCTGAAGTGGCAAAACCAGTATTTTCCTTGATTCCACCCTGGCAAATTGCTGAGCTGCATTTTTTATCTCACAAAAATAGATAAGTTAGGTATTCACAATGCTTGAAATTTTGACTGTAGTTTGTGTCACCAAGGTGGCTGCTTTCACGCAAGTAAGTCTCTATGAGCTCACAGTGCCATGAACCTCCCCCAGTTACAAGCTGATGGTCGCCATGTCTGACACAGCCTGTGATAAGGGGACCTTGCCTCCTCCTAATTTAATATATTGCACTGTATTCAGTAGTCCTTCTTTTCACATGCATCCTAACTCTTGCTTTAGCCTGTTTTTCTCTGTCCGCAGAGTGATGGCATGCCTTCTGTTCATTGTGCATGTTCTTTTGTTTCTACAATAGTTGCAAAGATGGACAAAATTTTCTTTTAAGGAAGGCATTTTGACCTTTACTAGCACTGGTTCCTGCTATTCCGTCTTGTTAGAGTGCCTCTGAAGATCAGGATAATCGGAACAGCAGAATGAATGTTTCCTCTACATATTTTCCGTTAAGAAGCTTGTGAAGCAAGCTGCATATCTCATGATGATACTGCATTTTTGAAACAGAAATCTAGATTTGTTATAGCCCCAGAAAGACAAAAAAGCAATGTTTTTTTATAACTAAGTCCATAATCATCTTATGAAATTTTCATAGTTATCAAAGGAAAACAGAGGGACTGAAGTCAGAATATAGGGGACTAATTATGTTCACTTGCTTTTGTAAATGTTTATCTCTTGAAATCATGAACTGAGGAGGTACATTGTTTTTCTGTTTGATTGTTGTTGACTGCATTTGAAAAAACCCATGGTCACAGTTCACTGTGTGGGAGTGATTCACAGACTGAAGATAGGCATTATATATTGGCATATGTCAGGGAACGATATAGGTATTGAATCTGCACATAAAAGTCCTTCTTTTTTTTTGCACAATGTCCTGTGCTGGTCATCGTGCACCTTCAACAGGCTTAGGAGTAAGGACTGAATCCTGTCAAATTTTGGGTGATCACCACACATTAATTTGTTATTATGTTGCAGGATTTCACTCTTAACAGAGAATAAGATTTTTTCTTCATGACAATTTAAAGAATGACATTTATAAATTACATCTTCCCACAATGTAAAGACTACTCATTGCTTTCAAGACAATTTTACACTGTGTTGAAAGGGTTGTGCCAGCTCCAATATGCAAATGGCAAGTGCTTTGGTGGGGCTGTTTGCTTTGGAAGCTATTGCACCAAGTGTACTTAAGTCGCTAGAAGCTGGACATTTTTCATAAATGTATTTGGATAACTTTATTCCCATGAGTTATTTGTTCTTTCCATGTTGACCTCTCTTGCTCTTTTTATATTTGCTCTGAATTGTTGGACGGGATGTCCATGAAGCAGGAGGAATAGAAAACAGCTGGGAGGGAGAAAAGCATGTCAGGACCTCTTTGAACTAGTGACACTAGCTAGTTTTTGCAGTCTGAGGGTGGTCTCCCAAGTCTGCAGGACTTTCTGTTGGGTTATGCAATAAAGCTCATCTGCACAGCCACCACGGGGCACAGAGCAACAATGGCAAATAATACCCTCCCCTGGCTGCTCCCAGGCTCACCCCAGGGCCACCAGCCCATCAAAGGCCCATCACACAAGCCTCAAGGAGCCCAGGGGCAGGACAGCAGGCAGGAATYTAAATCAAGGGCTCCTGAGGAACAAGCCACCTCACCATGGCCCTCCCAGGGCTGTCGCAGGAGAGCCCCAGCCCGCGCCCAGCATGAAACCCACCACCAGCAGCCATCGGGAGCACCCCCGGGTCACGCTTCTGGCTGAGGGGGGGTTGCTGCCCAGGGCTGGAGGGCACGTTGTGGGTGCAGGGGAAGAGCAGCTTGGGATCCCATAGGATTTATTATGGGATGTCTGGGGAGGAACCAAAGGTGGGAAAAGGGGGTTTAGGTGATCTGAGGAGGAACATGGCTGGCAAAATGAGGGGCAAAGGGGCAAAAAGGGACAGTAATAGTTGGCTGGTGGGTACACTTGTCAGCCATGCCCTGCGCCCGGCCAGTGCTGTCCTACCTCCGTCTGTCACTGATGGCTCTGTGTGTGTGCGTGCGCACAGACGTGTGTGTGTGTGCACGTGTGTGCGCACGTGTGTGTGTGTGCACGTGTGCACGTGTGTGTGCACGTGTGTGCGCACGTGTGTGTGTGCGCACGTGTGCACGTGTGTGCGTGTGCACGTGTGTGTGCACGTGTGCGCGCACGTGTGTGTGTGCACGTGTGCACGTGTGTGTGTGTGCACATGTGCACGTGTGTGTGCACATGTGTGCGCACGTGTGTGTGTGTGCACGTGTGCACGTGTGTGTGCACACATATGGGGTCTGAGTGCAGCAGCTGGGATCAGAGGGCGGGTGGGAGCCCCGTGACTGTGGTGCAGTGACCACAGCAGGTGTGGGTGTCCGAGTGCCTGTGCAAGTGCCCGCGAGGATTGTGCTGGATGGGGTGCTGGGCCAGTGAAGCGACCTGGAGCCAGTGGGGGTATCTGAGGGAGAGAGCGCAAGGGGTTTGGCTATGGGGACAGGGGAGTCCCAGCCAGCTCTGTGTGCGTGCCTCTGTGTGTGTGCGTGTGTGCGCGTGCATGCGTGTGTGTGCACAACGGTCTGTCCCAGCAGCTGGCATGGGTTGCAACCTTGGGGGCTGTATGTCCCGGTGCCAGCAACTGGGGAGACTGGGATGCAGGGACAGCTGCTGGGCAGGCTAAGGGTCTGAGCCGGCTGCCAGAGGGACCCACCTCGTTCACTTGTGGAGACCCATCCTGCTCCGCCGGAGAGGGGCGCAGGATGAGGCCCTCAGTGCTGTCCGTGTCCGTGTGAGTGCTCCAGGTGTCTGTCTGATCCATGTGTCCAGATGTGGACGTATGTGGCGTGTACGTGTGCTCTGTGTGCGTCTGCCTGCTGGGAATGCGTCTCCAGCCTCACTGCTGGTTGGACCCGCGGAGGTGGAGCTGAGCAGCCTCACCTCTCCCAGGCTCTTGGATCCGGCAGGATATATTTTTCTTTAACATTTTCAACAGCCTTCTATTTTGTTGTTATTAAAGAAATGGTCAAAGATGCTGAACACTCTCGTCAGTTCCTCTCTGGAACAACAACATTGCCTACACAGGCAGAGGGGAAATAGCAACATACTTGGAGAAACATTATTTGCATTTCATACTAGAATATGGATACAAATAGCTGGATATGATAGCTATGCTTTGTCCAATGTAAAAATCTGTGTCTTCCTTAACTATAGCACAAATTATTCCACATATGTGGATTTTTTAAGTAATTTAAGGCTTCTAATTGTCTTTTTTTAAATGTTGTGAATATCAATCATTATTTATGTACTTTTATTTGTCTGGGAGATCGTTAGCATTGTCTGCTGTCCTATCCACACTATCATTTTGGCAAAGGTAGATACTAATACTCGGGAAAAGGGATGGTGTTCACTAGGGAAATACCTGTTTGGTGTGTTTCTAAAGCATACTAGCTTTAGTATACTAGTACCACAGCTCTGTTTTTAAGCACTGTTCAGTAGTCTAAAACTCATAGAAATTCTTACCTCTTCCTGCAATGCACACAATCAAATGGGAAGTGGTTCTTTCCACAAAGAAAACGCTACTTGCAAAGACTATTTCCACAGTAACACACGGACAGATAAGAATGTTATGTTGTTCTTGTTTAGAGAAGAAAAGCTTACTTTTGTAGTATGTTGTACTTCATTTTCACTCCAAGGTGGCTTTGGAAATGTTTTAAAAGACAGATATTCTTGCTGGTTACTGTACTTCTGATTGTGCTGTGTAGCACAACTGAATGGGAAAATAATCCAAACTAACTCAAAGTGGACCTGCATTACACATTGTAAGCAACTCACTAAACCTCACATGAATCTCCAGCTGTTGTTAGAGCCATTGACCAGAAAACACATCTCTACATCAGAATTTAACATATCTGTTAGTCTTTTAGAGTCAAGTTTAATACCACAATATCAATTTTTTTCTTTATGTATTGACTTTTTTTTATTAAATGTGCAAGTCAGTCCCTAGAATGAAGAGATGTAAGATTGCACTAGTAAAAGCAGGTTTCTAGATTTGTTGATTAGAACCAATTTCCGCTACAAACAAAGCCCTACAGCCCAACAGAAAAGCTAAAATATACTACAACTTACTTGTGGAAGGTTTTGATTTTCTTTATATGAAAGCAGTTTATCTTTGAATGCTCAAGAGTAGCTATTTTCGTTATCAGGATGTGGCTTCCTGAAGATCATTTTCTAAATTTTTGCTGATTCCTGCTTGTCTGCAGTGCATGGAGGTCTTCTGTGTTACCACAGAGCTGTTCGCTATCTCCCACCAAATTAGCTTGCTGACATACAGGTTGCATTATTTAAACTTTTACTGGAAACTTATTATTCTTTATAAGTGATTTTCCTGTGTTTTCCCCTGGAAAATAAGACTTAGCCTGATTGACCCCATATGGTGTTCCTCCAAAATGGTTATTTCTTCCTAATGGGTCAATCCATATGTTGATTTGCTTTAGTTCATTTAAATTCCTTTGTCTTTTGCATTTGCCAGAGAACTGATGAAATGACAGTTCTCACAATTTCCTTAGCTGGTCATTTAGGCTGTCACTCAATGAAATGATGAATCTGGTTTTTAAGTCATTATGGGGCACCACTGACTCCACAGCGAGATAATACAAAGTGCTGCTCTGCTACAGACTCACTTTACTGCCTCAGATACGTTCAAAATGGTATCAAGGGGTAGGAGGCTTCATATGAGATTAGGTGTTCTCTGCCTTTCTTTTGCTGATGAAGGTGACGAGGATCAAACGTACACACACAGGCTATCTTTATATTTCAGTGAAACTGTATGTCTTTTCTGCATTATCTTAACTTGGTCTCAGAAAAATCTTCAAGCACAGAAGCCTGAAGAAATGGAAATACAAACTGAAACCTGGCATAACAGCATGAAAGGTACAGTCTAGATTGTCACTGGGCTGGTGTGTTGTTTGCAGTTCTGCAGCTGCCAAGAGCGGCAACTCTTCCTCCCACCTGCAGCGATAAGCCCTGACCCTGTTCTCACATCAGCACTAGGGAGCCCATGGCTACACACCACTACATCAAGTTAAGGTAATCGTGGCTGAGGCCGTGTAGAAAACAATTGTTTTCTCCAGGCAGAGGTTGCCCTTCCACCATAGTTCACCCCCCCTCCAAGGCAAATATACAAAATATACTGTCTTAAATGAGGTCACTTTAGTGCAGCCTTACAAAAGGTTATCCTGGCACAGGAGAGAACTCAGAGGACTTCAACCCACCACAGGTGGGGCAGCTGGAGGCAGAAACTTTTCATCCACTTCCATTGCCAGAGAAAACAAACATCGGACCTTGTTCTTCTGTGGTGTTTCTACACTGTGATTCTTTCACTGGCAAAGCCAAAAGAAAGGGGATCCTGCCCAGAATTTATGGAGTATTTTTAAGGATTTATTTAAAGCTAGACTATTTCACAAATCTGGGTTTCAGCGACACTCAGTCCCCGTAGTCTGACCTGCCACGTCTATACCACTATGGTTGCACAGCTCTGCAAAGGAAATTACTTGTATGAGAACACAGACTTTTAAAGGAATTTTCCGACAGGAAAATTTTCTGACAGGAATTTTCTGGTGGTTAGCTCTGAGCTTCTTTTAATAAAAAAATGTGTAAGGTTGGGGAGAGAAGGCTGTCTTCTAGCTGGACAGGTATCGCACAGAGTTCTCCTTGTTCCTAACTGAATGGGTATAGCATCATCTAGTTTCCACTGAAGCATGTAAAGCATGTAGAATTCATTCTCTGCAATCTTCACTTCAAGCTCTGTATTCCATAAGATGTGCTCACACCAGCAAAAGCATTCAATGAGGTATTTTTGGAAAGTGAATGCAACTGAAGCAAATTCTGTTCAGTAGCTGCTGAAAATTTCCTTTAATGACTTAATATTTCTGGTAGAACTACTGATAGACACATACACAACGGAAGATTTGTAATTTCTTGGATGAACTACATTAATCTGAAATTCAGTTTGAAGCTATATAACAGGCATGGTTAGTCCTTTTTCTTTTGCTTCTATCCCAAAACACAAGTCCTCCAAACTCTGGCACATACCTATAGGGTATCACAGGTCTCATTGGAATAAGAATTTACTGCTTAAAGCCACCACAAACAAAAATGCAAAATCTCTTGCCTGGCTTTCAAATTTATGTGCCTATTCAAATTAACAGTACAGGGCAAGCTCAGGCCAGCTTCCTGCTGCAGTGGGACTGGGCCCATGGAGCTCCTCCAGGATTCATTCTCTTAAGTAATCCTTGGTCTCATGTCATCAGAGCCTGCTATTGCTACAGGTTCCTCGCTTTTCCCACCAGGACAATGAATTGGACCACGCATCTAGTCCTGAAGAAGAGGTCAGGTGAGATGGTTGAGCTGGTACTGGAGATAGAAGGAAGAAGTCCTGCATCCGGAAGCAGGACGTCTTCCCTCCATCCTGCTCTGTGGTTCCTCCGTTCTCTTGGCGAGCCAGTTCATGTCACAAACCCGGCCGGCCCTGCGGTCCCTTTTTGGTGGAGACACCTTTCTGCGGGAGCCATGAACTGAATCTTTCCACCCACCAGGCCCAAGCGTGGTTTGGGTGCAGCAGCAGCCGCATCCGCCACGTGGCAGAAGCCTCAGTAGCTCCTGCGAAGAGGCCATTTGGCAAAGGGTTTTGTTTTGCTTTAACAAATGGCTGGAAAGTAATGGTAATTGTAGGTTCAGCCTCACTCATGCACTTACAGCTCAAATATTAGTCAGTCTTTCAGACTGACAGGTCTTTGGTTCAGCAGCATGTGAAAACTGGTCTCCCATTTTCTTCTTTCAATGAGGATTTCCTTTTTTGGTGAGGGAAGAAAATATTCCTCCTCAGAGACTTTTTCAAAGAGGCTTAATAATCTCTGTGTGTTTTTCATTTGAAAATCTTCAGCTCCCCTTGAACTCCTTTGAGTCTTGTTTTTTACCCTAGCAAGAGAATGCTTTAAATAAAGATGTAAAGGAGGGGGAGGGGGTATTGGGGAGTGGGGGGAGCAGAGTAGAGTTGAATTGCTAATTATGAAACACTTGAAATACATACATTTCAAGTTATACCCAGCCAATATTTTCTGACAATTTTTTTTTAAATGTAGACTGAACTACACAATTACTGTTTGAAGGATCTCCAATTTATAAGCAAAAAAAACGCTCAGTCTGAGGTTTTTTTACACTTACTATGAATTGTCTTTTTTTAAGTTAATCATTTTTTCAACCCTGTTCAAGCACCACAAAAATCTCAACCTATGAATTTTCTAATCTAAGAGCTTTCTAGAGTACAAAACCTGATTCAAAATAACTCTAATAAACCATTAAGTACTAACATTTATTTCTCCAGAGCCTGAAGGACTTAGCAAACAAATATGCGTCTCATATAGCAGAAGAGGATGGTTTTCAAGTAATTCTAAATTGGAAAATGATTGACAAATTTAGAACTTCTTAAATCCTCAACTGACAGAAAGTGCAAGTCCTGATCATTTTAAGCAACTTTTGAATCGACCTCATCTACTGATGTACAGAAAATTTTACTTATTATTCACACAGGTGATTCCAATAGTAAAAAGAACAGGTAGAAATGCTTCACTATTTACTATGAGCTGTTTTTACGTCTGAGTTTAGTTAGGAGCTCCTTGTTCATTCATCCAGGCCTCCTGCTGCCTTTGCTTGACCTCATGTCAGGATGGCCTACTATTGAGCTTTAAGGACACAATCCTTGAAAATCAACCAGCTCTCCTGGATGCCTCTTCTCTCCAGGGTCATATCTCCTGGAATGCTTCCCAGCAGACCTCTGGAGGGGCCAAATTCTGCTCTCCTGAAGTCCAGGGTCGCATTCCTGCTATTGTCCTTGCTCCCTCCTGTCAGGATCCTGAACTCCACCATCCCTGGTTCACTGCAGCCAAGGCTGCCCTGATCTTCACATCCCAAATCAGTTCTCCTTTCTCCGTAAGAATTAGCAGAGCATCCCTGTTGCTGGC
This sequence comes from Oceanodroma leucorhoa, assembly GCA_030449065.1. NCBI lineage: Eukaryota > Metazoa > Chordata > Aves > Procellariiformes > Oceanodroma > Oceanodroma leucorhoa. The sequence continues at coordinate 3,630,577 of JASVER010000098.1, forward strand.
TTCTCCAGCAGTATCATCGGTGCCCATGTGGAAGAGCAATACAGTCTGAGAAGTCACTGCATCCTGGATCCCAGACCCAGACAAGCAAGAAACCTCCCTAGGCGGCAGTTCACATTGGCAGATAGGGGACCTCTGTCCCCCACAGCAGGGAGTCTCCCACAATTATCACTCAACTGGCCCTGATGCTGCTGCTGGGCTGAGGCTTAGCTAGCTCAGGTGCTGCGCTGGACAGAGCTGCGAGGGCACAGAACCTGCTCTGTTGCTGCCAATGAACGAATGGAGCAGAGGTCATCTTCCAGATGCTATAATTCACAAGCTTCCAGCCTTCACCATGAAAGCAACATGCATTTCCCAGCCTGCTAAGTGCAGACTTTGCCTGCCCCTCCCTTAATACAGCCGGGATCTTGTATCCTGAGGGTCTCAGGGGACATCTAGTCTATCTGCTTTTTGCATTCTCTGATTCTGTGCAGTCTGCTGGCCACCTTCTGCAAGTCCTTTACGCAGAGCCACTACTAGCACACAACTCCCGTGGGCAATGACACCCTCTCCCCCTTCCCAGTGAGAAATCCCTGCTTACCTGCAGCCCTAGACCTGCAGGGCTGCATGCTCCCTTGGGAGCTCACTCTGGGTCAAGGATTTTGATGTATCAGGGCAGTTTTTCCAGTTGGTGTTGGGCAGTGTGTTCTGCAGTACACCACCACCAGCATTGCTGAGCATATGTGCGCTACCCTCAGCTGAGCTTCTGGCTCCTTTCTGCATGAACTGCTGCATCTGTTGGCTGTATCTGTTAGCTGTGTTCTAAGTTTTCCCTTTCATTTCCAGTTTCACCTGTCTTGGAGAAAAAAATCTTACGGGTGAAGCACTGAGCTTCTCTTCAATTATAAGAAACAAAATTAAGAGAAAATGGACTACAAACATCTAACACCTTACTTACATTGAACATAATTTAGTTTCTTTTGCAGAACCAAAATTCTATAGTTTACCAATTTCATTCCAAAACCACCTAAGATCTGAATATTTCACTTACAACGAAGAACAGAGGCTGTGAAGAAATATGTCTGGAAAGCTTTTAGAGCAAGATGAAAATGTGCAACTCAGGCAACCAGACAGATAGGGATCAGCAGCCCCAGCTGCTCCCTGTCATCATTGAGATGCATCTTAGAAAGTCTAGGTGAAGGATGATAATGCAGGTTAAAAGATTATAAACTGGAACTGTGTCTTGCATTTAAGTTTGCAGTATTATTTCTACGCTAAAATATCAACCCTATGGCTTACTAGAATAAACTTACAAAAGAGACAAATTTGGCAGATCTTGTATGTCTGGAAGGAACAAGTCCAAATGAAAATATTCTAGGCATGCACTGYATTGCACTCCACAACTTCTAAGGGATCCAGGACCTGGGAGGTGTCCAAACTGCTGCAGCTGGTGCGTGGGAGTGGTACTGCAAGCAGACCTGAACCTGTGCTTTCCTGTAAGGAGCAGGCTGCAGAGAGGAGCCACATGAACTACCAAATACGGATATAAAAAGGAATTGAGCTGTCTTAAGTAAAAAGCAGCTGAAGTGATAGGGTCTTGCAAGGTAAGCAAGAAAACCTTGAGCAGCAGCTACACCCGCAAATTCAAGAAAAGGATCTTGCCCCAAGGTGACTCAGTAACAGGGAGTTTTCAGGGTAATAGGTACAAAGAATTTTACTTAGCAACTGACCCATGCAATATAATAAATAGACCTATGCAACAGAAATATGGCCTTGGAAGTTCATGTGCTATGATAAGACGAAAGGCAAAAAAAGAAACCCAAATTCAGTTACTGTGTTTCAAGAGGATTTTGAACATCCACAGATCACAACATCAGCATGAGTACAGTTGAGAGGAACATAAACTTTTGGTGAGATCTCTTTTTATCGTGTAAGTAATATAAAGTATTTTAATTTATGTAATCAACTTTGATCCAACTGTTTTACTTTACTATAACTGAAGTGATACATATGTTTATAGCAATTCAGCTTTTTCTTTGCAACACTTAACCAGGAAAAGGCCTCACTCCCTCTCTCCTCTGCTCTGCTCTGCTCTTCTCTCCTCTCCTCTCTCCTCTCCTCTCCTCTCCTCTTCTCTCCTCTCCTCTCCTCTCCTCTCCTCTCCTCTCC